>CM060701.1:207050217-207467217 GCA_030686995.1 Artemisia argyi
AACCATAAAACACAAACACAAACTTGTAAATGCTATTAATCGAACCATAAAACACAAACACAAACACAAACATATTATGTATAAGAAATTGGATGCAATAACAGAGTATTGATAGGAGTGAACCAACACTAAAGATTAACCCATATGTAATACTTCAAGTTACATAATATCGTTCGGAATGTACCAAAAAGATGAAGCGATCACACTACCTCCACACAGCCCTTGGTCTATCCAAAACAGAGGTAATATAGTTCAAGTTACATTAGCCAACTTACATACGTAATATACAACAAAATTAAAACTGTTTTTGTTTCTACACATCACATAATCCCAAAAGATGAACCCATTTGTTAAAATTAAAGAGCTTCTACTGAATGAACCAACAAGTGATCAACTAAACATGCACAATCAAAATATGCAATGTAATGAGGTTAGTATAATATGTAATACAAATATGCCATGTATCCAAAAAATTTGCTAAACAATTCATTAGACTCACATAGTCAAAATAACACCACCTTGTTTCCCATTGATCTTGGTGCTCTTAGACCCAGTACGCAATTAGTGATTTTAACACCACTTCTTGGTCTCAAAACACCTGCAGCCTTAGCTCCCACATTTACAATACTAGTAGGCCTTGGTAAAACCAGTTTCTTCCTGTTAAAAGTCTCATCCTTATCAACCATTTTTTCTTTAACCTTATCCATAGACCTCTTCACCATCTTTTTATTCTTCCTAAATTCAGACACTTAACGAGAAAAATAATGGGCGTTATCAAAAAGTAGCTCTTGGTGGCTTTTTTGCAAAAAAATGAAACATTAATAGCATTTTTGCAACAAATTCTGTCTCGATATATTCCTTGCGCATTTGAGCTATTTTAAGACCATTTTTGCAATTTAAAAAAGAAAAAAAATCATCCTTTTTGCGTTTTACTTTCACCCTAAAAGTACTTAATAACACATTTTATTATTATTACTATTATTATTATTTTTTGCAATTTCTTTCACTTTTCACTTAAAATAAAAACTTAAGTACGTAGCGATAAACTTTGATGGAGAGATATGAGACGGTGATAGTATATCACATTTTCTCGGTATATAAAGGGTTTTTCTAATGTGTGCCCTGGGGGCACACGTTAAGAACACCAAAAGGACAATGGGACCCACGCACTAAAAGGACAATGAGACCCACGAAGGGTCCCATTGTCCTTTTGGTGTTCTTAACGTGTGCCCCAGGGCACACATTAGAAAAACCCATATATAAAAGCACAAATCATTAAATGACACCAGTATTGTTATCACAGTCACACCAACATAATAATTTAAAGATAAAGTAGAAAAAAGATTATATATTATAATGTTGTACTATGACAAGCAGATGTGACCCCATGTGAACATCTCCTCTCTTCTCTTTCTCTTTGCATTTTCCTCTTAAAACTCAACTCATTGACCTCTTTTCTGCTTATTTATTAAGTACTCTACTTCTTATTATTCATCTTCATCACCACCACAGTAACACCACTGCTAAATATTATATCATGTACCTTAACCGCCACCTTAATGGTGGTGTGTCATTTATTATTATTCTTTTGCTGCTGCTTATGTTTTTGTCTTTTTCTGGTCCTTTTGTTCTTGCCTCTACACAATCTTTGTCGGTGAGTTTGGATTTGGTCATGTTAATGTGTTTATGTTTTTAGTATTGTGTGTTTAGGTAGATTTGGTGTTTTTTTTAATGTTGTTAAAAATGATTTGTTAAATTCCCTTTTACAGCCTTTCATTCTTTCTTTTATATATTATTTTTATTTGGTTTTACACTTTTTGTTTTATTTGATGAAATGTTTAGATTAGGATTATATGTAATAATTAGTATGTTACAATGTGTATATTATTAGGATTGTATGGAAATAGTAGCAGATAATATTTAGGATGATAGTTATTATTATTAGGGAAACTTGTTTAACTAATTATAGAATAATTTGATTAATTTCTTATTTATTAATCCATATGAATCACTGCCAAACACCCCTTTAAACATAGGGCACCATTGTGCTGCAGAATTTTTTTTATGAATTTATAAGATGAAAATTTTCAGGATATAAATAATGCTTCAAAGCTTCGGCACTCACGTCTATTCAAAAGCGCGTTACAACACAAAGCAGTGAGTTTCATTTGATTGACATATTATATCTTTGATGTTTTTACTTTGTAGATTAATTAGTTGTTCAATTTGCTTTTTTGTTTAGTCAAACGAACAACTATCTGATCTCTGGACGCCGTTGTCCAACCAAGGATGGAAACCTTATGTTGCACCCGCCTCCACCTTTTGTAAGTGATATGAATTTTGAGACAATTTAGGCTCATGAATAGAAGTGATTCTACATTCGTAATATCTGACTGATTGATTTGTGATTGAAGCATCGTTACCGGAGTCTTCTGGATACATTCAGGTGTTCCTTGACGGAGGATTGAACCAGCAGCGAATGGGGGTATGTTTTTTACATTTTCAAATAGTAGCGTCCTAACAATTAGAGGTGGCAAACTTTGGGGTAGGGGTAAGTGGTCAAAACGGGTAATCTTTTAGCCTCGGTCAAAACGGTTCACTTGATCTGCAAACACTTGTTCATTCATTATTTGTATTTATTTCAAGCGGCTGAATACACTTGGTATGACTTTTGATCAGTGGTAACCATTTGGCCTGTTACCTGTATCCTTGATAACTGTTTTCCTCTGATAAAGATAAAATATTACCTGAGTCAACCGTTTTTTGTTAAATGGGTTGAAGTTGGAAACTGTATAACAAATGTTTTCGAGTACTTCTAGCCACTGAAAATTGCAATATATGACTTGGCTTCTAAGAAACTATTCGTGAGGGACCCCGCATAAACTGGAATACATATAATCGACATATATGGAACGTTTACGTGAATATTTTCTTGAAAAAAGTAAAGGTGCAATTTTCATGACACATCAATAGCATGTGTCTCATATTCTTGCTTTATGCCCCTTTTTACTTATTTTTGATATTTTTTGTTAGATCTGTGATGCAGTAGCTATTGCTAAAATCCTCAATGCAACACTCATGATACCGTATCTTGAAGTGAATCCTGTATGGCAAGACACAAGGTCAGTAAACCATATCCGTCAACATTTCTGTATATTTACTTTTTTGTTTAAGTTGGAAATTAATAAGTGGTCTTTTCTGCTTCTGCAGCTCCTTCACGGATATTTTTGACGTGGATCATTTTATGAATATATTGAAGGATGATATATCGATAATTAGGGAGTTACCTGATGAATATGCATGGAGTACACGGGAATATTATGCTTCAGCTATTAGATCTACGCGAGTGAAAAATGCACCGCTCCATGCTTCAGCAAGTTGGTATCTCGATAACGTCGCTCCTGTTCTTGAGAGGTTGGTACATGGCGATAACAGTTCTGAAAATATAAGTATCAGGATTTAGAATCAATGTCCACTGAACAATGTTTAAACATCTGAATTGTGCTTTTCAGCTACGGGATTGCTGCGATTTCACCATTTTCCCACAGACTAGCATTTGACAACATGCCAATTGAGATCCAACGCTTACGTTGTAAAGTCAACTTTGAAGCATTAGTTTTTGTTCCTCATGTTAGAAGTCTGGGTGAAGCACTCGTTAGTCGTCTCCGGTACCCAATTGTTGAAAGTATCGATGCAGTTGGGACCAAGTACCTTCGACAAGTTATTGACACTAAAGATGGCCATGGAGCGGGCAAGTTTGTTTCCCTACACCTCCGGTTTGACAAGGTACATATATAACTAGTCTCATAATGATTCACTCGTTAATAGAAAACACAGCGCAAGTAAAAGGAACCTACCTTAAGGGCCGATTTTATGAGTGCATAATCGAATACTCCATCCATTACAAAACTATTATCCACCTATTTTGATATATCCCAAAATTATTGTCCACTTCCAAAAAAGATTAGTTTTGGTTAGTTGTGTTCCATATTATCCCTAGTTAATATCACACAATTCAAATAACAGATTACAGATCTACTAATTATTCAAAGGGTAAAATTGTCATTCTGGTAAATAAAAATTGTACTGTAGTAATTACTTTCTTAAATTTTATTGTTGTCGTATGAACAATTATTTTTGGAGGCAGCAAGTAGCATTAATTTGTTACCTCATTCCGGTAATTAAAATCTGTAATAGTTACATAGGCCCTTAGACGTTGAGAGATATTGACAAAGTAGTATCCTTTTACATGCAATTTGGTAATTTGCCCTTTGATATACATTCATCCTGAAATTTTGGTTAATTATGATTGAACTTTTCAGGATATGGCTGCACATTCAGCTTGTGATTTTGGTGGAGGAAAAGCCGAGAAAGTGGCTCTGGCTAAATACCGGCAAACTATTTGGCAAGGAAGAGTCATGAACTCACGGTTCACAGACGAAGAGTTGAGGAACCAGGGACGTTGCCCAATGACACCTGAAGAAATTGGATTATTGTTAGTTGCTTTGGGTTTTGACAATACTACCCGATTGTATCTTGCTTCACATAAGGTTTGTACTTTGTATAATATATTTTGATCGCTATTAAAGGGTATTTTAGACATCTGACTTGTATATATGTAAACAGGTTTACGGTGGAGAAGCTAGGATCGCAGCCTTACGGCGACTGTTTCCATATATGGAAGACAAAAAGAGCCTCGCTTCCTCGGAGGAAAGGGCACACATAAAAGGAAAAGCTTCTTTGTCGGCTGCGGTTGATTATTATGTTAGCATGCATAGTGACATCTTCATTTCTGCTTCCCCTGGAAATATGCACAATGCAATGGTAAGCATCTTTGGCATTGTTCTTATTTGCATCTTGAAACGTATTATCTGATTACATTAAAGTTACTTGCAGCTGCAAAAAACTAATTATTAATGGATATGATAATATTACGTATTTATCCCTTCTGTTAACCAATTCTGAGAGATTTTTACTACAATTTCCAAAACTGTCTGATACATAAATGTCATTTCCGATCATTACTTATCAATCAATTCCTTAAACAATCTGAATATGTCAAACATTCAAACATCTGACTATATAATTGCTACAACTTCAAGCAACAGAACCACATTCGAACACTAATATTGATCACTAAATTCACAGTTGGGACATAGAACGTACCTCAACATGAAGACAATAAGACCAAACATGGCTTTGTTGGGTCAAATATTCATGAACAAGAGCATGACTTGGTCAGATTTCCAAGACGCAGTCGCGGACGGTCAACGGAACAGGTTAGGGGAAATCAAGGAACGAAAACCAAAACAGTCAATATATACATACCCGGTTCCAGATTGCGTGTGTCAACAACGTTAAGGTAACACCATTGTTGTTCCTTAAATTTGTGTAGTTTTGCATCCCACAAATATTGGTTGCGGGTTGTCATTACTTGAAATAAGGTGTGTCATGGGTAGAGTTTTGGTTATACTGTATTATTCCCACATCGGTTTTGTGTCAATAGGAGTTAGTGGGTTATTGTAGCTGTATGTGCTACGGGAACATCAATACGTAAGGTATAGTGTAAAATACACACTTGAGATTTTATGCTCATGTTATGTATGTATAATGTTTAGTTCTATACTGTAATTTATACTAATGAAATTTTTTGCTCATGCTCCGTATGTATAACAATCATTTATTTAATTTTGTGTTGTCCCATGCGTTGAAACTTGGAAGTTAATAAATCTCGATTCATATTGAGCACCTAGCTGGAGTTAAAAGTATAGAAGGTTTTTGGGTAAAAGTTACTGTAATATTTCTCGACTTGTAACAGTAAGGTGTGAGCCAACGGTAAGAACACGAGCCTTTCTCGACTTGTCCCATGCGTTGAAACTTGGAAGTTAATAAATCTCGATTCATATTGAGGCACCCTCGTCAATCCGAGCTATCCCTCACCAAAAGGCTCACCATTGCTGCACCGGAAGGTGCCTTCGCCAAGTCCCTCGCCAATTTTTTAGCTTGCGCAAAATGTCAGTTTTTGGTTTTTTGTTTTTTTTTCCTTCTTAAATTGGGTTTTTGTGTTTTAATTGGATATGGTGGGTTCTAAAATGAGGGTTTTGGATTGAGTTAATAGGGAGGGTGTTTTTGGGAGTGTGAGTGCAAAGGGAAAAAACTGAAGTGGTGCTGAGATTAGTGCGGAGCATCGGTCTAAAACTGACCTTACCCGAACCGAACCGACAACACCGAAAATCGTGAAAAACTCAAACCGAAACCGAACCGAATGTGCTCGGTTCGGTTTGGTTTTGTGTCGGGTCCGTCGGTTCGGTTTAGGTGGTTTAGGTGCGTTTATGTGTGTTTTGTCGGTTTTGGGCCGAACCGAACCGACTCAAAACCAAAAATCGTGAAAAATCGAGACCGAACCGAAGGGCTGTTGGGTTGGGTTGGTTTTTGTCGGTTCGGTCGGTCCAATTCGATTTTGAACCTTCCATGCTCAGCCTTAGCTGAGGTGACATTTTAACTTAAGCCGATGCTCTTATATCAAGGTACAAAACACACATAAAAACACTACCATTTTTTCTCTTGTATTTCTTGAACAAATGCAAAACTGGCACCATTGAGTAGGCCACTGCCTAAACCCAGTCATAAACACCTTCTAAAACTGCCAAAAAAAATGAATTTGCCGGAAACTATATCTCACCGTTACTTTCTGCGGGTTCTATAACCTAGTAGATCAACTCGAACCCTTAACCTTAATCCAGTAGGACGACAAATTTAAGTTGACCGATCTATAAATGGGCCAAGTCTGCATTTATAACGACCCACCTGTACCATCATTTCACTCATGCAATTGTGAATTCAATGCTGATGAACTGTCAAATGTACGTGATAATACTTTCGTATACAAGAACATATAGTAATTTTTTTTTCCTAACCATTACGAGAGACCTTTGCAAACAATACTAGACCAAGCTTAAAATTCCCAGAGAACTTGTCTATGCACCTTACATATGTTGGCTATTTTGAAAATTTTGCCTTGAGAGACCAAGAATGAAAATTAATTTTTCAATGTCATCAATGGTAGTACTTGCATTTCAATGTCTTTGGTTTTGTCTCGTTAGGATCTACCTCAGTGGCTCAGCTTGAGCCTATATCATTCATTCATCAAAGTTCATTTTTTTATCAAAAGGAAAAGAAGAAATAAAATGCTTGGATGTAACGCTGAATTCTGAAGAATGTATCTATGGACCCGACTAGGAAAATTGGAAGAAAGCCCGTAGGTTGGTTTCGACGGGTATAAAGTACGTTTATGGATCTATAAACGGTTATCGTGAAATATCTTATGTATGGTGCGTCCCAATAATGTATTATGTATGTATACGCGTTACATTTGAATTCGTAGGGTTTAGAGGTTATAAGACTTTTTAAGGTTATGTATACACGGAGTAATACTTAAATTTTCATGATTTGTAATATATCTTCTTGCCGTGAACATATGTCAATCAGCTAGTGATAAGTAACCAAGTTTAATACAAGTGTATCTCTTTGATTCCTTACTGGTTTTCCTTTGCATTTTGCCTAACTCATGAAGTATAATATATAGATGAATAATATTTTCTAATTGTTTGATAACTAAGATATTGCATTGGAATGATATTTAAGAAGTCTGATCATGGTACATTTGAAGGAAGACAAGGAGAACTTGATTGACGCACAAACCCCTTGAAAACTAAAACTAACATAGTTTATTAATTAATCGGTATCATGAAGTTGTTTGGCCGATTTTCTGCTTCAACTTAATTTGAACATATCTTCTCCCTGGCTTGTAGGTTGAGGGGTGAGCATGAGGCGGTTCGGTGCGGGTTTTGACTAAAACCGACCCACAACCGCAATAGCGGTTTCTATAAAAGTAGAAACCGAAACCATGCGGATTTTGCGGTTTCGGATTTTGTGGGTTTCGGTTTTTGTTGTGGGTTTTTTTGGTTTTAACCGCACCACACCACATTTAGCCATCTTGTAATTTTGGGCTTGAACCCAACAGTAATTTTGAACACATTATTTATAACAATGCATAATTGCATATAATCAACTGTAACTAAAACAAATAAGATGATGATAAGTTGCGTACTTGATTAAAGGTTCAAAGACTAAAAGCAAATGATTACTAGTTTATAAGTTACATGTAACTATGTAAGGACATAATTCAAAATTACATGCATTGTTACGTAATCAATATAATCAAAAGTTTGAAGACATAACATTTCATCACTTGCTTCTTGCCTTCTTGGTTTTGCATCAGTTCAAATCTTCATTCATCGACGACTCATTATATGGTTTTTTTGCGGGTTGAAAACATCTCTACAAAAATGTAACATACAACATATTAGTAATTTTCATATATACCCATACTTCAATCGTCCAAGAAATAGATTATTACTTAAATCAATACGAAATATATGCAACAAGAAACTTTTATATTAAGAGTGTGTTCGCATTCAAAAGCAAAAGAAATTGGAAGGATATAATTTTCTTACCAAGTTCAATTTTAGCCAAATTCTCCACGAAGTCTTCGAGTTGTTGGCCGTTAAGTTGCATATCTTCCACATCAGCTGCTGTGGACCGTAACCAATCTTGAGTGCAAATTAAACCTTTCGTGGTTTTTGGAGTAAGAGAACTTCTAAACTTATCAATAACCTTACCACCGGTACTAAATACCGGCTCCGAGGCAACCGCAGTGATTGGCATTGCTAAAACATGCCTAGTGACTCCTCCCTTATAGTCAGTCCAAATTAACCAAGGATGGTCAACAGGTCGAACCTGAGGGAGAGGAGTGCAAGATATTAAATCCGTGGAAGTATAGGAAAATCCCCGGGTCGTTTATGTCCCGCGAGATTGAAATTGTGTTTTTGGAACGTTTACGGGAATCAGTGATTGGGAACAGTAACAAATAATGATTTGGAGTTAATTACACTACTGGATGATTGATATTCAGATAAATAAACAGTATAAACAATTACAAGATTACAGATATGAATAAACGTAAACCAAATAAAAATCAGATATGATTACGAACGATAAAAAGGTGAGATTTAAACAAATTTAAACTAGAGGGGGTGAAAATAAAATTTTTACAAACTTAATATTAAAAGAAAATTTAATTAAAAAGAAAATTATTTTTTCTGCTTATTTTATTATTTAATATTTATTAAAAACTATTTAATAATTAATTAAAACTAATTTAAATCTAATTTAAATTTGAGAAAAATACTAAAGTGACTTAGAAAAATATGAAATTTTTTACAAAACTAATTAACCATTACAGGAATCCTAAAAAATTATAAAAAGTTTATAAAAATTATTTTTAAACTAATTTACTAATTATTTACTTATTTAATAATTAAATCCTATTTAAACTAATTTAATTATGAAAAATAGTAAATGAACAGTGAAAATTCTGAAAATTTTCTAAAAATAATTTACTAATTATAAAACCTAGAAAAAATATAAAAAGCTACTTTTGCTAATAAATAAGCAGAAGGAAAATAAATTTTTGGCTTTTCTAATTAAAACTAATTAAACTTAATTTAATTATTATAAATACTAAATTAACTCATAAAATTATGAAAATTTTTCTTAAACTATTTTAATATATTAGAAACTTAGAAAAATTATAAAAATGAAAATTGCTTTTTGAAAAAGCTGAGCAAATAGCCAAATGGCTTAAATAGAAGCTATCACTATTTTTAAAGTTGGTTTTTTCTTATTTTTCTTTTACAAATCTATTTTACTACTTAATATAAGAAACTTTTACAAAGACAAACTTTTTAAAGCTTATTAATAAGCATTTTGGAAGCTTAAGTGCTTAACAGGTTATATATAAGCTTATTAGGACTTTTGATCTTTGAAAAAGCTAATTAAAAAGCTACACTAAGGTTCCACAAACTAAAATAAGCTACAAACAGTTAAGTTGCACTAGAAATATGCAAAAGGAAGCAAATAAGCACAGGTAATAAGCTATAATAAGCAAATAAGCAAAATCAAACTTTAAACACTAACACAGGCTAAAAATGGCAAATTGCAGGCCTTGTGGGGGCCACAAGGGTGATCAGGGATCCAAAGTGAAGCTCAATCTAAAAAGCCAGCCAGAAGGGCTTTTCAAAAAGCCAAATCTCAAGCCCTGGGTCCCACTAATAAGCACTATGGGGTCTTTTGAACTTGGGTGAGTTATACTGATGACTTAGTGTATATCATGGAATGGGACAAACTAAAAGCTCTATGCAGGCCTAACAAATAAGCTAGAAAGCAGCCAATAAGCCCTGAACCTTAAAGATGGGCTTATGGGCTTTCCAAAAAGCTAAGAATCACTAGGTGTGGTCCACTATTAAGCAAGATATACCCAAATGAACTTTGGTGGTCTATACTAACCAATCAGTATACAAGGTATGATCAAGGCAACTTTTAAGCACAGATAAGCTAATAAGCAGAGAACTGAGGTCTAAATTAAGATAAAATATAAAAAGCTATACTGATAAGCTTTCCAAAAAGCTAAGGGTGAGGGCTTGGGTCCACTGGTTAAGCCAGAATGAGCTTTTGAAAGTTAGGTGAAAACCGTGGTGCAGGGGAGGGTGTTTGCCCTGCAGCCTTAAATAAGCAACTCAATAAGCCAGACAAAAAATCTCAAAAATAAGCCAATGGTGGGTTTCAAGAGTTAAGCTGGTAAACTTTAACTGGTAAAAAGCTTGAGGTTTAATTGTGAACACAAAAATCAAGAAAATTCCTGGAAAAAGTGGTTTTCTGCCTAAGGTATGCAATTTGACTTTTTAAGTTAAACTACAAAGTTGACTTAAGTGAACTTTGATCTAATCCTAGTGACTGAAAATGACGTTATAAGTTAAAATGAAACTAAATGAGGCTATACTAACTACTTATGAACAGATTTGATGAGGTTTTGATCTAGAAATCCTAATAGTGATCTAATATGATGAGATTAAAGGGTATTTTGACTTTTTGCTGAGTGAGTGTTGGTTTTTATGACTTATATGGACTACTGGGGTCTAAAGTAACTTGAATGAACTAAGGATAACAACCATTACAAACTAGATCACAGAATAACAAGCAAATCCAAACAACCTGAGGTAACCTTGATTTTTGGTTTATGAAACAAATGGATTCCTAGGACTTTGTAACTGCTTCTAAACACCTTATTATGATCCAATAATCTTAAATGAACACAGAAACAAAATTTTCAAGTACTAATACCCAAGAATAGCAACTTATGCAATTTTGACAATTGAAATGAGATTTTCAAGCACAATGAGCTTTAATGGTCTAGTACTACTTTTTAAGCAATGAACTGACTTAATATACCTATTAAGCATAAAGAAACACAGATAAGCACTTAATGAGCAATGATACAGTAAAACATGAAAATGGAGAGATTTCTTACAAAATTCTTTCCTGTTAAATATCTTGAACCAAGGACCAAGTAACCAATCCTATAGGCTTCCACAAGCCACTAAAACATAGCCATCCAGGATACACTATGCTCCAGCCATCATCATCTTCAAACCTGTATTTTTTTTCTGATTTTTTTTTCTGATTTTTTTTTTTTTTTTTTTTTTTTTTTTTTTTTTTTTTTTGTATTTTTGAGTTTAATGAGTGAACAATTTTCAAATGATTTACAAACTTCCAAAATCCTATGAGGGTACTAAGATTAGCTTAAAGAAACCTTAAACAATTACTTTTAACATGATAAAGCTTATATGTGATTTTTGAAAGAAAAACTAGCATAAACTGAACATAAGCTACAAACTTGCAATTGAAACTTAAAATGGACTTTGATTAATGTAAAAATACTTAGTACAATGTTTTAAACTAAAGATTACAAGAGAAAATGACAAATTACACTTTTCGACACTAATTTGAACTAATTAAAACTACACACAGTCTTCTATCCTTCTTCTTCCTTTTATAAGCCCCAATTAGGGTTCCTTGGACCTTTCTGAACCAATCCCACAACCATTGGATGTCTGAAATTAATCCTAGCCCTCCATTGCATTTTGGCGCCAAAATGGATATTTGCAATTTGCTCTGAGTTGCAGCCACAGGGGGTGGTGGCATTTATTGCGGCTTGTTTGTTAGGTAGATGTGATGGAGTGGGCGGTGGGATTTAACTGGCAAGTGGTGATGGTGGGGGGTGAATACCAGGGTGGTATTGCAGGATGTGGAGTGGTTTTGTGGAGGGAAGCAGGCAGGGTCAAAGGGTGGGTTTGACCTGGGTAATATTAAAGGGTGGATTGGGCTGGAGTGGTTTTAGGCCTGGTGATGGATCAAGGGTGTGGGTGGATCAGGGGTGTTGGGGTGGTGTTGTGTTTGGACTGGACTTATTAATAAAAAGGGTCCGTTTGGTGTGGAAATAATACAAGGACCAATTTTGCACTTTTCTAAAAATTGAGGGGATGAGCTTGTAACTTTCCCAAAGTATTGCAAGGGTAAAACTTTCCAATATTGAATAATACAAGGACCTCATTTGATTTTTTCCATGTTTAAAATTCCAGGGACCATTTTTTCCAAATCTTGAAACTTCAAGGACTACTTTTGTAATTTCCTGAAAAGTTGAGGGTGGGTTTTGGTACTGTTCCAAAGCATTCCAAGGATATTTCTTGCCAAGTTTCCATAATCCAAGGATATTTCTTTGTGTATCCTAGTGACTAAAGTTTAATGAGATGGGATGGTTACATGCAATTCAAAAGTCATGAAAGTGTAAGGAGTAACATGCTCGCATTGTTTTTGTTTCTTAGCATGTCGACATCTCCATTTTCAAAGGGAACATGGGTTTTGGAATTATAAAATGGAATGGTACTTGCGATATGGATTTTAAAAAGGGTGTAGTACTTTGTCTAGGTGCATAAAATATGTATGTGAGTGAGCATGAAAAAGGGAAGTACTTGTTTGTTTTAAAACTTCATGTCGACCACCTATTTCTTTGTGTAACCGATTAGTAAATCGTGTACTACTTGGTGACAAATGATTAAGCGTAACATTTAAACATTAGGTTGTGTTAGAATTGGTTTTAGGACCTTATAGAGGCAAACGTGGTTCAAAATGGTTTGGTTTTGGATTAATTGAAATTTTATGAAATCGTTTTTGGACCAGTTTCATACGACCAGGTGGAGTGGCACAAGATCTGCCTCTTGGCTTATGTCGAGATATTGATTCCTCCACACAATACTTTGCCTCGTAAAAAGGGAGCTAGACTTTACGTGGGAAGCTAAAAGTCGACACACTCAATGTTGGCTAGGGGAGGAACGAGAATGTGTAAAAATATGTGCGTGTCGTGTGTAGGATTTGGGCGTACGAGACTCGTTTCTAGCTTGTCTAGTCGAGTGTTATGAAAGCAAAAGAAAGGGAAACGGGCTTGATGGTTGTGGGCTGTGAATAGTAACAGGCCGAGAAATGGTGTTGGGCTTTGTATATAATTAAGGGTCCGGTTAGGTGTAATTAAGATTAGTAAAATTATTAATTGTGATTAGTGATAGGTTTAGTAATTATTTAGTGAGACGTTTATGTGAGTCCGGACGTTGTCGAACGCGTTTTGTTAAAATACGTTACGTAAGTTCGTATGTGATAAAAGTTTAATATTCTCGCGATTTTAGACTATAGTGGTACATGTGTGAGCATCGTTCCGAGGAAAAAGGAATTATAAGTATCGTAGTGATTTCGAGTAACATAGCATATTTAAATAAAATTATTTTTTGTTATTGGTAAAAACGTTATTAATTAACGTAATGATATATTAGTCTTTGATTAACTGTTACTATTCATAGAGAAAATTTACGGGAGATTACACTTTCTCACACATTCTTCCTTTTGTCAGCCTTTGCTTTCAACTTATCGTTGCCTGCCTTGAGTTCTTAAAGCTGAAGAAGTTTGAATTCTTTTGTGGTTTCAACTAAAAGGATTGTGTGCAAAACAACACAACGACTTTCACACTTGCCTTCACGAAAATGCGAAAGGTTCACACCGGTGCATACTAAACGGGACAACACAAAAGAAAACAAGAAACGAGTTACGAAATGAATAGAGATAAAAGAGGAAATGAAAATGCGTCGTATTTTCATTAAAGGGTTAAATGCTAATTATCCGAAGTATGATGTTTATCGTAGATAATTATCGACTCTATATTTAAGTTTAAAAATTCCAGATTTAGGATTCCAAATAGGATTGTCGTACTATAATTAAGGAATATATATGTGTTATCGAAATTTTGGAGATAAATCCATTTCTTTTTAAAATAATCGCATTGTTGACTAGGATTTAGGGTTTCCACGTAGGATTTCTTGGTTCAATACTATTGACATGGATTAGAAGAAGGGTTCCACGTGTGCAAAAAGAGCCGATTTTTGCTTAGGTGGATTAGAGGGGGAGTTTCCACGTGGACCACGTCATCTTATATATATAGATTAATGTTAATGGCTCATTGTGGAGAATTACTGAATCTAATAAACATAATGTTTGACTGTAGGTCAAACCTTCAGTCAAAAAGTTTATATATATATATATATATATATATATATATATATATATATATATATATATATATATATATATATATATATATATATATATTGCTTATTGATGGCGTATATTTAGTGTTGTAGGTATAAATTATTCTTATCAAGTTTTAAATTTATATTTAGCCGACTTAACCTATAACGCATACACTAACGAGCATTGTTGTCACACCCCGCCACGGCGGAAACGCGCGGGTGTAACTTCATGGATATCATCACAACACCTGGTGTCAACATAGAGAACAACTACATGCACATAAATAGAGCAATGTACCAACACACAGTGTTGTAACAATACCCAAAGATAAACAAAATAAAATCCAAAAGGTAACTTCAATAAGTTGAAAGTACCAAACATAAAACATAAATGTATCATATCCAAATCCAAATAAAATCAAATCCCAAAACATAAGTAAGTCTCCATGCAACTAAGTCTCGCCTAATTGCTGCCCTCAACTTTGGCCTTAGAATGCTCACCTGAAAATGATGCTTAAAATGTCAACATAACGTTGGTGAGATTCATAGGTTTGAGACTCAACACACAAGGCAACAAAATTCACTGTGATTACAAAATATAGCTGGACAAATAATTATAGTTATCATATAGCTACATGCATTCGCAAATCCATATCCACACGCAAAGGCAACAACACTCATAAAGCAACCATTAGGACGGCTCATGTCCTCCGACCCCATAATCATCAATTAGGTCACATGCGCGAGTAACAGGATAACATCCTCCTAATTGGATCCCATCAAACATATCAAACATCAATTAGGTCGCATGCGCGAGTAACAGGATAACATCCTCCTAATTGGATCCCATATACATCCACACAAACAAATAATCACACATAGCATGCATACAATAACATTATAAGTCTAAGCTCTTTAATACCACACACATAATCACAGTAAATCAAATCATTTAAGACAAGCATCATTCCCATCCCAAGTTTAAAACAAAGTAAAATATGGGACTATGAACTCACCTTAAACTCCGCAGCTTCCACAAACACAATTCACAATCTATAGCACACAAAAATAATCCACATTACACAAGGTCAAGCTAAAAGGTACAACCCATGTAATACACATATGATGGATGTCTAAGACTCATATGACCCACCATGGATCTCCTAGGCACTACATTAACCATCACCATAACTTAATACTCACTAAATCCCTTGCACTCTAAAACTCAGAAAACGCAGAATTTTTGAGTACATTCACTCACATGAAATCACGACAAATAAAGCTTAAAAACTCACACCAAAAATTTACCATGGTCTCTCATAAGCATAGGAGCTAATCCCAGAAGGCCATGGACCAATAACACACACAAGTACTCATAGAAAATTGAAACTTGTCAACTACTCAAATTCGGATCTGAACGCACACCAAAAAGTTTTGATTTTTAATAATTACTTCCACAAGTTTTTATCGCGAATCCTCTTCGTGGTAGTCTAATATAACCTAAAACTTAACTATTACAGAAGACCAAGTCAAAATACCACTTTTACAACCACATGCCACCCTCAAACTTTTACCCAAAATCTGTCCCGGTTTGAAAGCTTTGACACCTTAACAAAGAAAAATCAAAAGACCGACTTCCCGACCTCAAAATTGATCGTGGCTGGACTTTTTGGAAAGCTCTTTCATTATACTACAATTTAGACATAAAATTCGTGACTTAAATCATCACCATCTGTTATGTACACTCACATCTTTACAGCCTTACAAATCTGTCCAAACCCTAACACATAATCTAACGCGTTTAACACTCAATTCCCTTAACCATTAACCATAATATTAACATCTAATCATCTAACATGTTTTACTTCAACAATTTACAGAAGTATATAAACCCTAGATTTTATCATATTAATTATTACATGAATCATAACAATAATTGATGAATTACACATAAGGGTTAAAGATTTTACCTTGATTCTTGATTATTGCTAGACAATTATGAAACCCTAATTTTTTTCTTCTTGGATCCCCCTTGTGTCGACTCTAATAGCAGGAAAAAGGGATATGGGAGTTTTAATTTTGTATTTATAATTAATTTGGATAACCCTTAAGGCTTAGAGTTGTATTTGATATAAAATTTGGTTTCCTTTTTCCCACTAACTCCCTAAATCGCCCCCCCATTTAATATATATATTTTTTATTTTTTTATTAATTAATTTATTACACTCAAAACCTCATACTTTTCATATTTTATGTATTCCCATAACAAAACCTAACGTCTTTCGCGATAAACCTTAATTTTACGACAAACCGGAAAATATTCATTTTTAAAATAAAGTTTCCAAAAAATAGATTTTTACACACTCCATAAACATTTCCTCACAAAAACAACATCCCCGTAACTCACTAACGCTCAATAACTTGAACGAAGACTCGTTACGCACAAAACTCAAAATGCCAAATATACACAAGTTATTTCTACACCACATAGGTGATCAAAATGAACTTTCCCAAAATCAACATCATCAAAAATCACAATAACAACTACAACGCGAAGGGATTTAGTGCTAACTCAGATACTAACCACACTATAACACACAATAACACCCATATAACTACCCAAACATACCAAACAAAGTTAGATTAACTCGAAGCTAAAAGTCTAACTAACCTGCTAAAATCACGGTTGTTACAATTGTACCCTATCAATGTAGCTAGTTGGTAAGTAGAGTATCGATCACTAAGAGTGGAACGTTAACACTTAGAATGTGTATCAGTATTTTAATTCCGAAGTTAGTTCTAAAACCTAATCTAACGCAAAAAGGGGTTTTCAGCCTGAGAGATTGGCACGATTGAGTTGATTATAAAAGTAATAAAACTAATGAGTCGAATAAGCGAATGGCAAACACGTACACAGATATATAACAGATACAGATAAGAGGCCTGACCGATGATTAATTAGTTTGTCACTTGTTTAATTGCTACTTTTTTAAGATGAGTACTAAAATCTATTCTTTTTCGTTGGTATCTTAGTTACAGGCGAGTCAACTCTTAATGATTAATTATGTCTACATTATTTAACCTTTTTAAGGGCTTACACAAACTTATAATGCTAGTGAAGTAATCGTGGGAGGCGTATGGCAGCGCAAACAAGCCACAGCTAGACACAGAGGTAATCAAAGCACATGCATAAAGAACCAAATAAACTTTAATTGACGGGAAAACAATATAAAGGGGAGTCCTATGGTGTAGACAAGCCCATCAATCCTTATGGATTAAAGCGTACCAATACAATAAAACAAAACTACTTAATGAATTAAACACTAGCAAGACCTTGTTACTGCTCTGAGATCTTCGTTTGAGTGGTGTCTTGTGTTGCCTATTTGTCTGTATTCTTCTCCTTAGGGTTTAATTGCACCCGAAATTCAGCTGTCGAATGGGGTATTTATAGTTTCTGTCTGAGGGCACGATGTGGCGCATCAACTAAGTTGATGTGGCGTATCTAGATAACTTCACGTGGGATCCAAGATTATTATATTTTGGAATAATCGTACACCGCCTTGAGTTGCGGCATATCTTCATTCTTATGCGGGGCATGTCCTTCAACATCTTGGATATCTTTGGTGAAGTCTTGAGATTGATAAGCCGTATGTCAAGAAAGTAATATGGCATATCTGAAGTAGATAAGTCAGATCTTCTTCTTTCACCAAGGTTTCATATGCGGCACATGAGATAAATATATGCGGCGCATTCTTCAAAGTCAGGAAATGGTATCCGAATTCGTCTAAGTATGGTCGTACAGCGTAAGTATCAATTCTGATAAATAATAATATAAAACAAGTCAAATATATAGGATAAATGTGGCAATAATATGTACTTATTTGATGTCATCAAATATCCCCCCACTTGAACTTTACTTGTCATCAAGTAAACTCTAGATTCAAACTTATGAAAATGTATCCTAAATAAATATTAGGATTTTGATACGTGGGAATCGCACCAGGTTTTAACTCTCGAGGGATCTCGAGAAGCTTACAACCCCCACCAAGCAGTGTACCTGATCGTTGTAGTATAGTATAGTGACAAGTACCGAGGGATTGAACGTTCAACTCAGGAATAGTGTCGCTAGGATTAGAAAGCCTAAAAACTAGGTCTAGAGGTGAGGGATGATTCTTTTTGTATTTTTATATTTTTTAAAAGCAAATAAAAATCTCGGTTTTTGGAAGAGTGGGCGGAATTAGTTGCTAATCAACTAACCCAATAACTAAAGATGCAATCAAAATAAAATGACAGAAATGAAAATAAATCTAATTAAACTAGTGTGGTGTAAACAATGATGGGAAGATTGTGTTTACTTAGGTTTCATTACTCCCTAGATATCTTTTACAGGTTGATAGTTTGTTACAATTGCATGGATGACGGGTCGTATTCCTTAATACTAGTCGTAGGGCAGTGTACAATATTCCCTAACTCTATAGGATCCTACTTCACTCCTATGTTGAGCCGTTAGAAGCTCCTAACATGGGATCATTAGAATTCTCCTACGCATTAAATACCACCAAAAATCATAGTACACCTCTGATCATGTTTCTTAAGACGTTCAAGCATGTTACCAATGGAAGTCTGCCAGATTTCTTAAGCCTAACATTGAATACAATCATCCGTAACAACTATAAGCAAACAATCAACCCATAATTAACATCTAGGTTTCACGACATCTAAGCAAACACACAAAAGATCTAGCCAAGCATGTTAAATTGAAGACAAGTGTAAGATATATATTCAAGCAACACATAGACATATTGATTGAATTGAAAGAGTACTTATCTCAATTATACATAAGAGTTTGAAACCCTTGAAAAAGCTGTAAAAATTCGGACCTAGGGTTTCTCCCTCAAAGTTGCACCCTCAAAGTTACACACCAATGAATGAAATTTGGAAAACTATATATAGATTTTACAGGGTGACGGCGTCAAGAAGAAAATTCTAACGCCGTCAACTCGCCGCCTATAATGAAATCGGATTGCCTAGATCCAGTTTTGACGCCGTCATGTGTAATTTAGCTCTGGGCCGTCACTAACATTTGGACCATGACGGCCTTGGGTGACGCCGTCATGTCCCTAGTACAAAACTTTCTGGATTGTCATGTGTATCATCTACTTCCACCTCTTGTATTGCTCTTGACGCCGTCATTAAGAAACTTCTGACGCCGTTAGGTACTGTTCCCAGCAAGGAAAATTAAGACTTTGCCGTTTTCTTCACTTTTATGCTCAAAAAACGTCCAAAATGCTTCCTTTTCCAGATTTCACTCCAAAAGTACCTAAAATGACAAAAGGAACGATTTAGGGCAATATTTGATCAAATAAATTCGAATCCGGGCTAAAATGACCCCCTAAAAATGGTTCATTTTTCACCTCATCAAATACCCTTACACTTAAGATTTGCTTGTCCTCAAGCAAATGCGCTTTTATTCTAATCAAAATACAAGTTAAGGGTCATTTAACACTAATATAAAAGTAATTACAACAAATAATCGTTCCACTAAAGACCAAAGACAAGCACGGAGGTCATACACTAGCACCTCACAAATAGTGTTTAGATACTCACATCTCTCGGGTGTAATAAAGTATATATCACAATATGGAAATGGAAAACATCTCTCACTACCTGTCATAACAAAATAGATTACCATAGGCTTGGGAAAGGATCAAACCTCCACCACATGGCGTAAGCACCTAGGATAAACTATCAAAGAGGTCTTTTAAAGGGTTATAACGTTAGGTGTAGGGATATGGAATACACGGTTTTGTTGGATAAAGGCAATATTTACTGGTGGCGAGTTAATCATCTTGGTTAATTACATGTACAATATGGCGTTGCTAAGCCAAGACTCGACTCGACTTAAGCTAATAAATCAAAAATAACAAAAACATAAAACTTAAAATGAAATGGGATGGTAGTCCGTATGTTTTTTTTCTCTTTTCTCTTTTTCTATTTTTTTTCTTTTTCTTAATTTTTTTTTAATTGCATACACTCTTACCCTACCATCCAAAATATTACATTATAGGGAATGTACATTCCCCTTAAACTTGAATTTTTACATACTTTACAATAAACTACTCTAATGACTCGAATCAAGATAATCAAAACACTTGGAGTACTTTTTAAGATTAACGCACATTTGGGGGTAATAAATGATGTTCTTCCCCATTACTCCATAACATAAGTACTTACCCATGAGTCCCAATCGTCCCAAAATAATATGTACAAGATATGACTCGACTTAGCAACCATGTAATCAATTAGATAATTAACTAAGGGTTTAAACAAATAACAATAATGCACTAAAGATGAGTGCATACACAGAAGGCTAAGGCGATTTGGGTGTACATTTAAGTGGGTTGTAACAAATTCTTCCTTTAAGTAAGATGCTTAAAGTTAGAAATGAAAAGATAGGCTTGGAGGGGTGTACTAGGGGTTTCGTGTACTAAAACTGAGTACAACGCTAAGGGTGTGGGAAAAATTAGTTGACTTTACTAGCCAAGTAATATGACTTAAATGGTCAAGTAATTATGATACGAGTTTAACACAAGGGTGATCCTAATGCCTCTTATCATGTAATAAATCCTACTACACGAATGTAGTCTCACTAGCGGTCTCGGGATGCATCACTAACGCAAGTTCTAGAATCTAAATGCTACCGGTACCCTCATAAGCACTAATAATGAATGCTTTTCCTATCAAATTGAGAAGTGCTCAAACACTCATCATTTTTGGTCAAATCTGAACTGCAAAACATCCAAAAACACTTAAATGTACATCAAAATACTAAAAATATCCGAGGAATTGCGTTTTATATGTTTCAGATGCAAAATTGGCAGTTTCAGTCCCCTAATTTTCAAAAATTGGCAAAAATAGTCCCTGAGCACTTATTTTAAAAGAAAAGTCACCAAAGGTCATTTTGAAATCATAAATTGTCATATTTCGTCCTTTGGTGAAAAATTTCAAATGTTTTGAGAATTTACAATTTTGGTCCCTGGAATTTCAATTTTGTCAGATTTGGTCCCTGGGAAATATTTTTGGATGGAAAAGTCAACAAAGGTCTTTGGAAAATCAAAAGTTGGCAGAAATGGTCCTTGGATGAAAAGTTTGGAGAAAAGTACATTTTGGTCCCTCAAGTTTCAATAATTGGCAATTTTAGTCCTTGAAGGACCAAAAGTGAAAAATTATATTCTTAGACCTTGGACTATTGAGAGTTGGCAAATTTTACCCTTGTAACAAGTTTGGTAGTTTGGCAAAACTCATCCTTCAGATTTCAGAAATTACAAGAGTGGTCCTTGTGCTAAGTTACATAACCAAATGGACACTATACTATCATTTCCACAAACCCAACACCTGATCCAATAAAAATCCCCAAGCCCAAACCTCATGCCCATCCACCCCGTTTATTATTTAGAACGGTCAACCTTTTGGTTGACCACCTCCTTCCCCACCCACTTGGCTGCAAATCCCCTACACACTCAACCCCCCTCCTCACCTCTACTACTACTACCCATACCATGTCCCCCCTCCAAACACTAAGTCCAAATTGCATTTATTGCTCACTAATATCAACAAGTTATCACAACCTGCCATTTGGATTTTTTCCCGCCAAAACAAAATCAAGGGACAGGATCAATTGGAGGCCATCCAATGGCTCAAGAGAGAGTGGGAAAGACAAAGGAATGCTCCAGGATCTATTTAAGTCAAAGAAAAAGAGGAAGAAGAAGGCAGTTAGTGTAGAGTAGTGATAGTTTAGTTTTTATTGTCGTTTTAATGTAATTCCCTTTTTCAATTGCTCAATTTAGCTAAAAATAGTTGTAATCAGTATTATTAATGGAATAGAAACTTTATTTAACCTTAATTTTAACTATTGTTATCTAAATTTGAAAATTGCATTTTCAAGTGGAAACCTCATTTTATCTTAAGTTTTGTTACAGGTTGTATTTTATGGTTCCATAAGCTCACATGATCCACCTAAAAGCTTTTATAAGTTTTCTTTGGCATCTTACTCAGTTTCAATTCAAAAAGATAAAATGATCAAAAATAGAAATACAATAGTTAATAATTCAAAAAAAATCAAGAAGAAGAAGAAAAAAAGTTGTGGAATTATGGTTTGGAGCTCTTGGGAGCAATAGATTGTGGAATTGGATCCCTGTGCATCCTTGTTCTGTGCTTTGGACAGTTTGTAAGATTTTTCATATTTAATTGCATAATTTGTTTTACATAGTTATAGTTGTTAATTGTAGCTTATTTGTGATCATCTAGGTTTAATTCATGTTAGTTTAAGTTAATTTACTAGTTTATTAGTCTTAATTGTCTCACTACTTCTCAAATCATTCAGAACAGTTATATTAGGGGGTGTTTGGATTAGTGAATATCACCATTGATCCCTGTGTTTTAGTGGTTGAGTTGGGTTTATGTAATACTCATGAGTTCTTAGTATGCCATTCAGAGCATAAAAACAGTTGGTCTTTTGGACCAAAGTCAAAACACCCCCTTGATTCCCTTTGGCAGTTCACTGTTAGGTGGTAGCACTCCTAATCTAATTATACAACTACATAAGTTGGTCATGTAGCCTAATTCAGTTCCCTATTAACATAGAACACCTTATTTAGTCAGTAGGATCAATTAGAATTTCATTTAAGTCAAAATTGCAAAGTCAATCAAAAAGTCAAAAATTCCCTTTTGTGCAGAAAACCCAAAATGGCATGATTTTTTATGATTTTTGTGTTTAGATTCAGGCTTTGTGCTTTTCACTAGTTAATGTCCCTCAACTTATCTTTTAGAATCCACATCAGCTTATTTTTTAGGATTTTGTTCAAGCTTTTACATGTGCTCAAAGTGGGCAAGCATGTGCCCTACACCATATTATCTGTTTCATCTGCCCACTTTTCAATAAGCCTTAAGTTGTTCCCCAGTGGGCCCCATGGTCTGGTTTTTGGCTTTTTAGAAAGCCATTAAGCTCATCTTGAGGATCTAGTGCTTATTTTCTAGATTAGACTTCATTTACTAGCGCTGCAAGCCCAATCCCTTTTGTCCATTTCCTGTTGTATGCTGAGCATTCAGCTTTTGAGCCCATGTTCCATGCCCTCTCCTTAGCTTAATTGTGGGAACCAAGGGATGAGCTCTGGCTTTTTGAAAAGCCATTAAGCTCTTCTTTTAGGATCCACTATCACTTTGGGCTTCCAAATTCCTAAGTTGGCCCCACAGGGCTGTCTAGGTTGCCAAATTGGCCTGAGTGGTCTGTGGTATTGGTGGATGTGTTAAGTGCTTATTTCCAGCTTATTGCTTGTGTTTGTTTATTTCATTTTGCTCATTTCAAGTTACCATAAATCTTTTTGTGGCTTATTTGGACTTAAGTCATCATGGGATAGCTTTTTAAGTTTTACCAAAGTTCTAATAAGCTAAATCAACCATCCTGTTAAGCATTTGGGATTCCAAAGTGCTTATTGTGCATATTCAGCCATAGTGCTTTTATTAAAGTTTTATATTTTAAGTATTTAAAAAGTTTTGCAAAAAGAAAAACCTGAAAAATCCAATTTAAAAATAAGTGATAGTTTCTATTTAATATTATTTATCTTTTTAATTTTCCTTTTTAGATTTTTATTAAGTAACTTACATTTTTATATTTTTCTTAATTTTATTTTATATTAAAGTACTTTCAGTAATTTTTCCAAATTTTAATATTGTCATTTAGTATTTATTAGGTTTAATATTAGTTTCATTAATTATTAATTAATATTTAAGTATTAAATAGCATAATTAGTTTTTATTAAGCACACTCTAGTTTTTATATTTTTCCTAGCTTTTATAAGTTATAAAATAATTTTAGGAATTTTTCTAGAATTTTTACTGTTCATATTCTTGTTTTTAAATTTAATTAGTTTAATTAGCAATTAATTAATATTTAGTTTAATAACTAGTAAAATAGTGTAAAAACATATAAAATAATCTTTTTATTATTTTTTAGGATTCTTGTGATGGTTAATTAGATTTTTAAATTTTTCTATAATTTTCTAAGTCATTTAAGTATTATTAGTAATTTAAAATTAGTTAATTAGTTTAATTAAATATAATTAGTAATTAATTCATTTAAAAATCATAAAATGACAAAAAAATATATTTTTAATTTTAAAATTTGTTTTTTGTTATTTTATAATTTTAGAAATTTAATTTGCATTTTTCTAGTATTAAAATAATATTATATTGTATTTAAGTGATTTAAATATTAATAATTAGTATTTAATAGTATTTAATTAATATTAAATAATTAATTAGTGTAAAAATTCATTTTCTTTTTCTAAAATTTTTCTTTCATCCTTAGGTTTGCAAAAAAGTCATTTTCACCCCTTGAGAGTTTTCAGATTTCAGTTTTCACTTTTTATTTTGTATGTTTATGTTATTTTAAATGTAAACATACGCGTTTTTAGATTTTAAACGTTTTTAAGTATCTAGCTTTCACATAACCATTCATATAGCTTATTTAAGCTATTTTCTTCTTATATTTCTTAGTTTGATCATTCACAACCCTTTCTGTCCCAATTCACCCGATCACAAACTCGTTTTCATACCATCACACCTCGTCGGGACATAACGATCCGGGGAAACCCCTATACTTCCACGGAGATTGACTCTCAGCAGTTTGACTTTGTTGACCATTAACTTGGTCAATTAGGTTGACCGTTTGGAGCCAATCAAATTTTGGCGCCGCTGCTGGGGATGTTGTGCGCGTTATTCTAAACGGTTTTGCAGATTAGTGATTTTGGAATTCACTTCTTTGTAAATTTACCATCCTTGTTCATATTTTCTTATCATATAAAAATAAAACAGTTCACGAAAATATTTTAAAATCAATTTTCAACGAACACAAAAACCTAAAAAGATTTTCTTTCTTATTTGTACAAAATGTTTTCCAAAAACTCCAAAAATATTCACCTTTACCCTCTCACATCTTTGATTCTCCATTTCTTACCCTCTATAAACTTTTGATTCTTTCCTATGTCGTATCCACACCATTTGGGTTGCCAATGGTGTGGTAGCCCTCATAACGGTGGTAATTGCCTCGGCTGTGGCATGGTAGAGTCAGGAAACGGGTCTGTCTATAACCAGGATCCCTATTCCTATCATGACACGACTGATTTATTCCATCAGCTACCACACCATGAGACTCAGCAGTTTTACTGTTGTGAGTACTGTGGTGGTTCACACTACAGTTCTGATTGTCAATCGGGAAACACGCTTGTCTATGAGTAGTTTCCTGATAACGATTATGACTACAGCACATACACCTCACAGCCACATCAGTTTTATTGTTGTGAGTACTGTGGAGGTTCACACTTCAGCTCAGATTGTCAAACAAGAAATCCATTTCCTTGTAACAATTATGACTATCCGTATCATGACCAACCTCCACAGTACCCAATGATTCACATAACTCCTCAAGAAACTCAGCAAGACCTTTGTCTAAAGGCTCTTGAAATATTAAAAGAACTTAAGGAGGAGTTGAATAGCACAACATTTCAAAATGCTCCCAGTTTTTCTTGTGTATATTGTGGGGGTCCTCATGATGATTATCAATGTCAACCTTTCGGTTTTGACAAATCCCCATCCCCACAATGTTCTTTCATTCAAAATTCACATGAGAAATCCATGGAAGAATTGTTAGCTGAAGAGCAGGCTGCTAAAATAAATTCCCAAGATGCCTATGAAAGATCTATTAGGGAATCAATTGCAAAAGAAAAAGTAGCCAAATCTAGCTCTCAGTTCCGTTTTATCCCTGATGACAGTGATGATGAAGATACGCTTGATATCCTTCAATTCTATAAAGATTCATCAAGTTCATCAGTTGATATCCCAGCAGTTGAGATTCCATCTCAATCAACTGTTATCACACCCGAAGTTCACACTCACTCTCTGAGCATGGGGGACGAGCATCTTGACACTGTTCCTAAAATGGAATCAGACGAATTCATAAAGTCCAGTGTTGAGAACCTTGTCCCAATCCCAAGAGAGTCACAGGGAACTTTTGATCATATGTGTGATTTACCTTCCCCTCTTGAGTGTCTAAAAGATCAAATTGAGACTTTCTCTGATTGTAGCGAAGATTGTGCATCTTATGGAGACATCGAGTATGTTGAAGCATTAGTTCCACATTCTGATGCTGATCATCTTCTTGAGGAGTTCGCCGACGAACTCACTCACATCAATCCACTTCCAACGGGAACTGACGATGATCTCTTTGACTTTGAAGCCGATCTAGGAGAAATTCAAAGTCTCTTATATCATGATCCGTCACTCACTTCTGATCCCAATAGTCCAATAGAGAATGTTAATCACTTTGTTCCCGAAGCATTCAAAACTACTCTCACCAATCCTCTGTTTGAATTCGAATCTGAATTCACTTTGATTTCTGATAATCCAATCTTTGGTACTCAGATCAAGGATAGTGATGAGTCTACAATGGAACAAGAGTTCACAGATTCACACCATGTGAATGATTCTCTTCACGAGGAGTTCTCCGGTGAACTAACTCATATCATGACTCCTCCGGAGTATGATAGCCCGGGGGGAGATGCACTCAATCATGAGGATTTGCAAATTCCCGCCCTCCCACCTGGGATGTTTTCAAACCCAATGAGCTTAACCCTTGAAATCCAAATTCAGGCAACTGAGCCTGATCTCGAGGAAGAAGATCTTATCATGATTATCATCATGATTTTATTTCTTTTCTTCACCTACCTGGTGACTTCCTTTCTTCTTCACTCATTCGGGAGTGAAGATACCATCTTTGACCCCGGCATTTCCATGTATCATTCTTTTGAGCCAGGGTCAATATGTATATCTCATCTGTGTGGAACTTTCACGTACTTCAATGTTTATCCAAACCTCTTGAATGAAAGTCCGATGGAGATTGTTTCTTCCACATCTTGCTTCTCCAAGAACAAATGAATTCGGGGTCGAGTCAAGCTAGCGACTCGGTAAACAAAAACAGTAGCATGCATATGGGGTTTTCACCCTAAGTGTGGGGGAGTGCCCCTCCTGTTGTTACCATGTATATATCAATAAATAAAATAAAGTGAAAAATGGTGTTTCCACATTTAGCTTGTAATGTTGTCCTTTTACGTTCAAAGAGTCGGCATAATAGCCGGGACTTTGAATATTGAGGACAATATTCAATTCTAAGTGTGGGGGGTATTCTAGCGAATTTGATCACATTTTACCTTCTAGTACCCCCGTTTTTGGCCAAAATTTTAAAATTTTTTCACTTTATTTCAAAAATTTTTGTGGTTATCAATCCACCATGTCTAAACGACAAAAGGATTGGCTAATCCAGGAGCAAACGGCTCTTGGTAAAGATATATCAAATCCGTTGATGGCTGACAATTTGCCGAAAATTGTATGGTATTCAACTCACCATATCCTAAAAAGTAAAGAGTTGGCTAGCCCGCAAGGTTATGGCTTGTGGTAAAGGCAGTGGAAAACCATAATTGGTAATCAGCTCACCAAGATGATGATAATTCCATCAAGAGTTGGCTAGTCCAGAAGCAAACGGCTTCTGGTAAAGACAAATCAAATCCGTTGAAAGCTTATGGTCTGCTCAAAATCATATGGTTATCAGTGTACCATAGTTCTTACTTGAACTGAAACATTTGGCTACTCCAGGAGTAATGGATTTTGGTAAAGAGATATAAAATCCATTAAATTTTCAAAACAGTTTATTGCTAGGGACTAGCAATAGTTTAGTATGGGGATTGATGAGTGCTCAAACACTCACCATTTTTGGTCAAATCTGAACTGCAAAACATCCAAAAACACTTAAATGTACATCAAAATACTGAAAATATCTCAGAAATTGTGTTTTATATGTTTTAGATGCAAAATGAGTAAAACCAGATGAAAAACGAACAAAGTTTGCAAAATTGGCAGTTTCAGCCCCCTAACTTTCAAAAATTGGCAAAAATAGTCCCTGAGCACTTATTTTAAAAGAAAAGTCAACAAAGGTCCTTTTGAAATCATAAGTTGTCATATTTTGTCCTTTGGTGAAAAATTTCAAATGTTTTGAGAATTTACAATTTTGGTCCCTGGAATTTCAATTTTGTCAGATTTGGTCCCTGGGAAATATTTTTGGATGGAAAAGTCAACAAAGGTCTTTGGAAAATCAAAAGTTGGCAGAAATGGTCCTTGGATGAAAAGTTTGGAGAAAAGTACATTTTGGTCCCTCAAGTTTCAATAATTGGCAATTTTAGTCCTTGAAGGACCAAAAGTGAAAAATTATATTCTTAGACCTTGGACTATTGAGAGTTGGCATATTTTACCCTTGTAACAAGTTTGGTAGTTTGGAAAAACTCACCCTTCAGATTTCAGAAATTACAAGAGTGGTCCTTGTGCTAAGTTACATAACCAAATGGACCCTATACTATTATTTCCACAAACCCAACACCTGATCCAACAAAAATCCCCAAGCTCAAACCTCAAGCCCATCCACCCCGTTTATTATTTAGAACGGTCAACCTTTTGGTTGACCACCTCCTTCCCCACCCACTTGGCTGCAAATCCCCTGCACACTCAACCCCCCTCCTCACCTCTACTACTACTACCCATACCATGTCCCCCCCTCCAAACACTAAGTCCAAATTGCGTTTATTGCTCACTAATATCAACAAGTTATCACAACCTGCCATTTGGATTTTTTCCCGCCAAAACAAAATCAAGGGACAGGATCAATTGGAGGCCATCCAATGGCTCAGGAGAGAGTGGGAAAGACAAAGGAATGCTCCAGGATCTATTTAAGTCAAAGAAAAAGAGGAAGAAGAAGGCAGTTAGTGTAGAGTAGTGATAGTTTAGTTTTTATTGTCGTTTTAATGTAATTCCCTTTTTCAATTGCTCAATTTAGCTAAAAATAGTTGTAATCAGTATTATTAATGGAATAGAAACTTTATTTAACCTTAATTTTAACTATTGTTATCTAAATTTGAAAATTGCATTTTCAAGTGGAAACCTCATTTTATCTTAAGTTTTGTTACAAGTTGTATTTTATGGTTCCATAAGCTCACATGATCCACCTAAAAGCTTTTATAAGTTTTCTTTGGCAGCTTACTCAGTTTCAATTCAAAAAGATAAAATGATCAAAAATAGAAATACAATAGTTAATAATTCAAAAAAAATCAAGAAGAAGAAGAAAGAAAGTTGTGGAATTATGGTTTAGAGCTCTTGGGAGCATTAGATTGTGGAATTGGATCTGTTGGATCGTATGTTTATGTTGATTTGTGATTCGGGAGGTCGGGTAATATGGAAGAACAAGATATCCATGGTTAGTGAGAGAAAGTAAAGAGAGAAGGGAAACTAGGTGTTTTATTAATAAGAAAGATGAAAGGGAAAATACACACTAAAGTCTCACCCCTCCATGGAAGTATGGAGGGGGTATTAATAGGTCAACAAACACACAACTTTACAATAATGACGCTTCTAGTCCATGTGTTTGTGCCTTTCAAGATAGCTAATGTAATCCCGTAAATGTCGTTCCATTTACGTGTTAGGATTATAAACTTTGATCCTAACAATCTTCCCCCAATGGGGCGACATAAGGGATTACTTACAACATTTCCTACAAGTACAAATACATATAAAGAAAGGTCTTCATCGGCTCTTCAAGTGCTGAGGATGGCTACAGTTGACGCTCTTTGTCTTCATCTTGTATCTCGGCTTGAGAACTTTATCTTTACTTGTAGGCAAATGATGTAATATGCATGAAATGGATTAACTTCCCCCCCAATTCATGTTGCATGTCTTTAGCGGCTTCTTCGTAAGCTTCTTTTTGGCGAAGTTTTTGAATCAGCTTCCCCCCAAACTGACAACCGTCTTCAGCAGATTCTAAACTTTGATGTAGTCCACATGTCTTCTAACGATTGAAGTTTTAAGTACGCAGCGGAATTTGTAGATGACACCATAAACCACACTAAGCAAATCTAACTAGTCACTTAATCACAGTTATGCTCAATGCGGAAACTCTGTTCGGGGGTAACATGCAAGAAATCAGCAAGATCTTCTCACATATGCAGGCTACTTCACACTTCACACCCCGCGAGAGTTGAAACGATTACACCAAAATCACAAAACTGAACCACTGATCATCTCTGCGGATGTCTCTCCGGTAGTAGTAAAATTGTAAGCTCGATCACGTGAGTCTATTATGCGTCCCTGATGTGCACATTTCTTCCCCTAATTGCAGATCCTCGTGGAAAATGAGTGTTTTCGTAAAGAAGATAAGAAAATTCAAAGAAGCAAAACAACACCCACTCTCTCTTCCCCCACGATGTATTCGCGGAATCAGAAGCATACACACAATGTTTACGATGGAAACGGAGGCAGCGTAACCCCATATGTCTAACTAACCGATTATGTGTGAAGTATCATAAATAGCCCGTGAGAATCAACTGCTGATAAACATCTCTACTATTTTATACTCCTCTCAACTGACTCATTACCGACCCCATTATCATTCTGACGGCTTTTTGTAGTGACAACTGATGGAGAAAACCCAATATGATGAACTTGAGAACGAAGTAAAATAACCCAAACTTGTGACTTAAACTTGCACTAATGTATGACAAAGAGCGGTGTAGAGAGTCCGCACCCCATCGAATCCCTAAGTACTCTATACTCATCAACCAACCAACCATCAAGTATAAGATGTACATCACCTCTTGATTATCCACAACTTCGTGTGACACTGAGCACTACAACGTAACTCCTTAAAGTGATAGTTATTTGTGGTAATATAGAGGAAGAATCACAAAATAACTAGATATCCAAGTCTTGGTCATTGTAAAGGTTAAAAGCTCGAGCAAGGATCTCGAAGAATCTTTATCCAACCAACCCCGATATCTTCAAGATACTAAGTACACGCACCCGTGAAATTCCACTTCAACCTCAAATAAATAATAAAGAATTATCGCCGTAGTCACATCTTGCAGTTAAATGCTCAAAACTAGCCTTTTGACGGTTAAAATGAACTTTAATAATGGTTTCCCGATCTTGTCAAAAATGTATCCCCGTGAAAATTTGTAACAACCAAAATACCTCATTTTTTAAACCAAATATTAATTACAAATTTTGGCTAACATTAATCATGAAACCAAAAATTCGTGTTCATTGTTTGTTAATATCCAGCCCAACATTTGCAGTCCAATGTCAACACACTGATCCATTCCAAATCAACAATCATAAGCCCAAAACGGATATGTCCCAAAACAAATCAAGGCCCGGTCCAAAATAATTTTGATATAACCGGTCATGCCCTAATTATTTTCACTCATACATCACGCCTCTCTTTCTGTATCTCTCACAAAAGAACAGAGCCACCAAAAAAAAATCCAATCTCATCAAATCGTTTACATCGACACCATCAAGACCCAATCGATCTCATCTCATCTTCACATCATTTCAGCCCACACGAATAACAAACACAAGCCACCCTTCCATGGTTTTATTAAATAGTTCGAGCACAAGACAAGGCTTCAAGATCTCGTATAAGAGGTCTAAGGTAGGTTGTGTTATTGTGTTTTCGTTTTGGTCTTTGAACGAACAAAAGAAAGGAGGATAACATAATTGTTATTTTCTTATCTTGCTTGATTCGTATATCAAATGAGGCAAAGCTTCAATAAATCGATGATGATTCTCTCTTTTGTTTTATATGACCTTTGAGGTCAGTTATACATTGGTATCCATGAAAAGAGATCTGAGATCATATACTTTAGTTATGATTCTTGTTGTATCGTGAGATGGGAAGAGGCCGAGAGGTGAAGGGAAAGTTTAGAATTGGATTTGTTGTAGCTTGTTGTGTTGGATTAAGTAGAGGCAGTGGTACTCGTACTTTTGAAACTTTCTATTGACTGATGTTAAACTAAGGTCAACATAAGTTGGTATATTTGGTTTTGTGATCCTGGTCAATACCTACCTTCATCTACATCTGTATTTTCGAAAGTTTACATCTTGCATTTTCGAAACTTATCACCTTTCTTTTCGAAACATTTCAAAAAATTTTCGAAACATTTCATCTTTCATTTTCGAAACATTGACACTTATCGAGAATACCCATTTATCGAAAATAGTACATTTCGAAAACCAATTCTCGAAAAATAGTACATATCGAAAAATTTCTTATAGAATAAATTCCGATCAGATACCGGCGAGTCTTTTTGCAGATTCCGATGAGTTTTCCGATCACTTTTTGCAGAATCCGATGACCATTTAAGCATAACCCAGAAATAAAACCCACCATTTGACCACAATTATTTCACGGAATGGTGCAAAAGTCGTGAATCTGAAATATAAGAACTGTTATACGAGACAAAATGACCACGTGAAAATAGTTTTATAAATCTGTGAAAGAGAAAAGTATGAGACTTTTGACCATGTTAAACTGTTGAAAAACCAGAAGTGATATACCAATGAAAGGTTGTTAAACAACAGTCTAAAAAATACGATTTTAGACAAGATACACCACAAAATCAACAAACTATAATAACCTTGGCTCTGATGCCACTTGTTGGATCGTATGTTTATGTTGATTTGTGATTCGGGAGATCGGGTAATATGGAAGAACATGATATCCATGGTTAGTGAGAGAAAGTAGAGAGAGAAGGGAAACTAGGTGTTTTATTAATAAGAAAGATGAAAGGGAAAATACACACTAAAGTCTCACCCCTCCATGGAAGTATGGAGGAGGTATTGATAGGTCAACAAACACACAACCTTACAATAATGACGCTTCTAGTCCATGTGTTTGTGCCTTTCAAGATAGCTAATGTAATCCCGTAAATGTCATTCCATTTACGTGTTAGGATTATAAACTTTGATCCTAACAGGATCCCTGTGCATCCTTGTTCTGTGCTTTGGACAGTTTGTAAGATTTTTCATATTTAATTGCATAATCTATTTTACATAGTTATAGTTGTTAATTGTAGCTTATTTGTGATCATCTAGGTTTAATTCATGTTAGTTTAAGTTAATTTACTAGTTTATTAGTCTTAATTGTCTCACTACTTCTCAAATCATTCAAAACAGTTATATTAGGTGGTGTTTGGATTAGTGAATATCACCATTGATCCCTGTGTTTTAGTGGTTGAGTTGGGTTTATGTAATACTCATGAGTTCTTAGTATGCCATTCAGAGCATAAAAACAGTTGGTCTTTTGGATCAAAGTCAAAACACCCCCTTGATTCCCTTTGGCAGTTCACTGTTAGGTGGTAGCACTCCTAATCTCATTATACAACTACATAAGTTGGCCATGTAGCCTAATTCAGTTCCCTTTTAACTTAGAACACCTTATTTAGTCAGTAGGATCAATTAGAATTTCATTTAAGTCAAAATTGCAAAGTCAATCAAAAAGTCAAAAATTCCCTTTTGTGCAGAAAACCCAAAATGGCATGATTTTTTATGATTTTTGTGTTTAGATTCAGGCTTTGTGCTTTTCATTAGTTAATGTCCCTCAGCTTATCTTTTAGAATCCACATCAGCTTATTTTTTAGGATTTTTGTTCAAGCTTTTACATGTGCTCAAAGTGGGCTGCAGGGCAAGCATGTGCCCTGCACCATATTATCTGTTTCATCTGCCCACTTTTCAATAAGCCTTAAGTTGTTCCCCAGTGGGCCCCATGGTCTGGTTTTTGGCTTTTTAGAAAGCCATTAAGCTCATCTTGAGGTTCTAGTGCTTATTTTCTAGATTAGACTTCATTTACTAGGGCTGCAAGCCCAATCTCTTTTGTCTATTTCCTGTTGTATGCTCAGCATTCAGCTTTTGAGCCCATGTTCCATGCCCTCTCCTTAGCTTAATTTTGGGACCCAAGGGATGAGCTCTTGCTTTTTAAAAAGCCATTAAGCTCTTCTTTCAGGATCCACTATCACTTTGGGCTTCCAAGTTCCCTAGTGGCCCCCACAGGGCTGTCTAGGTTGCCAAATTGGCCTGAGTGGTCTGTGGTATTGGTGGATGTGTTAAGTGCTTATTTCCAGCTTATTACTTGTGTTTGTTTATTTCATTTTGCTCATTTCAAGTTACCATAAATCTGTTTGTGGCTTATTTGGACTTAAGTCATCATGGGATAGCTTTCTAAGTTTTACCAAAGTTCTAATAAGCTAAATCAACCATCCTGTTAAGCATTTGGGATTCCAAAGTGCTTATTGTGCATATTCAGCCAAAGTGCTTTTATTAAAGTTTTATATTTTAAGTATTTAAAAAGTTTTGCAAAAAGAAAAACCAGAAAAATCCAATTTAAAAATAAGTGATAGTTTCTATTTAATATTATTTATCTTTTTAATTTTCCTTTGTAGATTTTTATTAAGTTACTTACATTTTTATATTTTTTTAATTTTCTTTTATATTAAAGTACTTTCAGTAATTTTTCCAAATTTTAATATTGTCATTTAGTATTTATTAGGTTTAATATTAGTTTTATTAATTATTAATTAATATTTAAGTATTAAATAGCATAATTAGTTTTTATTGAGAACACCCTAGTTTTTATATTTTTCCTAGATCTTATAAGTTATAAAATAATTTTAGGAAATTTTCTAGAATTTTTACTATTCATATTCTAGTTTTTATAATTTAATTAGTTTAATTAGCAATTAATTAATATTTAGTTTAATAATTAGTAAAATAGTGTAAAGACATATAAAATAAGCTTTTTATAATTTTTTAGGATTCCTGTGATGGTTAATTAGATTTATAATTTTTTCTATAATTTTCTAAGTCATTTAAGTATTATTAGTAATTTAAAATTAGTTAATTAGTTTAATTAAATATAATTAGTAATTAATTAATTTAAAAATCACAAAAAGATAAAAAAAAATTATTTTTAATTTTAAAATTTGTTTTTAGTAATTTTGTAATTTTAAATATTAATAATTAGTATTAAATAGTATTTAATTAATATTAAATAATTAATTAGTGTAAAAATTCGTTTTATTTTTCTAAAATTTTTCTTTCATCCTTAGGTTTGTAAAAAAGTCGTTTTCACCCCCTGAGGTTTTCAGATTTCAGTTTTCACTTTTTATTTTGTACGTTTACGTTATTTTAAATGTAAACGTATGCGTTTTTAGGTTTTAAACGTTTTTAAGTATCTAGCTTTCACGTAACCATTCATATAGCTTATTTAAGCTATTTTCTTCTTATATTCCTTAGTTTAATCATTCACAACCCCTTTCTGTCCAAATTCACCCGCTCACAAACCCGTTTTCATACCATCACACCTCGTCGGGACATAACGATCCGGGGAAACCCCTATACTTCCACGTAGATTGACTCTCAGCATTTTGACTTTGTTGACCATTAACTTGGTCAATTAGGTTGACCGTTTGGAGCCAATCACAAATCTAAAGGCGAACCTCACATATTTAGGTGGAAAATTTTTCTGAATGGTACAGTTTTGTGCTAGTCATACGACTCCTATCCATGAGACGCTTGCTAAGGCTAAAGTTTCACTCCTAAATGTTGTAAAAAAAATTTAAATTTGGCGCTAAAATTACACTAACAAGTATTTCTCTTAGTTTTATTACACACCTACCATCAAACAAACAAACTCAAGTGCAATAGTATCCTATAAGGTATCATCATTTACCCTCCCCTTACACTTAGGATGAACATTGTCCCCAATGTTCAATTAAAGAATGTAAAAGTGAAATAGGTAAAAGAATGAAAGCAAATACTCCCCTGATTCGTTCGGTGTGGATAGTGTGGTAACAAGGTTAGATCTTCCTCCAAGAAAATGAACATTCAAAGCTTCCCTTCTAGAAAAATAAGTCATCTTCTTGTCATACATAACCTGTTAAACCTGAGAAAACAAACAAGGCAACCTCGCGTAAAATCGGTGGCAATCTATATATACTAACAAATTCTAGAAAGCAAATTAAGATATAATTCTTGTGGAATGAATGTTTGCAGATTTCCTGAAGTTTATAAAACTAAAGAATTAACAAAAACTTTAAGACTCCGTTAGAAAAACAAAACTCGCAAAATTTCCAGAATTTTACACATGACGCCGTCAGGAATTAATTCCTGACACCGTCAGAAGTGACCTGCAGAAATCTTTATGTTAAGTATCCGGAAAATTTCTGGAAAAACTTATGTCCTACTTCCTGTAAAATCCTGCAAAACATCATTATGACTCGATACAAGCATTTGACTCTAACAAATACTAATACACACGTCCATTTAATATTGTGGAGAATCATGATCAATTTCGTTCTTAAAAACAAATTTGGGGTTTCCCCTTACACTTATCTTTTGCAAAATACCTTTATATGAAGTTAAGACGAAGTTAAACAACAAAATAAAGCATTTTCACAATTTTAGTTTTGAAACATGATCTACCAACAATAAAAATAAAGCATGCATACGGAAAAAAATAACAATCAAACAATTAAAAATCACACAAACATGGGTTGCCTCCCAAGAAGCGCTTTTCTTTATTTACGAGTCTTGTAGCTAGACTCAAGGTCATGGGCAATTACGTGACCTCTTCGTTGGTCTCATTCTCTAGGTCATCTCCAATATTAGTTTTGTACTCCGGACCTAGTTGCAAGCATTCCTTGTAGAAACCAAGTATTCTATTCATAACATATTCTACTCCTCTACGTCTATCCTCATCATTCTTATAGTGAACCGCTTGTTTGTGTTCCTTTTCTATGTTTGATAAGAGGCGGTATTGTTCAATCTTATAGGGCATTTGGTAAGCAATCTCATCGTTCTCTTCCTTGAATCTAACTATCCCTAGGGTCGGGTCATAACTCATCTTAGAGGCCTCAACAAACGGTTTTCCGAACACTACTTGACTTAGGCAATCATCTATTACCGGACGAGTATCCTCCACTATCACAAAGTCGGTAATATAAATGAAGTTTCCTAAAAATACATGCAATCATTTCACTCTTCCTACAAAATTACTTATCAAATTCTTGCTGGGCATCATCCTATAACCAAGTTGCTTCTTCATTACCCAATTATATAGGTCCTAGTCATGATGTTTATAGGAGACCCAGGATCAATATAAGCTTTCAATATATGCATATGCCCAATGTTGCATGGTATGTTGATGTTAGAAGGATCACCTACTTTAATAAGGGGTGAACCAAGGATATATGGTGTCTCGGGATCATCGAATAAATCCTTGTGATATTCCCGTTCTTCCTTCGTGGGTGATGAGTGTGTGAATACTCATCACTTTTGGTCAATCTGAACTGCAAAAACATTTAAAAACACTCAAATACGCATCAAAATACTAAAAATATCCCAAGGATTGTGTTTTATATGTTTCGGATGCAAAATGTTTAAAAACATATGAAAAATGAACAAAGTTTGCATAATTGGCAGTTTCAGTCCCTCAACTTTCAAAAATTGTCAAAACTAGTCCCTGAAGGTTTAAAATGAAAGAAAAGTCAACCCAAGTCCTTTGGAATTCAAAAATTGTCAAAACAAGTCCTTGGGTGAAAAGTTTGAGAAAATTACACAACAGGCCACTCAACTTTGAAAAATGACACTTTTGGTCCTTGGGGTTTTAAATATTGGAAAATATAAACTTTGGTCCTTTGGCTATCACACATTGGCATGTTTAGTCCTTGAATATATTTTGTAAACTTGCCACTACAGGTCCCTATACTTTCAGTAAATTACAAATTTGGTCCTTGTGCAATTACAAAACAAACGGACCAACTTTATTATATAAACCAAACCCCTATTCCCTTAATCCAAATAATAAACACCCCAAGCCCACTCATTCCCAAAGCCCACCATACAAGCCCAACTACAAACCAAACTTTCCCCCGTTTTAAATAATACCCCCAGTCAACCCCTCCCTTTGACCCATCTCCTCCATATCACCACCCTACTCACTGCTACCCTCCAAACACCACCATCATCACCCCTACCTTCACTCCTGCAACACTCCAACCTCCCCCCCCCCCCCCCTTCGCCTAACCAAACAAGCACTCCAGTCCAAGAAATCCCTTCTGGCATCAATATATCAAAGAAAACGTCAAATGCAATTTGGGCGGCAAAACCTCCCAATGGTCAAGATTAAATTCATCTCATCCAATGGTCCAGTAACAGCTGGGAAAAGTCCAAGGAAGCTTGGGGAACCCTAATTTGGAGGCTATAAAAGGCAAAGAGAACCAGTGGAGCAAAAGTTAGTAGAAATTAGTTTTATTTCAATGTATGTCGAATTTAAGCTTTCTAGTTCTAATTAGTTAAGGAAATTGTACTCTCAGTTGTAATTTGAAGTTTTCAATCAATAGAATCCAAGTTTCAAGTTATTCTCAATTCATGAAATTTCATTTTATTTCAAAATATTCAAAAAAGCTCAATTGTTGTTTGTAGTTGTTTACATGGACTTTCTAGGCTCATACAAGCTCCAATAAAGCTTATTAAAGCTTTTAGGAACCCTAAAATTCAGTTAGAATCAAAAATCAAAAATACAAAAAAATAAGAAAAAAATAGAAATTAAATAAAAATTCAGGTTTATGAATGAAGATTGCTGGAGCACTGTAAGTAAGGGATGGCAGTGGTAATAGTACTCCATGGGGAGTGATAGGATGGTGATTATGATCTTTGGTTCTTTGGTTTAAGCTGGAGTGCAAGTTGTAAGTCTCATTTTGCATTTTCTCATTACATCTGAGATTCATAAGTAGTAATTTAAGATATGTTTGTTTGTTAGTTTGTTATTACATTGCTCTGTCTGATCTTATTCTAGTGGGTTTTTAATAGTTTAAGTATGTTGATTTCATTCTAAGCTCATATGCATTTAAGTAGTTCATGTCAGCATAGTTTTGTTGTGTATGCACTTGTTGTTATTATTGGTATTTAGATGATAATCTCTGTTCACTTCATGATTATATGTGTTCATGCATGAACTCCATGGTCCAAAGCAGTCTTATGCATTGAATAATTTAAAACAGTTCATTAAAAAGGAGTGTTTGGATCTGTGGTTTGCCTGAGTCATTGTATGTTTCTGTGGTCCTGTTTGGTTGCAACACATTTCTTAGGGTTCATATAGGTTAGAATGGTCATATAAATCAGTCACTACTTGTTCAAAAGTCAAAAGACCCTCCAAAGTTGTCTCATTGATTATCTGTTAGGATTTTATTGATTTTGATCACCATTGTTGGTGTATAAGTTGTTAAGATAGCTATAAATCAGTACATTTCAACTTCTAATGACATGATCAGTCATAAAAGGCAATCCTAATCTCACAAAAGTCAAACCTTTTGCAAATCCTTTGAAAGTCAAATAGTGAGTTTATGAAAAAAGTCAATTTTTGGGTCATTTTTCTAGAATTTTGAGGGGTGAATGGGGATCTGAAACTTGCTATGCTAAAAGTCCCTCACCTTAACTACAAGATCCCACAATCATCTGATTTTTAGAATTGTTTTTACTAGCTTGTTTAGAGTCTCAAACTGACCTGCAGGGAAGTCACCTCCCCTGCACCACAGGCTTGTCAGTCCACCTTTTTTTTCCAAGTCCCATTTCTAGTTAACCAATTGAGTTTAGTATTGGATAATTGTTGTTTTGAGAAGCCTGTTAGAGTGTTTTTACATATCTAAGCTTGATTTGCTCATCAGAGCTTATTCTCAAGCTTATTTTACACCTCAAAGTTGATCCTTGGACCACTGTTTAATCTGAGTGCAACTCAGTTAACTGAGATTGCTAGTTTCATGTTCACCATTTAGCCTTGATCTCAGTATTGTTGATTATTTGTTTGTTGTAATTTTCCTAGGCTTGCTTGCTTGTGTTTGGATTGGTCTCATTTGTTGAGTTTATTGGTTTCTTGCTTAGCTACTACTTAACTTGTTCACTATCATTCTTGTTTGATCATGCTGTTAATCTTGTTGTTGTTAGTGTTAATAATTGTTGTTCTTGTTGTTGTTTCTAATTTGTTTGAGTGTAATAAGTTGGTATATGCATGTTTTTGCCCTTAGCTTTTACTTGTATGTTTGTTTGATCACTGCCTACCTCAGAATCTTACCCTGAGGTCAGCCTAGCCAACCCACCTTCCCAAGGCAATCATAAGCTCAATCCTTGAGCTTATTGCTTGCTCTTGGGTGTTTTAGAAACCCCTCCTAGCTGTCTTTTTAGATCATCATCTCACTTGGTCCCTAAGTCACTCCTGTGGGCCCCACCTTGGGCTGCAATTGCCTTGCAATGCCTGTTTGGCTAGTTTGGATTTGGAATAGCTTATTTGTAACTTTAAGCTTGTTCTGTGGGCTCTTCTGGTTGTTCAAACTTTTTTTCAGTGCATTTCACTTAGTTACATCTTAATCCAGCTTTGGTTCTGTCCTGGCAGCTTATGCTAAGCTTCTTCTAAGCTTGTTTGACCAAAAAGTCAACTGTTGAGCTTAATTAAGTGCATTGTGCTTATTTTTGAGTTCGACCAAAAGTTCCTTTACAAAAGTCTCATATTTTAAGTTGTTTAACAGTTTTGTAACAGAAAATTAAGAAAAAGACAAAAATAATTAAAGTGATAGCTTCTATTTAAGCCATTTTGGCTTATTTTCTGCTCATTTATAAGCATTTATCATTTTTAAATTTTTCCCTGGTTCCTTTTTAGTTAAAATAATTTTAGGAATTTTTTCAGATTTTTCCTTGGTCATTTAGTAATTTTTATAATTAAATTTAGTTTAAATCAATTAAATAATTAGTTTTAATTAATATTAAATAATTAAAACGTAGAAAAAACAGGTTTTCTATTTTAAAATTAGTTTTATAATATTTTAGATTTTTCCAAATTTAATTTTCATTTTTCTAGTTAATTTTCATAATTAATTAATAATTAGTGTAATTTAGTTAATTAAAAAGTAATTAATAATTAGTAATTAATTAATAGTAATTAATTAAATAGTTGTAAAAATAATTTTAATTTTCCAAAAATTTTCTTAAGTCATTAGGATTGTAAAAATATAATTTTCACGTTCGTAGGACTTTGTTTGTTAATTTTCATAATTAATTAATAATTAGTGTAATTTAGTTAATTAAAAAGTAATTAATAATTAGTAATTAATTAATAGTAATTAATTAAATAGTTGTAAAAATAATTTTAATTTTCCAAAAATTTTCTTAAGTCATTAGGATTGTAAAAATATAATTTTCACGTTCGTAGGACTTTGTTTGCTCACGTTTCACTTTTTATTTCGCGCGTTCGCGTTTATTTTAAATTCAAACGCGCGTTTTAGGTTTAACTTACGTTTCTAGGTTATCTGATTATCAGTAATTGTTCCGATAGTGTTTCTAAGCATTTCTCAATCATAATCTCGTAGTTTAATCATAATAATCAAATTCCTGATCCTCCTGTTAAATCACCCGATCACTTAAAACGTTTTTAAATACAATTGCTTACCTCACTGGGACATAACGACCCGGGAATACACTATACTCCTTGGTTTGTTGGGTTTAGACGTTTGACTTGGTTGACCAATCACATTGGAAAACTTAGTTGACCGTTTAGGCTCAATCAGTGGGCAACTTATCAAAGTACTCTTCTACGTTTTCTATTTCCTCTAACTTTTCTCCCTTATGAACCTCAACTTCCTTAACCTCATCCTTAGTCTCGGTTTCTATTCCAACCTCATCCTTGTCATTTTCTTCTATATCCTTATCTTTTGGCTTAATGGTGACAACATTGACAAAGTGGACGTGTTTGGATGTCGAGGGGTCCTTAATTTGGACTCCGCTATTGGTGTCCCTATGTCCTTTCTAGGTGTAGTTAGCGCTTGGTTGTTGAGGGCTTTCAACAAGTTGTCAATCTTATTGGTCATATCCGTTTGTTGTTGATTGAATTCGGTTTCAAACTTAGCTATGCGAGCTTCTTGAGATGCCATGAACTTGGACATCAATCCTTCAAGATTGTTGGTACTACCATAGTTGTTGGAAGGATTGTTGTTGAATGTACAGTTAGAGGGTGGACCGTTTGGTTGGTAACGATTAGGCGGATTGGAGGAATTGTTTTGGTTTTGTTTCCACCTAAGGTTTGGGTGATTTTTCCAAGAAGGGTTGTGGGAATCACCGTAAGGGTTTGGCTCGGGTTTGAAAGTGTACCACTTGTCTCCCGCTTCGTCAGTACGCGAGGATGCGTAGTCCGCAAAAGCTTGTCCGGGGAGTCCCACGCAATCACGAGTGTCATGGGGACCACTACATAATTCGCATGAAGAAGTGATTTTGTTCACTTGGCTTGAAGGCTTAGGAGCTTCGTAAGATTTCATGAGAAACTTGACTTGGTCTTCAAGTTCTATGATCCTACGGTCGGGAGTGCTAGAATTGTTCGGAAGCAAAGATATTGCCTTGACCGTTTTGTTCAAATCATGGGGATCATTCCAACTTTCTTTGTCATAGAAAGCAAGATCTTCTATGAGTTCCCATGATTCTTCCGCACTTAGATCACGTAGCTTGCCACTGGCCGATTGGTCAATAGTTCGCCTTGTGGAGAGATCGATATGGTCATAGAAGATTTGGACTTGGAGCCAAAGATCTATGCCATGATGAGGGACTTTTTGGAGTAAGTCCTTGAAACGAGTCCATGCTTCATATAGAGTTTCACCTTGACGTTGTTGGAACATCAAGATATCATTTCTAAGCTTGGTAGTTCTCCCCGGTGGGAAAAATTGAGCAAGGAAACGAGTGGTGAGATCATCCCATTAGGTGATGGATCCCGCGGGTAAATGTTCAAGCCATTGACTAGCTTGATCACGTAGAGAGAATTGAAATAGGCGCAATCGGGTAGACTCTATAGTTGTAACATCAAAGTCTATAGAATCTACGATTTTAAAGAAATCCTTGAGATGTTGATTAGGATCTTTGGAACAAAGTCCATGGAATGCACATCCGGTTTGCACCAACCGGATGGTGTCAGATCGCAAGGGGGACACATTGGTTCCTTGAGTTAGCTCAATAGTGTTTCGATAGCCTTGGTGGCTAGGACGGGAATATTCTCCTAAGGTTCGGGGCCTAATAGGTTGGTTTGCTAGTGGTGGGTTTTGTGGGTGGTTTTGTTGTGGTGAGTTGATGGGTTCAAAGATGTTACCACCTTCCATAATGTCGGATGGTAAAGGTTACGAACAAAGACACGAAGAAATAAGATAGACTAAAGAAAACATAAAAAATAAAAATAAAATCTTACTAGAAAGGAGTCTAGCAAGTAGACCTAATAAAAAGAAATCCTAACCTAGACAATAACTATTCCCCGGGCTGCGGCGCCAAAAACTTGATACGTGGGAATCGCACCAGGTTTTACCTCTCGAGGGATCTCGAGAAGCTTACAACCCCCACCAGGCAGTGTACCTGATCGTTGTAGTATAGTATAGTGACAAGTACCGAGGGATTGATCGTTCAACTCAGGAATAGTGTCGCTAGGATTAGAAAGCCTAAAAACTAGGTCTAGAGGTGAGGGATGATTCTTTTTGTATTTTTATATTTTTTAAAAGAAAATAAAAATCTCGGTTTTTGGAAGAGTGGGCGGAATTAGTCGCTAATCAACTAACCCAATAACTAAAGATGCAATCAAAATAAAATGACAGAAATGAAAATAAATCTAATTAAACTAGTGTGGTGTAAACAATGAAGGGAAAATTGTGTTTACTTAGGTTTTATTACTCCCTAGATATCTTTTACAGGTTGATAGTTTGTTACAATTGCATGGATGACGGGTCGTATTCCTTAATACTAGTCGTAGGGCCGTGTACAACATTCCCTAACAATATAGGATCCTACTTCACTCCTATGTCGAGCCGTTAGAAGCTCCTAACATGGGATCGTTAGAATTCTCCTATGCATTAAATACAACCAAAAATCATAGTACACCTCTGATCATGCTTCTTAGGACGTTCAAGCATGTTACCAATGGAAGTATGCCAGTTTTCTTAAGCCTAACATCGAATACAATCATCCATAACAACTATAAGCAAACAATCAACCCACAATTAACATCTAGGTTTCACTACATCTAAGCAAACACACAAAAGATCTAGCCAAACATGTTAAATTGAAGACAAGTGTAAGATATATTCAAGCAACACATAGACATATTGATTGAATTGAAAGAGTACTTATCTCAATTGAACATAAGAGGTTTCAAAGGGTTGAAACCCTTGAAAAAGCTGTAAAAATTCGGACCTAGGGTTTCTCCCTCAAAGTTGCACCCTCAAAGTTACACACCAATGAATGAAATTTGGAAAAATATATATAGATTTTACAGGGTGACGGCGTCAAGAAGAAAATTCTGACGCCGTCAACTCACCGCCCTAATGAAATCGGATTGCCTAGATCCAGTTTTGACGCCGTTATGTGTAATTTAGCTCTGGGCCGTCACTAACATTTGGACCATGACGACCTTGGGTGACGCCGTCATGTCCCTAGTACAAAACTTTCTGGATCGTCACGTGTATCATCCACTTCCACCTCTTGTATTGCTCTTGACGCCATCATTAAGAAACTTCTGATGCCGTCAGGTACTGTCCCAGCAAGGAAATTTAAGACTTTGCCGTTTTCTTCACTTTTATGCTCCAAAAACGTCCAAAATGCTTCCTTTTCCAGATTTCACTCCAAAAGTACCTAAAATGACAAAAGGAACGATTTAGGGCAATATTTGATCAAATAAATTCGAATCCGAGCTAAAATGACTCCCTAAAAACGGTTCATTTTTCGCCTCATCAGATTTATTTTATAGTTAAGCACTTATTCATTCTTATAATAATTGCACAACCAAACACTTAAAGAAATAGAAAATAAAATAAAATCTCTCAATCTCACAACTAATCTAATTCACTCAATTGCTCGGTCGTGACGAATATTCTATCATAAGCTTGGCAAGGATACACATCTCCACTACTAAAGCCAAGAAGTAACAAGTCTAAAGCGGTAAATCGGTCATGAAAAGGTTTTGGGTGATACCTGGCTTTGTTTAAACATCTCCTGTATAAACTTAAAAGATCGCTGGCGTGAGTCCTCGATTCCTCAAACAACGGATGGTCACTAATGTGCTTTTTGGATCGCTGGAGTGAGTCCTCGATCGCTCAAATAGTGGATGGTCACTAATGTGTTTCTTGGATCGCTGGCGCGTTATTTTCATAACGGATGGTCACCAAATTACAAACCATGTCGCTGGCACATCATTTGATTAATCTTAAACTCGGATGGTCACCAAGTCGCACACCAGATCACTGGCGCGTTATTTGATTAGTCTAAAACTCGGATGGTCACTACCTTATTCATGCATTTGACATTCTCACTAGTCCATTATATTACTCGGATGCTCGAAAGCTAACAACGAATATAATAACTTGGTAATGAGTATGGATACAATAGGGAAACAAAAATTGGTTTAAAATAAAAAAACATTTAAACAAAACAAATAGACTAAGTCCTAGTGTGGTTAATCGCTTTCCCAACCATCCCATGAATAAGACACAAATTGTAGACTACCTCATTCTTTAACATAGAAACTCACACTCTAGAAGGTAGACATGAATTAGACTCATTAACATCTTAATCAAAGAATAAACCTTAGTTGGCGTTCCCATAATGGCCAACTCTCATTCAATCAATAAATATAATACAACAGCAGTAGTGATATCCCAACTAGTACATAACTTTACATTATTGGTATTTCAGACTTCCAACTTCTTTTTTCTTTTTCTTTTTCTCATTTTTTTGATTTTTTTAACCAAATAAACATAATGGTGTAAAATTTCACCACATTACTATCACGATAATTATGGATAATTTTTCCATACTTTTCATAACTATAGACATAAAGGTAATAGTGAAAGTAGCGAACACACGAAAATAAAAAATACAATATCAACTTTCACTCCATTGCATTTTGCAATTTCCCGACCTAACCAAAGATAATGAAATAAGCACCCGAACACAGGAAATGCGGGGAAACACACTTTTACTAAAAGCAACTATCCACGAACTTAAATCTATGGGGTAGGTTAAGGTTTAAGGTGTAACAAAACAATTTTTAAAGACATTTGTGAAACCAATTTACCAAGTCAGACAAGTCACTCCAATTATATCAATAATACTCATTATAGTGGTCTCGATTAGTATACAAGCCAAGTTCTAAAGTTTACAAGTCACCGGCACACTCATATATATGTGGCACACTCATTTTTTTTGATTTTTTTAAAAATTGTGAGAATTAAGCGTATGTGTGTGTTTTAAAACAGTGGTTATGTGTGCGGTAATGCAATTTAGATTTAACAAAAATATGCTAGAAAAATTTTAAATTTAGCATATTAAGCATAGATTAACACATATTTTTGAAAAATAAGGACAAGTATCGTTCTAATTCTTCATCCCCCCCCCCCCCCCCCACTTAAGATAAACAACGTCCTCATTGTTTGAAATTGAAATTGAAAACAGGAAATATAAAGAATTAGAACGGAAAACTCCCCTGAGATTTGCTCGGTATGATCCTCCATTATGCGTTTGTGAGCAACTTTCTATTTTCTGCGAATAGAAGGCGTTCAAACCTCCATGAATAACGTCTCAATAGGAAATACAGAACGTATGTATACCACCATTCTTGGTAAACACATGTGTTAAGAAAATCAAAACTAGTGCATTCTTCATTAGTGGTTAGCGAAAAATAAACCTAAAAATTAAAAATTAAAAATCCGGAAATTCATCAGGTCAGTTGATACGCCGCACCCATGCGAAGGGACGCGCCGTATCGAGCCTGGAATAAATACGAGTCAAAAAAATTAGATACGACGCATCCTTATCCAGAGATACGTTGCATTAAAGAGACTGACAGAATATTTAAAGTGCAGAAAATTAAAATGCAGAAAAGTAAAGATAGATATGACCTGTACAGCTGATACGCCGCATCCCATGGAAGGAGATGCGCCGCATCAATGTGCAGGTCTGACAGACTCGATAACAAAAACAGTAAAAGATAAATCCGGGCTGTCTTCGGTGAGCACTTTTCTTTATTCCTGAGTCTTCAAGTTAGACTCATCTTCAGCTCCTACTTTGTATCATTGATTCCCACATGTCCACAGGTGAGCCATTGACAAACAATCTCGTCACGGACATATTCAGGTCCTAATTTCAGCACTCCTTTGTAGAATTCCTTCATCATTTGGTATGGATACTCAATCCGTTTCTGTAAGTCTTCTTCATCTACAAAAAGAAATGGTGAAAATCGATAGCTTACCTTTGTCGCGACATGTTTAAAGCGAGGGTGAGCACGAGGCATAACATAAGTGATCTTGTTGTTTCCATATTGAAAGGTGAGTATTTTATCAAATATTTTTGCATAAATATCAACTTCCCTACAAAATGGTTTTCCAACAATCACGTCACCCATTTCCTTATCTCGATATGCATCCATGTCTTCAACTATAGTGAAATCTATAATAATAGCAAAATTTCCAACAAAAACAGGTACATTCATAAAAATTCCAACCACGTTCTTTCCCCAATACTCAATTTTTTTCTCTCATAATATAATTGTAAAAATCTTTTGACATAACATTAATTGGTAAAATAGGAAGAAGTTGGCATCTACTTGTTTGTAAACTATCATGCAAGGAAATTGCAAGTTATAAGGACAATGAACATGGATTCTTCTACCATAATTACAAAAGTTAGGATATCCCTCAAATTCATCATAGTTTCTAGTATTAATAACATTAATCCTAGGGATATCTATAATCTCTTCTTCATCAATTGCAGGTTTTGGACTTTCCATAAATCGATCATTGAGCTCTAATGGTGTATTTAGGTCATTTAACTCGATATAATCTCCATTAAAGGGGTCAAGTGATCTAATTTGGACTAAGGTTTCGCCCATTAGCCTAGATTCTAGGTCGAGGTCCATTCGTTCTCTTAATCCTAGCACATAAACACTACTAATGATGCTCTTAATAGGACTATCACACTTATGGACTAGTTTGTCATCCCCTACCCTTAATAACATTTTTATTTTAAAAGCATCTATCTTAGCATGGGCAGTAGACAAGAAAGGTCTTCCATGGATCAAGGGAATCTTGATGTCCTCAGGCATATCTAGTATAACAAAGTCTACTAGAAAGACGAACTTCTCAATCTTAACAAGCACATTTTCGGCTATACCCTTAGGCCGTTTTACAGTTTTATCTGCCAATTCAATAAGTAACTTAGTGGGAGCTAATTTTCCTAAGCCTAAGGTAGTGAATGTCTTAAAAGGTATCACACTAACACTAGCTTCTAAGTCAGCTGAGGCATTACTAAAAGACATATCATTAATATTACAAGGCAAGGTAAAACTCCTTAGGTCCTTTTCTTTGTGAGGCAAGGCTTTGTGATCGGTTGCAGAGCACTCTTTTTTCATTGTAGCCTTAATCTCATCTTCAATCCTTGACTTCTCTTTGAGCAATCTTCTTAAATTGATTGAAGAGTTAAAGAAAAATTTGGGCTTTTCAGCATCAGCAGCATCCAGTAGTCTTCCAGGAAAAGGTACATTAGGCGAAACTACTTCAGTAGTGGTGATTGCCTTGACATGATCCCTTGGATTTGTTTCGGTTAAGCTTGGTAGACTTCTAGATCCCCTTTCTTGAAGTACCTTGTTTATCTGACCGATTTGTAGTTCCATTGCCTTGGTCGAAGCTCCTTGATTTCTGATAGAAGCATCAGTTGAAGATCGGATTTCTTTGATCAAAGCATTGTTTTCTTCATGTCTTTTAGCAGCATCAACCATTATTTGCTTCAAGGTTTCATCTAAAGTTTGCCTCCTTTCTTGATACGACGGATTTCCCTATACCTTCCAGATGGTTGAAATGGTTGGCCAAATTAGGTGTAGTATGCTTCTTCAAATGTCTATTTTCTTTCTTGGATGGGCAATCTTTAGTGTAGTAAGGTCCATTGCATAATTCATAACTAAATTGAGCAGCATAAGCTTTTTCATCCATCTTCTTCAGATCTCTACTAAGTTTATTCAATTGAGCTTGAATGGCAGCACACCCATCAGAAGTATCGTTGCTCTTAGATCTAGTAGAGGTTCCATCGTGCCATTTCTGAGAATGACCAGCCATCTCTTGGATGGCTTTACTAGCATTTACTGCACTCATCTGAGGTACAACTCCCTTAGAATCCAAGATCTGTCGAGTAGGCACTTCCAATCTCTGATAAAACAATATCACCTCCTGCATAGCAGTCAAATAGTGTTGAGGACATTTCAATAATAAATCTTTAAATTGCTCCTAAGCCTGATAAAGAGTCTCATCGGGCTCTTGCTTGAAGTTATTGATAGCCACCATCTTTTTAGCGGTTCGTGCAGGTGGGCAATATCTCCTCAGAAATTTTTCTTCAAATCTTCCCATTCCTTAATTGAATCAGCTGGTTCATTCTTTAGCCACTTGTTAGCACCTCCTATAAGTGAGATAGGGAAAATACGAAGCATTAGTGCCAGTAGTCTACTATTTCAAGGATCTTTTCCACATGTTAATTAGCATCTTCATGCTTCGATCCACTGAAAGCATTCTCTCGCAGCTCCTTGAGAAATTGACCATTTAATTCAAACTTGGCCTCTTTATCTAACTTAGGCCTAGCAACACATGAACCAGAGTCTTCTCTGGTCTTGTTCATGTATTCTTCCATAGTTGGACCCGTCATTGTTTCTGTTACATCTTCTTCACTTTGAGATTCTTGATCAGAAAAGTAATCGAGCTCTACCGAACTCGAACAATCAAGGCTTGTTGCGTTGAAAAGCTTCTTATGCGAATGGAAAACTTTTTCAGGTTCTTCGAAAGGTTTGATTAAGTCCTTAGTAGAACTCCTGGTCATGCACAACCTGAAATCAACACAAAAGCATCAGTAGGATAGGTTTGATAAAGTAAAATATCAAAAAACTAATAACGAAATGAAAAATTAAAGTTGCTGATATCTGCAGGCGATACGCCGTATCCAATTAACAGGATACGTCATATGTTAAATCGTTAAAAATAATCTGACTTTTATTTCAAGAAAGCAATACGCTATATTAAAAGAAATCAATACGCCGTATGTTAAAATTATCAAAATTACTTAAAATTATTAAAAATAAATGCGACGTATGAGCAGAAGCTAATACGTCGTACTTTCGTTACATCTCAAATAGCTTTTTTTATATTGATGAGGCGAAAAATGAACCGTTTTTAGGGGGTCATTTAAGCCCGAATTCGAATTTATTTGATCAAATATTGCCCTAAATCGTTCCTTTTGTGATTTTAGATACTTTGGGAGAGAAATATGGAAAAGGAAGCAATTCAGACGTTTTTGGAGCATAAAAGTGAAGAAAACGCCAAATTCTTAATTTTCCTTGCTGGGAACAGTAGGTGACGGCGTCAAGAAGAAAATCTTGATGGCGTCAAGAGTAATTTCCATGACGATCCAGTACAGATTTGACGGCGTCACAAGGTAGGGCGTCAAGAGTAAAATGCATGACGGCCTGGAAATACATAACACATGACGGCGTCAAAAGTAGATCAAGGTAGTCCGAGGAGTATTTTGGTGGCGAGATGACGACGTCACAAATTTGTTCTTGACGCCGTCAGACCCTATTTCCTATATATAGTTTTCTAATTTTCACATTAAAAGAGAGAAGTTTTGGAGAAACCCTAAGGCCGAACTTGGTACGAATTTTACAGGTTTTTCAAGGGTTCTCAGCCCTTGAACCCTTTCATGTGTAATTGAGATAAGTATTCTTTTAATTCAATCAATATGTCTATGTGTTGGTTGTCTATATCTTGTTCTTGTCTTAATTCCATCATGCTAGGCAAGATCTATCTTGTGTTTGCTTGGATCTAATGAAACCTAGATGTTAATTATGTGTTGATTACTTGTTTATGGTTGTATTGGATGAATGAATTCGATGTTAGGCTTAAGAAAACTGGCAGATCTCCAAATGGTAACATGCTTGAACGTCTTAGGAAACATGAACTGACGTGCACTAGGTTTTATTGATTGTATTTAATGCATGAGTAAATTCTAATGATCCCATGTTAGGAGCTTCTTAGCCGGCTCGACATAGGAGTGAAGTAGGCACTCATAGGATTGGGGAATCAAGTGCGCCACCCCATGAATGGTATTAAGGAATACAATCCGTCGTCCATGCAACTATAACAAGTAATTAACGTGTAAAAGATATCTAGGGAGTAGTGAAATCTAAGTAAACACAACTTCTCCACTTATTGCTCACAACCTTAGTTTAACTTAGTTTATTTTCATTTTTAGTATTTTATTTTAATTGCATCTTTAGTATTGGGTTAGTTGACTAGCAACTAATTCCGCTCAAATCCTTCAAACCCGAGATTTTTACTTGCTTTCTAAAAAATATAAAAATACAAAAATAATCATCTCTCATCTTTAGAACTAGTATTTAGGTTTTCTAATTCTAGCGACAATATTCCTAGCTGAACGATCAATCCCCCGGTACTTGTCACTATACTATACTACAACGATCAGGTACACTGCCTGGTGGGGGTTGTAAGCTTCTCAAGATCCTTTGAGAGGTAAAGCCTGGTGCGAATCCCCATGTATCAGGTTTTTGGCGCCGCAGCCCGGGGAATAGTTATTGTCTAGGTTAGAATCTCTTTTTATTAGGTCTACTTGCTAGATTCCTTTCTAGTAAGATTTTATTTTTTATTTTTAGGTTTTCTTTAGTCTATCTTATTTCTTTGTGTCCTTTGTTCGTAAACTCTTTCGATGGATAACAATAACATTGATCGTTTGATTCCTGTTATTCGTGTCTTTCGTCGTAGGATTTTCCAAATGCCCGCCCCACTCCCTTTAGTTGAGAATGAGAACCTACCTAACCTCTCACCCAACCACCACTTTGACAATAATTCTGAGTTAGAGGAGTCTGATCATGATGATGACCGTAGGGCTAATCCCTTTTACTATTCAGACTTCGACGAGGATCTTGAGGATGGTGATGTGATTAATGGGAATAGGATGGAAGAGGAGATAAACCCTCTTAGGTATGTCGACCCTAGAACTAGGATTGATTGTGATAGTTCGTTCAACATGCAATTCCCTTTTAAAATCGGATTTAAGAGCTTTAATGCCTATCTTAACTCATCTCTCCCGATGAACATAATCTCGCGCAATGAATATAATAAAATCATGGTAGATGAGTTAGAATACAAAGGAGAAAACATTATTGCTAGGGCAATACCATTGCATGTGTTTGTAGGAAGCTTGGTTTATCTTGTTGAGTTCATGGTTATGGAGAATCTAGGAGAATTTATTGATGATAAGTTGACCCAAGTTGTGTTTGGAAAACCTTTCAAACGGTTGACCAACCTCGATGAAAAACTCATAGAAGGGTTAATTACATTCTCGGATGGGGATGAAGATTTTGTCTATCAAATGCCCCGCACACACCCTAGGTTCAAGGATTTTTCCATGAAAAAGTGTAGTAGGTATCCGCCCATAGAAATGTTAAGTGAAAATGATAAGAGAAAAGGACTTAAGTATACTCATGAAAAGAATAAAATATACTATCGCAGATGTTTAGATTTAGGAGATGAGTATAAGAAAGATGAGGCAACCATTAGATGGCTCACGTTTGGTTATGTGAGCATAAGCGATACACGTTAACCCATGACCTTGAGTCTAGCTACAAGACTCGTAAATAAAGAAAAGCGCTTCTTGGGAGGCAACCCATGTTTTGTGTGATTTTTATTTTGTTTGTTTGTTATTTGCTTCCGTATGCATGCTTTAATTTTTATTGTTGGTAGATCATGTTTCTAACTAAAAAGTGGAAATACTTTACTTTGTTGTTTTGGCCTAGTCTTAACTCCACCTAAAAGTATTTTTGCAAAAGATAAGTGTAAGGGGGAAACGCCAAATATATTTTTAAGAAATAAACCGATCATGATTCTCCACGATATTAAATGAACATGTATATTCGTAATTGTTAGAGTCAAATGCTTGTATTAAGTCATAATGAAGAGCAAGTTTTTCCAGAAATTTACCGGAAACTTAACATAAGAATTTCTGCAGGTCACTTCTGACGGCGTCACGAGTAAACTATTGACGGCGTCACGTGTAAAAATCTGGAAATTTTACCAGTTTTGTTTTACTAACGGAGTCTTATGGTTTTTGTGAATTATTAAGTTTTATAATCTCCAGGAAATCTGCAAACTTCATTCCACAAGCATTATATCTTATCTTGTTTTCTAGGATTTAGTAACTTATATAGGATGCCGCCGATTTTATGCGAGGTAGTCTTGTTTATTTTCTCAGGATTTACAGGTTATGTATGACAAGAAGATGATTTATATTCTGGAAAGGAAGCTTTGATTGTTCATTTTCTTGGAGGAAGATCTAACCTGGCCACCTTATTATCCATACCTAGCGAATCAGGGGAGTATTCGATTTCATTCGTTTTACTTATTTCACTTTTACATTCTTTACTTGAACATTGGGGACAATGTTCATTTTAAGTGTAAGGGGAGGGTAAAATGATGATACCTTACATATACACTTTCACTTGAGTTTGTTTTGTTTAATAGTAGATGTGTAATAAAACTATGAGAAATACTTGTTAGTGCGATTTTAGCGCCAAATTTAAAAATTTTTACAACATTTAGGAGTGAAACTTTAGCCATAGCAAGCGTCTCATGGATAGGAGATTGTATGACTAGCACATAACCGTATATTCAGAAAAATTTTCCACCCAAATATGTGAAGTTCGCCTTTAGATTTGATAGGAAAAGCATTTACTATTAGTGCTTATGAGTGTACCGGTAGCATTTAGATTCTAGAACTTGCGTTAGTGATGCATCCCGAGACCGCTAGTGAGACTACATTCGTGTAGTAGGATTTACTACATGATAAAAGGCATTAGGTCCCTTGTGTTAAACCCGTATCATAATTACTTGACCATTTAAGTCATATTACTTGGCTAGTTAAGTCAACTAATTTTTCCCACACCCTTAGCGTTGTACTCATTTTTAGTACACGAAACCCCTAGTACACCCCTCCGAGCCTATCTTTTCGTTTCTAACTTTAAGCATTTTACTTAAAGGAAGAATTTGTTACACCCCACTTAAATGTACACCCAAATCGCCTTAGCCTTCCGTGTGTGCACTCATTTTTAGTGCATTATTGTTATTTGTTAAACCCTAAGTTAACTATCTAATTGATTACATGGTTGCTAAGACGAGTCATATCCTTGTACATATTGTTTTGGGACGATTGGGACTCATGGGTAAGTACTTATTTTATGGAGTAATGGGTAAGAACATCATTTATTACCCCCATATGTGCGTTAATCTTAAAAGTGCTCCAAGTGTTTTGATTTTCTTAATCCGAGTCATTAGATTAGTTTATTGTAAAGTATGTAAAAATTCAAGTGTAAGGGGAATTTCCATTCCCAATGATGTATTATTTTGGATGGTAGGGTAAGAGTGTATGCAAAAAAAAAAAAAAAAAAAAAAAAAAAAAAAAAAAAAAAAAAAAAAAAAAACATGCGGACTACCATCCCGTTTTCATTCTATGTTCATTTTATGTTTTTGTTATTTTTCATTTTTAGCTTAAGTCGAGTCTAGTCTTGGCTTAGCAATGCGACATTGTACATGTAATTAACCAAGATTGTTAAATCGCCACCAGTAAAACTTCCTTTATCCAACAAAACCGTGTATTTCATATCCCTATACCTAACGTTACAACCCTTTAAAAGACCTTTTTGATAGTTTATCCTAGGTGCTTACGCCATGTGGTGGAGGTTTGATCCTTTCCCAAGCCTATGGTAATCTATTTTGCTATGACAGGTAGTGAGAGATATCTTCCGTTTCCATATTGTAATTTATACTTTATTACACTCGAGAGATGTGAGTATCTAAACACTATTTGTGAGGTGCTTGTGTATGACCTCCGTGCTTGTCTATTGGTCTTTAGTGGAACGATTATTTGTTGTAATTACTTTTATATTAGTGTTAAATGACCCCTAACTTGTATTTTGATTAGAATAAAAGCGCATTTGCTTGAGGACAAGCAAATCTCAAGTGTAAGGGTATATGATGAGGCGAAAAATGAACCGTTTTTAGGGGGTCATTTAAGCCCGAATTCGAATTTATTTGATCAAATATTGCCCTAAATCGTTCCTTTTGTGATTTTAGGTACTTTGGGAGAGAAATCTGGAAAAGGAAGCAATTCGGACGTTTTTGGAGCATAAAAGTGAAGAAAACGCCAAAGTCTTAATTTTCCTTGCTGGGAACAGTAGGTGACGGCGTCAAGAAGAAAATCTTGACGGCGTCAAGAGTAATTTCCATGACGATCCAGTACAGATTTGATGGCGTCACAAGGTAGGGCGTCAAGAGTAAAATGCATGACGGCCTGGAAATACATAACACATGACGGCGTCAAAAGTAGATCAAGGTAGTCCGAGGAGTATTTTGGCGGCGAGATGACGGTGTCACAAATTTGTTCTTGACGCCGTCAGACCCTATTTCCTATATATAGTTTTCTAATTTTCACATTAAAAGAGAGAAGTTTTGGAGAAACCCTAAGGCCGAACTTGGTACGAATTTTACAGGTTTTTCAAGGGTTCTCAGCCCTTGAACCCTTTCATGTGTAATTGAGATAAGTATTCTTTTAATTCAATCAATATGTCTATGTGTTGGTTGTCTATATCTTGTTCTTGTCTTAATTCCATCATGCTAGGCAAGATCTATCTTGTGTTTGCTTGGATCTAATGAAACCTAGATGTTAATTATGTGTTGATTACGTGTTTATGGTTGTATTGGATGAATGAATTGGATGTTAGGCTTAAGAAAATTGGCAGATCTCCAAATGGTAACATGCTTGAACGTCTTAGGAAACATGAACTGACGTGCACTAGGTTTTATTGATTGTATTTAATGCATGAGTAAATTCTAATGATCCCATGTTAGGAGCTTCTTAGCCGGCTCGACATAGGAGTGAAGTAGGCACTCATAGGATTGGGGAATTAAGTGCGCCACCCCATGAATGGTATTAAGGAATACAATCCGTCATCCACGCAACTATAACAAGTAATTAACGTGTAAAAGATATCTAGGGAGTAGTGAAATCTAAGTAAACACAACTTCTCCACTTATTGCTCACAACCTTAGTTTAACTTAGTTTATTTTCATTTTTAGTATTTTATTTTGATTGCATCTTTAGTATTGGGTTAGTTGACTAGCAACTAATTCCGCCCAAATCCTTCAAACCCGAGATTTTTACTTGCTTTCTAAAAAATATAAAAATACAAAAATAATCATCCCTCATCTTTAGAACTAGTATTTAGGTTTTCTAATTCTAGCGACACTATTCCTAGCTGAACGATCAATCCCCCGGTACTTGTCACTATACTATACTACAACGATCAGGTACACTGCCTGGTGGGGGTTGTAAGCTTCTCAAGATCCCTTGAGAGGTAAAGTCTGGTGCGAATCCCCACGTATCATATATCAATGCACCGTATCGACAGAAATCAATGCGCCGCTTCTGATTATTTAATGAATTCGAAACTGTTTATAATAATTAATAATACACCGTATGAGAAAAACTCATGCGCCGTATGGCGTTTAGGGTTTTGAAAACTTTTTGATTAAAGACAGAATACGCCGTATCTAGGGGATAGATGTGTCGTACTCGAATTATTAAATATGTTCGCTGTATTAAAAATAAAAACGCAATACGCTGTATTTGTAAGAACAGATGCGCCGTATCGTTTAGATCAGCAAATTACAGTAGATAGCAAACAATGCAGAAAATAAGAAAAAACGAAAAACACAAAAAATACAGAAATCAAATAAAGAAACAAACACTAAATATGCAGAAAAATACAATGAATACAATTATACTAATACACAACAATATTAGCAATTAAAAAACTAAAAATCAAAAACTAATTAAGTTAAAAACCTAATTAAAATACTAACAGATATTCAGATATTAAATAATTCACTCCACGGCATCGGCGCCAAAAACTTGATGGCGTTTGTTTATCGTTGTAGGTATAGATTATTATTATCAAGTTATAAATTTATATTTAGCTGACTTAATTTATAACACACACACTAACGAGCAGTGTACCCGATCAATGTAGCTAGTTGGTAAGTAGAATGTCGATTACTAAGAGTGAAATATTAACACCTAGAATGTCTATCAGTATTTTAATTCTTAAGTTAGTTCTAAAACCTAATCTAACACAAAAGGGGGGTTTTCAGCTTGAGAAAGTGGCACGATTGAGTTGATTATAAAAGTAATCAAACTAATGAGTCGAATAAGCGGATGGCAAACACGTACACATATAGATAACAGATACAGATAAGAGGCCTTACCGATGATTAAGTAGCTTGTCACTTGTTTAATTGCTAGTTTTATAAGATGAGTACTAAAATCTATTCTCTCTCGTTGGTATCTTAGTTACAGGCGAGTAAACTCTTAATGATTACTTATATCTGTATTATTTAACCTTTTTTAAGGGCTTACACTAACTTATAATGCTAGTGAAGTAATCGTTGGAGGCGTATGGCAGCGCAAGTAAGCCACTACTAGACACAGAGGTAATCAAAGCACATGCATAAGGAACCAAATAAACATCAGATAAACTTTAATTGATGGGAAAACAATATAAAGGGAAGTCCTATGGCGTAGACAAGCCCAACAATCCTGATGGATTAAAGCGTACTAATACAATAAAAACAAAACTACTTAAATGAATTTAACACTAGCAGTACCTTCTGACTGCTCTGAGATCTTCGTTTGGGTGGTGTTTTGTGTTGCCTATTCGTCTGTATTCTTCTCCTTAGGGTTTAATTGCACCCGAAATTTTGCTGTCGAATGGGGTATTTATAGTTTCTGTCTAAGGGCACGATGCGGCGCATCAACTAAGTTGATGCGGCGTACTTTGATAACTTCGCGTGGGGTCTAAGATTATTATATTCTGAAATATTCGTACACCGCCTTGAGTTGCGGCGTATCTTCATTCTCATGCGGCTCATGTCCTTCAACGTCTTGGATATCTTTGGTGAAGTCTTGAGATTGATACACCGTATGTCAGGATAATAATACGGCGTATCTGGAGTAGATAAGTCAGATCTTCTTCGTTGACCAAGGTTTCATATGCGGCGCATGAGATAAATACATGCGGCACATTCTTCAAAGTCAGGCAATGGTCTTCGAATTCATCTAAGTATGGTCGTACGACTTATCTGTCTAGAATGATACAACGTATCTTCCTTCAGTTCAGTAGACTTTTCTAACTTGATCAATTTTGCTTCGTTTTATGTCCAAAATAGCTAACTTTCACCAAATGCTTGTTTATAACTGAGAATTACAAAAGTAAACGATTAATTATCAATTCTCATACATAATAATATAAAAATAGTCAAATGCATATGATAAATGATGGAAATAATATGTACTCATTTGATGTCATCACGTATCATTAACTTACACTATACTTGTTAGAGTGCTCGGTGCAGCACCTTATAAGCCCCATTTTGTACCTATAACGCCGCCGTATTGCACCGTTGGGAGCGTTATAGGTACCACGTTGTGGTTATAATGGCTATATTTCATGTGTGTGTTTTTCGTTCTTTTTTTGGGTTTGCATTTGTGTTATGTTTGTGTTTTGTTTTTATGGAAGTGTTTTTGTGTTTGTATGTGTGTAAGTGAAACTTGTACTTTCTTGTTTTTGTTTTGCCTTGTAGGTGTGAAAAGGAGGAAAAAAGAGCGATCTCATCTTTTTCTTTTTCTTTTTAATTTTGTAAGTAAATACTCCCTCCGTCCCATATTAAATGTCCATGTTTGACTTTTTAAGTTTTTCATTATCAACTTTGACTTTAAATATCTTTTGTTTGTGTTTTATAGTATTTGATAAAAATTATACGCAATGAAAGTATATTTAAAACATAATCCATTCATATATTTTGTATCAAGTATTATATTACATAAATAAAAGAAAAAAATTACACGGATGGTCCTTGTGGTTTACACAGATTGCATGTTTAGTCCCTATTTCATTTTAATTACACCAGTCATCCCTATTTTGTGAAACCTTGAACATTTTAGTCCCTAATTTGGATGGGCCGTTAGTTTGGCCGTTAAGTTATTTGCACCGTTAGTCCTCAGTTAATATTTTTTGCACCGTTAGTCCTCATTTTCTAAAAAAGTCTTCATTCTTTGCACTGTTGGTTCCTACGTTAATATTTTGCACCGTTGTCAATCTTTTTACGTTTCCGTCCATTTTTTAACGTTCTCGTCTGTTTTTTATCGTTTTCGTCCATTTTTTTACGGTTTTGTCCATCTTTTTACGTTTTCGTCTATTTTTTTTACGTTCTCATCCGTTTTTTTACGTTTTCGTCCATTTTTTACATTTTTGTCAATCTTTTTACGTTTTAGTCTATTTTTTACGTTCTCGTCTGTTTTTTACGTTTTCATCCATTTTTTTTTACGTTTTCGTTCGTTTTTTTAACGTTTTCGTCCATTTTTTTTACGTTTTTGTCCATCTTTTTACGTTTTCGTCCATTTTTTTACGTTTTCGTCCATTTTTTTAACGTTTTCGTCCAATTTTTTTTTATGGTTTTGTCATTCTTTTTACGTTTTCGTCCATTTTTTTGCGTTCTCGTCTGTTTTTTACGTTTTCGTCTATTTTTTACATTTTTGTCAATCTTTTTACGTTTTAGTCTATTTTTTTACGTTCTCGTCTATTTTTTTTACGTTTTCATCCGTTTTTTACGTTTTCGTCCTTTTTTTAACGTTTTCGTCTATTTTTTACGGTTTTGTCAATCTTTTTACATTTTCGTCCATTTTTTTACGTTCTCGTCCATTCTTTTACGTTTTCATCCAATTTTTTACGTTTTTGTCAATCTTTTTACATTTTTGTCAAATTTTTTTATGTTTTCGCCTGTTTTTTTATGTTTTTATCGGTTTTTCCCATTTTTTACGTTTTCGCCTATTTTTTGTGATTTAGTAAGTATACTAAAAGAAAATTTGACATTTGATAAAAATGTGCCTGTGTTGATTTTAAATCATGATTTTGACCCCTTTCTGCTCTGAATCATCAAAAGTGTAAAACACGAAAGTTTTTCCGGAATAATATTTTACATCAAGACTCGCGAGATTTTAACCAGAAAATGTAAAACAAGAGATATTTACTACCAAAACTCGCGAGTCTTGGTAAAAAATGGCTTAAGTTTTGGTAGTAAACATCCCTTGTTTTGTATCTTCTAGTTAAAATCTCGCGAATCTTGATGTAAAGTATTATTTCGGAAAACTTTCGTGTTTTACACTTTTGATGATTCACACCAGAAAGGGGTTAAAATCATGATTTAAAATCAACACGGACACATTTTTTACCAAATGTCAAATTTTCTTTTAGTATACTTACTTAATCACAAAAAATAAGCAAAAACGTAAAAAAATAGCAAAAACTGATAAAAACATAATAAAACAAACGAAAACATAAAAAAATGGACGAAAATGTTAAAAGATTGACAAAAACGTAAAAAAGTTGACGAAAACGTTAAAAAAATGGACGAAAACATAAAACAACAGACGAGAACGCAAAAAATAGACGAAAACGCAAAAAATTGACGAAAACATTAAAAGAAAAGACGAGAACTTAAAAAAATTGAAGAAAACGTAAAAAAAAGGGACAAAAATGTAAAAAAAATGGACGAAAACGTTAACAAAACGGATGAGAACGTTAAAAAATGGACGAAAACGTAAAAAGATTGACCACGGTGCAAAATATTAACGGAGGGACCAACGGTGCAAAAAATTAGAACTTTTTTAGAAAATGAGGACTAACGGTGCAAAAAATATTAACGGGTGACTAACGGTGCAAATAACTTAACGGCCCATCCAAATTAGGGACTAAAATGTGCAAGGTTTCACAAAATAGGGACGACTGGTGTAATTAAAATGAAATAGGGACTAAACATGCAATCTGTGTAAACCACAAGGACCATCCGTGTAATTTTTTCTAAATAAAAATATCTAAAGTAAAAGTTGAGAAGGAAAGACTTCGAAAAGTTAAATTAGACATTTAATATTGGACGGAGGGAGTAACAAATTTATAGTTAGGTTCTTGAGGTTTGTAAGGTTAACCTGAGTGGTAGGGTTATACTGGGAGGGATTTTTTTTTTTTTTTTTTTTTTGAACAACGACTTTATATTAAGCTAGCAAACGCTAGGCAACAAAACAATTACAAAGGAGTGCTATCGTCTATGGGATTTCCTAACCAACCTATCTAAGAAATACGAAATTTAGGATTTTTAGATGAAATCCACAAAAAAGATTGATTTACAATACTATCCCATATATGCGCCTTCTTGGGTTTAGAAACCGAAAAAATCAAATCATTTTGAAACTTTCATATCAACCACAACATCGAAGCAGCAACCCTTCGAGAATAAGCCTAGCTTTCTTCGAGATATGACAAGCATCTAACCAAGTCATCCACTCCGACAAATTGGAGACCTCCGAAATATTCAAATCACACCATCTAGCCAAACGAGCCCAAATATCCCGAGCCATCCCACAAGAGAAGATTAAATGATTCGCATTTTCAACCTGCTCGCTGCAAACGGGGCATAGATGTGAAACAACATCAATGCCTTTATTGGGAGGGTCTTTTTGAGGTTTTGTGTTACAAGAATGTTATATGAGTAAAAGCTAACATGACGCGGCCTATAACTTGACGGATAATTTGGACTATTAAGAATTTATTATATGAAGATAGATAAATATTTTAACCCAAAGTCTCTAGGTCATAGTAGAAATCAGGGACGGAGCCAGGACTAAATATGACCGGGTGCATAAAAAAAATTAAACAATAATAATAGAAACACATTTCGATAGACCGGGTGCATTTAAGATGACTTTAGGGAAAATCGGTGTTTTTTTTTTAAATTAACACTATATCGAAAAATTCTATGGGGTGCACTGGCACCCGCGGGAACCCCTAGCTCCGTCCCTGCTAGAAACACATACCTTAAAAGTCTGTTGGTCGTACTATGCTACGTTTGGTAATTTGAAATTGTATGACAAGATGATAGAATAAGCGCAATAATGAAATTGATTATTGAATTAAATTTTTACGGCGAGAAAGTTGATGTATGATGTAAAACGTATGGCACTTACATTTAAGAAACGTTATCTAACAAAAACTAAATGTATATATTCAATTACAATAAATACATTTCACCTACAAAAACAAAGACAACAAACAAACATTACACAAAATAAATGTATAAGGTCAATCTTTTTTTCTTTTGTTAACTGATACTACTATATGTTAATCTTGAAATGTGTATAAACACGTCAGATAACACATTATCAAGGTAAAGTTCATGTTTACTAACAAACATTACACACACACAAAAAAAATGTTACAAAAGTTAAAACATTACGACATAAGGGTATCTGGATTATCAAACACAAGACCAGGCCTGAATATATGTCTAGGCTTATTTTAACACACTGAAAATGGGCCTATATCTGGTTAGGTTGATGCCTCATGTTCTTATGTCATAATGAGGTGAGATCCACAGCAAACCTACATTCTATAAAGAACAAACCAGCGAATCCTGACCTTTCATTATGCTTTCATCCAATGGCTCTGATCATCCACACAATTACAAAGCAAGGGCAAAAAAGTAAACATAATCTCTTTCCAGCTCATTTTCTTCTAGAAGATTAGTCCCCAATTCTCTCTCATCAATAACACAAAAAACCCAGATAAACACACACAAAATCATCAAAACACACACACACACACGCACAAAAAAAAGACGCATAAACCACCATAAATAGTCATCTTCGTCGATCCTCCACATCATGCTTGATCAGACGCCGATCCGCCGTTGAGCTGCCGTCAATCTGCCATCGAGCTGCCATCAATCTGATGTGTTCAATTTGATATGAAAATGGTTGAATTTGATGTGTTGATAAAGACTTGCATAAAATTATCATTTTTGAATTTGGGCAAAACTTAATGAATTTTCTTCAATGAAGAAGCAGGTTTCTCCACTTCAAGTTAAAATACAACTAGATGTGGTTATTTTTTTCATGGGTTAAAGTTTAACTTATATAAAATTGTTAAGCTATAAGAACGAAGCTGCTTATTTCATTGAACTTTTTCAAACACTGTCTTTGAAATGCTTAGGAGTATCTTTAAGAAAAAAAAAGTAAGCATTCTAAAACACCCTCAGAATTGTTCTATTCTTATAAGTATTATGAGGGTGTTTGGGATTGGTTATTAAATTAGTATCTTAGGAAAATATGCGGTTAAAAAAATGGATCAGTTAAACGAAGCAGATTTAGTTGTTATTTCAGTTGTGGATGCTAAAAATCGTATGGTGAATTTTGAAATCCAGGTTATGGATGAAGTTGTTGATGATCCAGAAGCACACCATAAGTTTGATGAAATGCGTCAGTGATAATCACATGTGATTCTGAAGCAAAATCACATGTGATTCTGAAGCAAAATCACATATGATTTTGAAGTTGTTGCCGGTGATAACAAGTATTTCATATGGGAGGTAAGCACCCATCTTATCGTTATCAGTTCCATACTTGATGTAGTTGTTGTCGATAGTACAAACTCTAAAAATGTTGAACGAGTTCAGATTTTTAAATGAAGTATATGGGGACATCTCATGTGATTCTGTTTATATATATAAAGAGTAATTGATGTACATGTTAGAGTATTAGACTTGAACCTGCAAGTGTCACGAATCACAAATGATTTGAACATGCAAGTATCATAATACATGTTATTGAACCAACAAGTATAAGTGAATCACATGTGATTCACCATGAAATCACATGTGATTCTACATGAAATCACATGTAATGAAATGCAATGCAACTATGAAAATTTTGGAGACATCATTTCCTTTGATGAAACTTTCCGAACTAACAAGTAAGTTTAGATTGTTTGACTTTTATAATTAAGTACTCCGTATAAATCACATGCGAGTTAACCTAAATCACAGGCAATTTGTGCTAAAACACATGTGGTTTAGTCTAAATCACAAGTTGTATAGGCTAAATCACGCGTGATTTAGAATAAATCACGTGTGATTTAGCAAAAATGATGTTTGTTTATTAGGTATACATTTGCTCACTAAAGCCATGCGTTTATGCTTTCAGGTACAATATGGTATTTGTTCCATTTATCACAATAGATAATGATGGAAAGAGTGTGACATTGTTACGGGAATGCTTAAAAGTGAATACACCGAATCGTAAATTTTTTCTCTTGGAGTCGTTTATGACAACATTCTACAAGCAACCTACACTAGTGCTAGCATATCAAGATGCGATGGAGTGAAAGCTAATACGCGTACCAAAACATTTACCCGCTAGGTCAAAGACAATAGCGATGAATAAACTGATAACTTTATTTTTACTTTATAAATATTTATGTTTTGTTTCATTTTAAATATTTTTGGATTGTTAACTCGGTTTTACTGAGATGTTGATTTTGCTTAAGATAAAATGAAATATGACTGTGATGGACACTTGAAAACTTTTGATGTGAATTTACTTCTTATTTTCTTTGAGTTTTATACAATGTTTTTTAAGAATTGTTTATTGAATTTATGGAATTGTCATTTTCTTGAAGAATGCCTAACTATGATATTTGTATTATGTTTGAATGTAAGAAACAAAAGCGTACTCAACATTTTTATAAAATGTGCAGAAAACAAAACATGTAATTTGTAAGAAAATATGTTGTCAAATTAAGCATGCAAATCACATGTGATTCGTATGTAAATCACATGTGAATCATGTGTAAACCACATGTGATTCTCGGTAAAAAAAAAACATGAATTTCAACTATGAAATTCATGGTTTTGCTTTAGCAAAAATATAATCTCTTCGATGATTGTATAATTTAATATGCAAAGCAAACAATTTTTTCTATAAAGAACAGTAAAGCGTACATAATTAAAAATAAATTGAGGTAAATCACATGTGATTTGATGTAAATCACACGTGATTTGCATATCAACTTGCGTAAAAATACAACAAACAAAGCTACAAAGAAGGATTATGAATTGAACTTTTTTTTTTTTTTTCATTTACGATATTTTTTTAACAGAGAATCACCTAAGATCAACACATTCATATCAATCAATAATCATCACTCACATGTACATAAAGTAACTAAAATCTAATCATACAATAACATTTGGTGATAATGACCTCACAAGTTGAATATCCTAACACGTAGAGTACTGAAAACCTATGTGTTGAATTTATTTGACACATTCTTACGCTCATCACTTTCATTATCTTCTTCGAAATCTAATAACTTCCTTTTTCTCTTGATAGGCTTAAACTCCGCCTTCTAATTAGGCTTTTCTTCAACTTTTTTAAGCAAGACCTGCAATTAGTCACATACAAATATGTAATTAATAACATGTAATTTTAAATGATTACTCTAAGTTATTCTACAAAATCACATGTGCTTCAGAACGAATAACATGTGATTCAGAACAAATCACATGTGATTTTAGCCAGCTCGCAATGGAAAGTCGAAAACTCTTGTTACAAAAAAAAAAAAAAAAAAAAAAAAAAAAAATCACATGTGATTTCACAAGTCACATGTGATCTTTAAAGCAATAAAACATGTGATATTCAATATCAAATCAACTTATTCCTTTATTTTTTATAAAAAAAAAAATCGAAGTAAAATCATATGTGATTTGAAGTAAAAACACATGTGATTTGAGGTAAAATCACATGTGATTTGCACATTCATAACATACCAAAAAGAACCAACAGTGAAGTTACAAAAAGAACCAACAGTGATTTCTGTATTATACAAAACAAAGACCACATTCTTTCAAGATTACTCGTGAAATCAATCGTATTGAACTTGGTTAGACCTTATAAATTAACTAAGCTGTATACTCAAATAGCGTTTCATTGAATAAGATCAGGGCGGAATTGGTAACCAGCCTTAGGGTCTAATGTGATTGGAAGTCCCTTTGACAAGAGCATACCTGAGCACCAAGAGTGTGAATGGAAAGTCCAAGTGGCCCTTCCAAGCTCTTCTCTAGTCATTGGACCAGCCTGAGCACTCCTCTATGTGATTATAAAACCTAGCATAACAGATCTCAAAAAAATATGTTCTCTAAACCATACAGTAGCCCTTTTAGTTTGGTTACAAAAACAAGCCTATACACCTACAAACACTTCATCCATACATTTTCTAATCTTTTTTTAATTAGCCTATGATATCAAAGGACTTGTGGTCTAGTGGGTGGGGCTTAACTTGTTAAGCGAGCCACAAGTGGGAGTAGTACCGGATGGGTGACCATCCGGGAAGTCCTCACTTGTGGTCCACTTGTGGACCATATGTTCCGGAGATATCAGGCAATGAAGAGGAGAACCTGTAAGCCATTAGCTGCGCAGGTTCGAATCCAAGCCGGCCCCGGTTTTCATCCGGCCGTTTCTCCAGCGAGTAATCTCGTGTGGAGGCGGTACGGTTTCCGGGCGAAAGCCGTTTAAATCCCCACTGCGCCAGCGTGGGCCCGGTTCAGACAACATAGTCTGGGTATGTGGTGGATGAGGGCCTGCTATTTGGCAGGTGCGACTCTAAACCATATATGAAAAAAGTCACCTTTCAAAAAAAAAAAAAAAAAAAGCCTATGACAAATGACAACACTTTAGAACATAACTAGTAACAATGATATAACACGGTTAACACCACATCATACTCGTGGTTCAGGAATCTCACAAACTTGGCCAAAGCTAATAATTTTGTGGGTTGACTCGAACAACCACAATCCCACAAACTTTCACACGCATACCTTCCTAATGTCTCGATAAATACACGACATTCTTTCCATTGACTCGAACAACCACGTTCCCTAATCCCTATAACTCTTAAACACACGATAATTAAAACCATTAACAACCACATTTCTTAACCTATAATCACTACACCCATACCTTTCCTAATCTCTCGATAAATAAGTACAATCTGCTCATCAAACGGTTGTCGGGCATGACAAATTCTCACAGACTTTCACTTAACAGACTAAACCCATCTTACACTACACCAAATAACCAACTTTTCATCAAACAGTTGGTGTACATAACAAATTATCAGAAATATAAATAGATCCCATCTTACATTACACAAAATGAATCACAGTAAACAATTCTAAAAACATATAAAGGCATCTACCTTTGTGTGTGAAATTGAAGAATCAGTGGGTGGGTTTGGTGCAGAAATACCGATCCCTGGAAACTTCTTAACCACTTCTCAGTCTCCTTCAACAGCAGTGTGCAGCTCATCATAAGCGACGCTTTTAGTTGAAACTTATCAAAGTTCGGCGCGTGATGTGACGCGCCACCGCATGTTGCCGTTATCGTGGCCATGATTTTCACACAGTTTGAAGGTGAGTTTTGTGTGTGTTTTATGAGAGAGAATCGAATAGCAGGTGAATGAGAGGAGATGAGTGAAAAAAGTTAGTAAATGAGAGTAGAATAAAATTACAAAATTGTCCTTGTGTTAAATGCTCATGTTTAACATAAGCCGTAGGATGAAAGAAAGATCAATGGTTGAGATGGAGTGGTTTGATCTATGGATAATTTATGTTCTGCATTGAACTTTTCTCATGTCATAATATTGTAATGCACCACAATACATGAAATATTTTCAAATTTTCTATGATCCTATGAAAATATACTAACGTGAGAAGCGCAGATTTTTGCAAGAACATTAATAAATCAAGGTTATAAGATCATTTTTCGAGTTAAATGTCGAGATCCGAGTTAAATGAGTTCAGATTCCATGATTTCACGTCAACACCAACGGTGTAATTTAAGAAAAGATTATAATATAAAAACGAAAAAAAATATATCGTGTTACGGTTTCATGAGACTAAAACTGTAATGTGGGGAATATGCAAACTAGTCGAGTAACAATCACATCGCATGAACTTTACGAATTTGGTAGGAGAGCATACGCTTGTAATTTCCAAATTGATATACGGAGAGAAAAAGAAACATAGAACCGGACCGGAACCGAGAAGAACCGAACCGGATTCTGACTCGATGGTCTCGGTCTTAGTTTGAATTTTTTTTTTCTTGGGTCGGTTCGGTTCCGGTCCACCAGTTCTCGGTTCCGGAACTGAATATCCAATAATTCTAAAAACATGTAATTTTCTTTATTTCTCATACACAAATCATACATTCCACAAAAAAATTCTACTGTTGTTTCAAAAAAATCAAGTCAAACACTATAAACCTTAATCTTTAATCCATTGAAACATCCACATATCAATAATTGATCCCTAATAACATTCAAAGATCATTCAACATTCAAAGCTAAATAACTATCATCACTATCAAAACAATGGAATTATGTTTTATATTTGATTTTTTTTTCCCCGGATTGCTAAGCATTAATTTTTTGTTAAAAATCTGAACAATGTGAAACTATAGAGTGATTGTTTGTTTGAGTTTATGTTTTAGTTATTAAACGTTATTAGTTTGAATGTAAATTGTTGTAAAAGTTTTAAAAAAAATCAAATGTTTTGGTCTTTTTATTGGCTTAAGGAATTAATGCATAGTTTTTTTTTTTTTTTTTTTTTTTTTTTTTTTTTTTTTTTTAGAATATCGGTTCCTGGCTGGGTAGACCCGAAAAACTGAAATCGAAACCAGAACCGCAACAAGAACCGAAAAGTTCAGTTCTCAATTCCTAGTTTTCACAAAATTTGTTTCTCAGATCCATCGAGTCTTTGATTACGAACCCATGCACATCCCTAAATTGATAAAAGTTACTAGAATCAGCTTTACTAAATTGATAAAAGTTACTAGAATGCTTTGAAGCTTGAAACTAGAGTAAGATTTGATACGAAGTTTTGTTCTGAAAAAAGGATTATTTATGTTTGGTGGTACAAAAAGAAAAAGAAAAAGGCATATACTATACCCAAAAAACCATACGGCTAAAGGCTTTAAAATCACCTGTGGGCCTGTTTGGCAAATTGACCTGGGTTGTACTTGTTAGACCCTTAGTCAATATCAAATGTGGGCCTTCTTGCTCCCCCTATGGCATTATCAATAAGTTTCCTACAATTTTTCATTAATGAATTTTAAAAGAAAAATATACTATTTTGAGACATTCGGTTATTTGTTTTTATTGAATTATTCAAATTGCCTATCAGGTTGATTTATGGACATAAGTATAGATGCAAATATTACTCCATTTTACTTCATTTTTTATGTATTAATGCATGTCAAATGTCCTTTAGGTTGAATTGTTAGTTTACTCACAAGTCACAAGTATCATTACTCTAAAAACAAATATGAACCTAATCCTTCTAAGTTCTAATGTCCTTGGTAAAACCAAAACAAAACTTAGTGTCAACTGTCTAAACTAATTTATAACATCAATTACTCACTGGTTAAAAATAATTAACAATGAAAAGTTAAAAGAGCATTATATAGTTGTAGACAATCTAAGATAAAAAGTACGTAATAATTTTATAATGGGTTTAGTGGGAGTCAACAACTCAGCATACATCCTTGCCTAACAAGAATGGTACAAAGGGATTTTCCCTACTAAATTCATATTACAGATTACAGATACTTAATTGCTAACAAGAACGTATAAATAATCCCCATATAGATATCGGGGTAAATCAAGATATATAATCGCAAATGGTCAACTACATAACCCAAATCCATAGAAGCTGCAGCAGCAGCAACACCGTCTTAATTTTCATTTACATGCTTCATAATACATAAATCCTACTAGCGCTTCCAATCAGCCTGTGTAAGGTAGCCTGCACCATAATCCAGACAAACGGTTAGCCATATATGCATTTGATTATGGTTTCATTGTGGTCAGGTTACAATTAACATTTTCATATAAAAAGATATCAAGAAACAAGAGAATACAAAAACCATTTCCAAATTATTTAGAAGATTCAAATACGATGCATCTACAGTTTAAATTGAAAATTGAAAATAATAATAATAATTAAAAAAAAATAAAAAATAAAAAAAAATAAATAAATAAAACCCTTCAATACTACTTATTTCGGTGTCATTATTACTTCAAAATTTTCATTTTCTAAGCTGAATAAACTAAGAAGGCACATTGATCATTGAGATTTTTTTCAAGCCTTTATGGGAATACCAAGTTATAAAGGTTTAATTTTAAGCCAAAAGATGTACTAACCCCAACTTAAGGGATGTGTAGGAGTTTTCATAGTCTTGTGAAGGACCAGCAGAGTTGCAGATGTCAACTGATTCGGATGATTCACTTTCCTCAACAATAACATTCTCGGTGTCGGTATGAATTTGTTTTCGAGCATTAGATATCTCCGACATCTTCACCCACCATTCACAAGAAAAGTTAACAAAACAATACACTACAAAAATATGCAATTTACACATGCCTTTTTTCTTCATGGTTTATAAAGAAGTGCAATATTATAAAGTTTATCACACTAATTAACGTGTACAATCTATCTTTTACAACAACGTGACCATATATATTAAGTTATTAGAGATTTTACATTTCAAGTTATAGAAAATTAGAGTTTGCAAATTATATGTGCAGAAGCTATAAAACTTGTCTGCACTAAAAAATTTAGAAAACAACTTGTGACAACTAATAATCTGTTTAAGCAAGAGGAAACATGGAGTTCACACAAATAATGGTGGGTGGAAAAGAATAAAAGCTAAGAAAAGACTCATACTTCTTGTCTAAGACGATTGTTCTCTTCCATTAGTTGTACTCCCTGCATTGTTGTAACAACAGTGTTACAAACTCGGATATCCGAAAGCATTTTGTTTCAAGATTATTCCTCAATATTCGATCTTATGGAGTCACAAAAATTGATAGTACAAGTAAGATTGTAGTTCTGACCTTTTCTTGAAGACGATTAATCTCGCTCATAATAACCTCACCCTGGAAGACATAAACGTCTAATCAATTAAAAACCGGAATTAATGTAAAGCAGACTACTAGGGAACTAGAATAGGGTTCATTACTAAAAAAACATGAGAGATTGTCATGTGTCACTCCAAGTGGCTTTTTATGGTAACATCTTTAATATGAAGCAAAAAAATAATCCATGACTTTTTATCATAACATCTTTAACATGAAGCCAAAAAAAAATAAATAAATAAATAAAAAACAAATCCATGTGGCATGCCACATGTGCATAGATGCCATGTAGGAGTTCCATGCATTCTACTATACTTAAACAATCCTTCACTGCAATCTTATAAACCTGGCAATAGGAATTTCTGAAATCGGGTAATAAAGCTTTAAGTTCATCAAATTTGACAAAGGGCTAATACATTGACCTTATATAATTTACCCTTGATTGACAAATGACTTAGACTGTATAGTACACTGATCGTTTTGGGCTACAAGATCCCATCTTTCATGGTGTTTTAGAAATGTGACTAATAATAAGTATTAAATGAAACTTCATAATTTAATGAGAAGGTAGAAACAAGAGATGCTATCATGCTAATAAGCAAATTAAAGGGACCTTTTTTGTAACGACACGCCCCAAACCGGTTTCAAGGGACTTCTCGAGCTGGTGCAGCTCTTCGATACCTAAATTATGAAGCTCCTCCCCCCTCAACTGCCTGTTTTGTTTATATAAGGATCATGTCAGATTCAAATACTTGAAGTAATCACTATCTGCTACGAACATAAATAGTTGACCATGAGAATGGACCTTAATTGAAGAGTTCTCTCAGAAACTTCTTTGCTTAATATGGCATAGTTGGCATCTTCAACTAGCTGCATAACAAAATTTTCATTATTGTAACAGAAAAAAATCATATTTGAAGATAGTTTTCGATTGCAAAATTGAGTCCATTTATTTGGTCATTTACAATTTTCATTCCATAGGTTTAAAGAGTAACCATAGCCATTTGAAGCTTGCCCCACTAACAAGTATTCAATTTAAAAAAAAAAAAAAAAAAAAAAAAAAAAAAAAAGCTGACCTGCAATTCAAGTGATGGTTGGTCAAGCTTCTCAAGATTTTTTGAATGTAGGCTATGCCGTTCAAGTATTTCTTTCATACTGAAAAAAAAAAAAAAAAAAAAAAAAAAAAAAAAAAAAAAAAATCCAAGATAGTTAAATAAATAAAAGGACAAATTAGTGGAGAAAAAAGGACATTATTCCCTAGGATGTGCAATTTAATAAGTAATAGCTTACTCTAGTTTTTCAAATCAAATCATTTAGATCAAAGTACTACTATATTTTAGCAAAGATGGAGTGACATGAACCAAAATACTTTGGTTATCCTAATACTCCGCGATGGATAAAAATATGAATACTGAACCTACTACTATAATACCCCTATATATATTTGTCAACTTTGACACTTTGAGGTCAAGAGTCAAAGGTAGACACTTTTCAAGAGCTAGTACTAATTGAGTTTGATCTTTGCGTACTAAGTTAGATTTTTGGAATTAGAAAAGGCTGCTTCCAAATCTCCCTGTGAAAACAAGCGGATTTGTGTTTAGCATACAAAATGTGTTCCAGTGAGGCAGTGATGTGTTTAAAGATGTCTTGAGTTTCGTTTAAATTATCAGTGTTTTGTTAAGTCTAGACCCTCAAGGCGAACTGAGGATGTAAAATGTTGCACGACATGACAATTAGCTAGTACTCCATTTGAATGAAAAAATGAAGCAACAAACAGTCAAAATTATGCATTTGAAACTTCATTTTCCTATGAAAGTTCAGTGACTATGTTAGATGATCATTAAAAAACATGACAAACCGTTCAAATAGTTCAATCCTAATATCATTAAGAAATACAAAGTGAACGATATCCAGATTTCGACCAGATACTAACACAGCTTTTTGAAACAAATACTACTTATCAGATGCATGCAAGAGTCAACTCGTGGCAATTACAACTATTAATAACGTATGTAACACTGTCCGAATTTTCCCTCCAAACGATCCATAGCATGAAAATCACCAACTACCACCCAAAAACTTATTGAAAAATAATGAGCTACCCAAAATAATACAGGCCTTATTTGCCTAATTACAGGTGTACGCATGATCTCGATCAAGTGGAAAAATGCAGTAAAAGGATCTCATGATAACTAAAGCCTAAGCAGCTTGCACATTGTGTCGCTTGTATATCAAACCTGTGATTTTCTTAGTTGACAAAAAAAAAAAAACAAAAAAAAAAAAAAAAAAAAAAAAAAAAAAAAAAAGGATTTTGATGGAAATTTTAATTTACTCTATCCATCTCAGAAGAATTTCAAAAGTTCAATCAATGCAAAAAAAGTTGTAGTCCAAGCAAAATATTTGTCAATTATGTTACATCTGTCTTTAGAAGAAACATAAATACAATTAATAACCCACAAAACTTGATTCAAATTTTGAATTTGATTAGTGCTTAATTAATGTTTGAAAATCAAAAGTGACCTTTATTAGAGAAACAAGGGGGTATATGTTAGAAAAACATCATATAGCTACAGTATGTAACCATAGCAAGATCATATTTTCATTGTACAAACCAAACAAGCATTTAGTACAAACTAAAACCATAGGAACTAAAAAAAACATTACACCTTAAAGATTCATAAGCAATAAAACAGTGGGTTTTTTTTTTTTGTCTAGTCTTTCACATATACATTTTCAGGATTGGTTTCTCATCTAAAAACAAAACTCAATCAGAAAAAAATTAAAAATAAACCCTAAAGCTTTATTACTTAAAAAGGAAACAAATCTTGAAATATCTACCTTGAGCTAGAATAATGAAAAAGTTTGCCAGTTGATGAGAAGATAATAAGAGCAACATCAGCATCACAAAGCACAGACAGCTCTTCAGCTTTCTTAAACAACCCTCTTCTTCTCTTTGAGAAGGTAACCTGTCTAGCAGTAGCATTATCAATCTTTTTAATCTGTATTTTTTCCCTAGCCATCATAGTAAGTCCTCTGTTACACACACAAACACCTTAACTATGTGTTTGTGAAAGAAAAAAAAGAGAACCAAAATCACACTCACTGATTACTATGATCAAATTTCAAGAAAAAAAGGAATAAACCAAGATACAAATAGAGGGTCCTCTTATAAATGGAAATATTTTATATTTCTTGGTATAAGAAACAAAAAGATTGCATTATTATTTTGCCAAATTTGGTGGCAAAAAAAATACTTAAATTAGTAACCCTAAAGAGATTAAAAGCAGACAGCAACACCCATTTACCCAATTCACTCTTTTAACCAGATCAAGAAGTTAAAAAGAACATCATGATGTGTATGATTATTTGATGATTAAAAATTTATGAAGGTGATGAAACTTTTAATTAAAAAAAATGAACTTTCAGAAAGTAAATAAAAAGCCCATTAACAATGCAGTGATATTTTACAGATTGGAATAGATTCTAATAAATAAATTTATGGGGTTTGAGTTGATGTCACTGGTGATAGGTGAATTGGGGCAAATTGAAATGGTTGTATTTTGGGTAAAAACTACTGTGTAATAACTAACTTGGCAGAAAGAGTGGATTTTGTGTCTGTTTTTTAATATTTACTTTTTGAATTATATTTTATTCACTTGCAGTTTTAAAGGAAAAGATTCTTTTTATGGTGAAACAATTGTATTGCTTGGTGTGATACATCTCCCCTTTTACTATCTCAAGTAAGTTTTATAAATAAGATTGAAAGGAATTTGGTGCAAACGCTTGACTCTTGTCTCTTGGGATGACCATGAGTGATGTGTGAAATGTTTTCTTGTTTTTTATCCTAAAAATGTAACAATAAAAAATGGTGTTCATGTGTTTATTTATTTATTTTTCACTTTTTTTATTTTTATTTTTGAAGTTGATGGTTTAACCTTTTTTTTTTTTTTTTTTTTTTTTTTTTTTTTAATCCTAAAGAGTGTATCAATAAAATATAATGTTGATACCTAAAGGGCCTTGACTCAGTTGATATTCACATCTTAAAAAACTATGGGCCACCGGAGAGATTTTATAGATAAAAAGTCAAGGATTCGAATCTTTGCTCGTGTTCACTCCGGTTGGTGCCCCACCGGGCCAGAAGAGTTGCCGCAACTATTCCTTGAAAGGTGGATAATAGCTTATGCCAAAAAGTACCCGAAATTCACACCTTTTGTGGATGTATTCAATAATAAATTGAATTATCTTCGTTAAGAAGATTAATAAAAGAAAACCAAAAGAACTATTCCCTGCCTTTGGCAATTGTGCGAATATCAAGGGTGCGTTTAGTTGGAGAAAAAAATGCTCTTGTTTTCTATCTCTAATTTTGAAGGGAAATTTATCTACACAAAAAACTTGAAAATATGGAAAACAGGTTTAGTTGATGTTTCCATTTTCTGTTTTGGAAAAAAAAAAAAAAAAAAGGGGGGGGGGGGGGGGGGGGTTGTGGGTTACAAAAGAAAACAACTAAAATTTGTTTTGTAATTTTCCTTGTGAGGCTAGGAAATAGGGGATTTTATGTTTTGCAAAACATTTTGTTGAAAAATGCTTATTTGAACGCGATTTATGTTTTCCTTTTTTTTTTCACAAAATATTTTGTGGAAAATAAGAGTATTTTCCTCTAACTAAAAGCACCCTAAGTATCCTTAATTTCATTTTTTAATCTTAATCTTTTCTCTCATCCTATTATTAACGTCTTAAGTTTGTTATCGTTACTGGTAGTCTGCAATTAGGGCTTTTAAAGCTAAGTAGGGTTTCGTTATCTTTTCTTGTTGATCACTAAAGGTTTTTGGTTTCATTCTTAACTGCTTTAATCTTTGCATTTATTGTAATCATAGAAGGTGACAGAGTTCATGTTCGTTATCGTCTAAACCCTAGGTATCTAGGGTTTTTTGTTAACTGATTGAACGTGCACATGTTTATCTAGATTTTTTTTTTTTTTTTTTTTTTTTTTTTTGGTTGTCTACTTTGTAAGTATTTGATAATCGTATTATTGACTAACATAAGTTCAGTACAATGACAATATATATATGATACAAGATATACGGGCCTAAATACCCTAAGCCTAATCATCTAACACTCCCCCGCGGTTTGAGCCAGAGTAGAGACCGAACACTCAAGCTGTCACGAACTCAGCAAACAAGACATACGACAACCCTTTAGTAAAAATATCAGCATACTAAAACCGAGAAGGAACATGTAGAACTCGAACTTGGCCAGTAGCAACCAAATCACGAACAAAATAAATATCAATCTCAATGTGCTTTGTCCGCTGATGCTGAACAGGATTAGAGGATAAGTACACTGCACTTACATTATCATAATAAACAATAGTTGCTGAGGACAAAGGTGTATGAAGTTTATGAAGTAAATTCCGAAGCCAACATGTCTCAGCTACAGCGTTGGCAACACAACGATACTCAGCCTCAGCACTGGAACGAGACAGCGTTGGCTGACGCTTAGAGGACCAGGATAGTAAGTTTTACCAAGAAAAACACAATAACCTGATGTAGACCGGCGAGTAGTAGGGCAACCAGCCCAATCAGCATCCGAATAATCAACCAAGGACTAAGTAGTAGAAGAATATAACGGTAAACCATAATCCAGAGTCCCCTGAACATACCGTAAAATCCGCTTGAGAGCATTGAAATGAAGCTCTCGAGGATCATGCATATTTAGGAAAACCTGTTGCACAACATATGTAACATCAGGTCGAGTAAAGGTAAGATACTAAAGAGAACCTGCAAGACTCCGATATAACTTAGGTTTAGAAACTGGATCACCACCATCACCCAATTTAGACTCAATGTCAACAGGAGTCTGAGAAGGGTTACAACCAACCATATGAGCTCAGTCCAAAATCTCCATAACATACTTACGCTATGTAAAAACATCCCAGAAGAGTCACGTGTAACCGACACACCCAAAAAATAGTTAAGAGCACCTAAATCAGTCATAGATAACTCCTTATGTAAAGAAGCAATAATCTGATGTAATAAACTATCGGAGGAAGCAGTGAGCACAATATCATCCACATATAATAACAGAAAAAGCAGTATTAGCACCGTATCTGTAAATAAATAAAGAAGAGTCACACCGACTCAGAGTAAACCCAATAGTAGTAATGTAAGTAGCAAACTGCTGAAACCAAGCCCTAGGTGCCTGCTTAAGACCATAAAGAGACCGTTGTAACAAACAAACATAATCTGGATGCTCTGGATCCCGAAAACCGGGAGATTGATGCATATAAACAGTCTCAACTAAATCACCATGTAAAAATGCATTCTTGACATCAAGCTGGTGAATAGGCCAATGTCGAGAAATAGCTAAGCTAAGAACAGTCCGAATGGTGCCCGGCTTAACAACCGGACTAAAAGTCTCATCAACATCAACTCCCTTAATATGTGTACTACCATTGGCAACAAGACATGCCTTGTACCGACTAAGAGTGCCACCAGCCAAATATTTATGGCGAAATAACCACATACAACTAACAACATTGACACCCTCAGGTCGAGGTACACGAGACCAAGTTTTATTCTTAATAAGTGCATTATACTCATCATACATAGCATTGGGCCAATTGAGATCATTAAAAGCATCTTTATAGGACCTGGGTGAAGGAGAAACAGTAGACACATGACCAGCATATTTAGGATTAGGACGAGTAGTCCCAACAAGAGAACGTGTGATCATGGGGTGAGTAGAGACAACAAGTGTTGGTGTAGGTGTGGGGTCAGGAAGAGGATCATTTTGTGGAGAGGGTGGAGGTGTGGTGCAGGTATGTCAATTTGTGTTGGTTCAGGAACATGAGCGTTAGGTGTAGTAGTAATCGGGGGTGAAACTGGACCAATGGGTGTGGTGCTGATAATGGTGGAAATGAGATTGGAAGAATCTTCCAAAAAATCATATGATGGGGTGGGCTTGGAGGGATTGGAATGAAACGGAAAAACCATTTCATCAAAGGTAACATGACGAGAGATGATAATTTTGTTGGTGTTAAGATCAAGACAACGATAGCCAAAATGATTGGCTGCATGTCCCAGAAATAATGCTGGTGTGGCACGGGGTCCTAATTTGTTGGTTGGTATCGATATGTGGGTAACAAAGGCACCCAAAACACGAAGAACACTATAATCAGGTGTAGCACCAAAAACTCTGGTAAAGGGTATTTCATTATTAATGGCACGGGAAGGTAATATATTCAATAAATATACAGCCATATTAAGAGCCTCATTCCAATAGTTTGGTGGTAAGTGTGCTTCAAACAATAAAGTACGTATAAGATTATTTATGGTACGAATCATGCGATCATATTTTCCATTTTGTTGAGAGGTGCGAGGGCAAGAAGATCGAAATTGGATGCGATAGGTTGAAAATAATTTATAAAAGGCAATATTATCAGACTCACCACCATGATCACACTGAAACGATTTAATTTCACATTTAAACTGAGTAAGAACATATCTACGAAACAACTGAAATTTAGACAAAACATCAGATTTATTCATTAACGGATAAACCCAAACATACTGAGAATAATGATCCAGAAATAAAACATAATACTTGAAACCAAAAAGACTCAGAATTGGGGATGTCCACAAATCCGAGTGAACAATGTCAAAACAAGAAGTAACAGAACTAGACGAAATAACAAACGGAAGCTTCACATGTTTACCAAGCTGACAAGTATGGCAAAGAACGGGAAGCTTCTCTTTATTACAAGAAATGGAATCACTAGACACAAGACGCCGCAACACTTCACTCCCTCGATGTCCATGTCGTTGATGCCACGTATACTGACTGGTAAGATATGCTTAAGTAATGGGAAAAGGCTTCGTAATAGGGTAGAGACATCCATGCTATCACAACGGAGGAGTACCCGTCGAGTTAGGAAGTCCTTCACAGAAAAACCAAAAGGGTCAAATTCAACAGTGCAATAATTTTCCTTGCTGGGAACATAAAAGTGAAGAAAACGGCAAAATCTCAATTTTTCTTGCCGAGAACAGTACCTGACGGCGTCAAGAGTCTCCAAGTGACTGCGTCAAGAGTTACAAAAGAGGTGGAAGTGGAAGATACACATGACGGTCCAGAGTGTTTTCAAGCATAGGAGATGACGGAGTCACCTAGGCCGTCATGGTCCATTTGTTAGTGACGGCCCAGAAGAAACTCCTACATGACTGTGTTAAAATTGGATCTAGGCAATATGATTTCATTATAGGCGGCGAGTTAACGGCGTCACAAATTCCTTCTTGACGTCGTCACCCTTTATAATCTATATATAGTTTTCCTAATTTCATTCATTAGTGTGTAATTTTGCGGGAAAAACCCTAGGTCGATTTTTAAAGCTTTTTCAAGGATTTCAACCCTTTGAATCTTTCATGTTCTAATTGAGATAAGTACTCTTTCAATTCATTCAATATGTCTATGTGTTGTTTGAATATATCTTACACTTGTCTTCAATTTAACATGCTCGGCTAGATTTCTTTTATGTTTGCTTAGATGTAGTGAAACCTAGATGTTAATTATGGGTTGATTGTTTGTTTATAGTTGTTACGGATGATTGTATTCGATGTTAGGCTTAAGAAAACTGGCAGACTTGCATTGGTAACTTGCTTGAACGTCTTAAGAAATATGATCGGAGGTGTACTACTATTTTTTGTTGTATTTTAATGCGTAGGAGAATTCTAATGATCCCATGTTAGGAGCTTCTAACGGCTCGACATAGGAGTGAAGTAGGATCCAATAGATTTAGGGAATATTGTACACGGCCCTACGACTAGTATTAAGGAATATGACCCGTCATCCATGCAATTGTAACAAGCTATCAACCTGTAAAAGATATCCAGGGAGTAATGAAACCTAAGTAAACACAACTTTCCCCATCATTGTTTACACCACTTGTATAATTAGTTTCATTTTCATTTCTGTTATTTAATTTTAATTGCATTAGTAGTTTATTGGGTTAGTTGGCTAGCAACAAATTCCGCCCACTCTTCCAAAAACCGAGATTTTAATTGCTTTCATAAAATATAAAAATACAAAAAGACTCATCCTTCACCTCTAGACCTAGTTTTTAGGCTTTCTAATCCTAGCGACACTATTCCTGAGTTGAACGATCAATCCCCCGGTACTTTTCACTATACTATACTACAACGATCTGGTACACTGCCTGGTGGGGGTTGTAAGCTTCTCGAGATCCCTCAAGAGGTAAAGCCTGGTGCGATTCCCACGGACCAAGTTTTTGGCACCGTTACAGGGGAATAGTTATTGTCTAGGTTAGGATTTCTTTTTATTAGGTCTACTTGCTAGATTCCTTTCTAGTGAGATTTTATTTTTATTTTTTAGGATTTCTTTAGTCTATCTCATTTCTTCGTGTCTTTGTTCATAACCTTTAGCATCCGACATCATGGAAGGTGGTAACATCTTTGAACCCATCAACCCACCACAAAAAAACCACCCACAAAACCCACCACTAGCAAACCAACCTCCTAGGCCCCGAACTTTAGGAGAGTATTCCCGTCCTAGCCACCAAGGCTATCGAAACACTATTGAGCTCACTCAAGGAGCCAATGTGTCCCCCTTGCGATCCGACACCATGTGGTTGGTGCTAAGCAGATGTGCATTCCATGGACTTCGTTCCGAAGATCCTAACCAACATCTCAAGGATTTCCTTAAAATCGTAGATTCCATAGACCTTGATATTGTAACTAGAGAGTCGACCCGATTACACCTATTCCAATTCTCTCTACGTGATCAAGCTAGTCAATGGCTTGAACGTTTACCCGCGGGATCCATCACCTCATGGGATGATCTCACCACTCGTTTCCTTGCTCAATTTTTCCCACCGGGGAGAACTACCAAGCTTAGAAATGATATCTTGATGTACCAACAACGTCAAGGTGAAACTATATACGAAGCATGGACTCATTTCAAGGACTTACTCCAAAAAGTCCCTCATCATGGCATAGATCTTTGGCTCCAAGTCCAAATCTTCTATGACCATATCGAACTCTCCACAAGGCAAACCATTGACCAATCGGCCGGTGGCAAGCTACGTGATCTAAGTGCGGAAGAATCATGTGAACTCATAAAAGATCTTGCCCTCTATGACAACGAAAGTTGGAATGATCCCCGTGATTTGAACAAAACGGTCAAGGCAATATCTTTGCCTTCGAACAATTCTAGCACTCCCGACCGTAGGATCATGGAACTTGAGGACCAAGTCAAGTTTCTCATGAAATCTTACAAAGCTCCTAAGCCTTCAAGCCAAGTGAACAAAATCACTTCTTCATGCGAATTATGTAGTGGTCCCCATGACACTCGTGATTGCGTGGAACTCCCCGGACAAGCTTTTGTGGACTACGCATCCTCGCGTACCGACGAAGCGGGAGACAAGTGGTACACTTTCAAACCCGAGCCAAACCCTTACGGTGATTCCTACAATCCTTCTTGGAAAAATCACCCGAATCTTAGGTGGAAACAAAACCAAAACATGCCCCAAAACAATTCTTCCAATCCACCTAATCGTTACCAACCAAATGGTCCACCCACTAACCGTACTTTCAAAAACAATCCTTCTAATAACTATGGTAGTACCGACAAACTTGAAGGGTTGATGTCCAAGTTTATGGCATCTCAAGAAGCTCGCATAGCTAAGTTTGAAACCGAATTCAATCAACAACAAACGGAGATGACCAATAAGATTGACAACTTGTTGAAAGCCCTCAACAACCAAGTGCTAACTACACCTAGGAAGGACACTAGGGACACTAATAGCGGAATCCAAGTTAAGGACCCCTCATCATCCAAACACGTCCACTTTGTCAATGTTGTCACCATTGAGCCAATAGATAAGAATATAGAAGAAAGCGACAAAGATGAAGTTGGTATAGAAATCGAGACTAGGGATGAGATTGAGGAAGTTGAGGAAAATAAGGGAGAAAAGTTTGAGGAAGTTGAAAATGTAGAAGAGTACTTTGATGAGTTGCCCACCAAGGAAGAACGGGAATATCACAAGGATTCATTCGATGATCCCGAGACACCATATATCCTTGGTTCACCCCTTATTAAAGTAGGTGATCCCTCTAACATCAACATACCGTGCAACATTGGGCATATGCATGTGTGGAAAGCTTATATTGATCCTAGGTCTCCTAAAAACATCATGACTAGGACCTATTATAATTGGGCAATGAAGAAGCAAGTTGGTTATAGGATGATGCCCAACACGAGTAAGATGAGCAACTTTGTAGGAAGAGTGAAGGAATTGCATGTCTTTGTAGGAAACTTCACTTATGTTACCGAATTTGTGATAGTAGAGGATAATCGTCCGGTAATAGATGATTGCCTAAGTCAAGTAGTGTTTGGAAAACCATTTGTTGAGGCCTCTAAGATGAGTTATGACCTGACCATAGGGATAGTTAGATTCAAGGATTAGAACGATGAGATTGCTTACCAAATGCCCTATAAGATTGAATAATACCGTCTTCTATCAAACATAGAAAAGCAACACAAGGAAGCGGTTTATTATAGGAATGATGAGGATACACGTAGAGGAGTAGATTATGTCATGAATAGAATACTTGGTTTCTACAAGGAATGTTTGCAACTAGGTCCGGAATACAAAACTAAGATTGGAGATGACCTAGAGAATGAGACCAGCGATGAGGTCACGTAATTGCCCATGACCTTGAGTCTAGCTACAAGACTCGTAAATAAAGAAAAGCACTTCTTGGGATGCAACCCACGTTTTGTGTGATTTTTATTTGTTTGATTGTTATTTGCTTCCGTATGCATGCTTTATTTTTATTGTTGGTTGGCCATGTTTCAAACTAAAATTGTGAAAATGCTTTATTTTGTTGTTTAACTTCGTCTTAACTTCATTTAAAGTTATTTTGCAAAACCTAAGTGTAAGGGGAAACCCCAAATTTGTTTTTAAGAACGAAATTGATCATGATTCTTCACAATATTAAATAAATATGTATATTAGTATTTGTTAGAGTAAAATGCTTGTATCGAGTCATAATGATGTTTTGCAGGATTTTCCAGGAAGTAGGACATAAGTTTTTCCAGAAATTTTCCGGAAACTTAACATAAAGATTTCTGCAGGTCACTTCTGACGGCGGCAGGAGTTAACTCCTGACGGCGTCATGTGTAAAATTCTGGAAATTTTGTGAGTTTTGTTTTTCTAATGGAGTCTTAATGTTTTTGTTAATTCTTTAGTTTTATAAACTCCAGGAAATCTGCAAACATTCATTCCACAAGCATTATATCTTAATTTGTTTTCTAGGACTTGTTATTATATATAGATTGCCGCCGATTTTACGCGAGGTTGCCTAGTTGTTTTCTCAGGTTTAACAGGTTATATACGACAAGAAGATGATTTATATTTCTGAAAGGGAAGCTTTGAATGTTCATTTTCTTGGAGGAAGATCTAACCTTGTTAACACACTATCCACACCGAACGAATCAGGGGAGTATTTGCTTTCATTCTCTTACCTATTTCACTTTTACATTCTTTAATTGAATATTGGGGACAATGTTCATCCTAAGTGTAAGGGGAGGGTAAATGATGATACCTTATAGGATACAAATGCACTTGAGTTTGTTTGTTTGATGGTAGGTGTGAGGTTCGCCTTTAGATTTGATAGGAAAAGCATTCATTGTTAGTGCTTATGAGTGTACCGGTACCATTTAGATTCTAGAACTTGCGTTAGTGATGCATCCCGAGACCGCTAGTGAGACTACATTCGTGTAGTAGGATTTACTACATGATAAGAGGCTTTAGGATCACCCTTGTGTTAAACCCGTATTATAATTACTTGACCATTTAAGTCATATTACTTGGCTAGTAAAGTCAATTAATTTTTCCCACACCTTAGCGTTGTACTCATTTTTAGTACACGAAACCCCTAGTACACCCCTCCGAGCCTATCTTTTCGTTTCTAACTTTAAGCATCTTACTTAAAGGAAGAATTTGTTACAACCCACCAAAATGTACACCCAAATCGCCTTAGCCTTCCGTGTATGCACTCATCTTTAGTGCATTATTGTTATATGTTTAAACCCTTAGTTAATTATCTAATTGATTACATGGTTGCTAAGTCGAGTCATATCTTGTAAATATTGTTTTGGGACGATTGGGACTCATGGGTAAAGTACTTGTGTTATGGAGTAATGAGGAAGAACATTATATATTACCCCCATATGTGTGTTAATCTTAAAAAGTACTCCAAGTGTTTTGATTATCTTGATTCGAGTCATTAGATTAGTCTACTGTAAAGTAGGTAAAAATTCAAGTGTAAGGGAAATGTACATTCCCTATGATGTATTATTTTGGATGGTAGGGCAAGAGTGTGTGCACAAAAAAAAAATCGAAAAAATTAAGAAAAAGAATAAAAATAGAAAAAGAAGAGAGAAAAAACATACGGACTACCATCCCGTTTCATTTTATGTTTGTTTTATGTTTTCGTTATTTTTCATTTATTAGCTTAAGTCGAGTCTAGTCTTGGCTTAGCAACGTGATGCGTAGGGATTGCACCAAGCTTTACCTCTCAAGGGATCTTGAGAAGCTTACAACCCCCACCAGGCAGTGTACCTGATCGTTGTAGTATAGTATAGTGACAAGTATCGGGGGATTGATCGTTCAGCTAGGAATAGTGTCGCAAGGATTAGAAAACCTAAATACTAGTTCTAGAGATGAGGGATGATTATTTTTGTATTTTTATATTTTTTTAGAAAGCAAGTAAAAATCTCGGGTTTTAAGGATTTGGGCGGAATTAGTTGCTAGTCAACTAACCCAATACTAAAGATGCAATCAAAATAAAATACTAGAAATGAAAATAAACTAAATTAAACTAAGGTTGTGAGCAATAAGTGGAGAAATTGTGTTTACTTAGATTTCACTACTCCCTAGATACCTTTTACACGTTAATTACTTGTTATAGTTGCGTGGATGACGGATTGTATTCTTTAATACCATTCATGGGGCGGCGCACTTAATTCCCCAATCCTATGAGTGCCTACTTCACTCCTATGTCGAGCCGGCTGAGAAGCTCCTAACATAGGATCATTAGAATTTACTCATGCATTAAATACAACCAATAAAACCTAGTGCACGTCAGTACATGTTTCCTAAGACGTTCAAGCATGTTACCATTTGGAGATCTGCCAGTTTTCTTAAGCCTAACATCGAAATCATTCATCCAATACAACCATAAACAAGTAATCAACACATAATTAACATCTAGGTTTCATTAGATCTAAGCAAACACAAGATAGATCTAGCCTAGCATGATGGAATTAAGACAAGAACAAGATATAGACAACCAACACATAGACATATTGATTGAATTAGAAGACCACTTATCTCAATTACACATAAAAGGGTTCAAGGGCTGAAAACCCTTGAAAAACCTGTAAAATTCGTAATAGGTTCGGCCTTAGGGTTTCTCCAAACTTCTCTCTTCTTAATGAATGAAAATTAGAAAACTATATATAGAAAACTGAAGCTGACGGCGTCATGACCAAATAGGTGACGCCGTCATCTCGCCGCCAAAATACTTCTCGGACTGCCTTGATCTACATCTGACGCCGTCATGTGTTATGGTCTTCCAAGCCGTCACGTCTTTTACTCTTGACGCTCTACTTGTGACGCCTTCATGTTTGTACTGGGCCGTCATGCAATTTACTCTTGACGCCGTCAGGATGTTGCTCTTGACGCCGTCACCTACTGTTCCCAGCAAGGAAAATTAAGACTTTGGCGTTTTCTTCACTTTTATGCTCCAAAAACATCCGAATTGCTTCCTTTTCCAAATTTCTCTCCCAAAGTACCTAAAATCACAAAAGGAACGATTTAGGGCAATATTTGATCAAATAAATTTAATTCCGGGCTTAAATGACCCCCTAAAAGTGGTTCAGTTTTCGCCTTATCATATACCCTTACACTTGAGATTTGCTTGTCCTCAAGTAAATGCGCTTTTATTCTAATCAAAATACAAGTTAGGGGTTATTTAACACTAATATAAAAGTAATTACAACAAATAATCGTTCCACTAAAGACCAAAGACAAGCACGGAGGTCATACACTAGCACCTCACAAATAGTGTTTAGATACTCACATCTCTCGGGTGTAATAAAGTATAAATTACAATATGGAAATGGAAGATATCTCTCACTACCTGTCATAGCAAAATAGATTACCATAGGCTTGGGAAAGGATCAAACCTCCACCACATGGCGTAAGCACCTAGGATAAACTATCAAAGAGTTTTTTTAAAGGGTTGTAATGTTAGGTGTCGGGGTATGAAATACACGATTTTGTTGGATAAAGGAAGTTTTTACTGGTGGCGAGTTAACAATCTTGATTAATTACATGTAATATATGGCATTGCTAAGCCAAGACTAGACTCGACTTAAGCTAATAAATGAAAAATAACAAAAACATAAAATTAACATAGAATGAAAAGGGATGGTAGTCCGTATGTTTTTTTTTTTTTTTTTTTTTTTTTTTTTTTTTTTTTTTTTTTTTTTTTTTTGCATACACTCTTACCCTACCATCCAAAATAATACATCATAGGGAATGAACATTCCCCTTACACTTGAATTTTTACATACTTTACAATAAACTAATCTAATGACTCGAATTAAGAAATTCAAAACACTTGGAGTACTTTTAAGATTAACGCACATATGGGGGTAATAAATGATGTTCTTCCCCATTACTCCATAAAATAAGTACTTTAACCATGAGTCCCAATCGTCCCAAAACAATATGTACACGGATATGACTCGATTTAGCAACCATGTAATCAATTAGATAGTTAACTTAGGGTTTAACAAATAACAATAATGCACTAAAAATGAGCGCATAAACGGAAGGCTAAGGCGATTTGGTTGTACATTTAAGTGGGATGTAACAAATTCTTCCTTTAAGTAAAATGCTTAAAGTTAGAAACGAAAAGATAGGCTCGGAGGGGTGTACTAGGGGTTTCGTGTACTAAAAATGAGTACAACGCTAAGGTGTGGGAAAAATTAGTTGACTTAACTAGCCAAGTAATATGACTTAAATGGTCAAGTAATTATAATACGGGTTTAACACAAGGGTAATCCTAATGCCTCTTATCATGTAGTAAATCCTACTACACGAATGTAGTCTCACTAGCGGTCTCGGGATGCATCACTAACGCAAGTTCTAGAATTTAAATGCTACCGGTACACTCATAAGCACTAATAGTAAATGCTTTTCCAACCAAATCTAAAGGCGAACCTCACATATTTGGGTGGAAAATTTTTCTGAAAGTACGGTTATGTGCTAGTCATACAATCTCCTATCCACGAGACGCTTGCTATGGCTAAAGTTTCACTCCTAAATGTTGTAAAAAATTTTAAATTTGGCGCTAAAATTGCACTAACAAGTATTTTTCATAGTTTTATTACACATCTACTATTAAAAAAACAAACTCAAGCGAAAGTGCATATGTAAGGTATCATCATTTTACCCTCCCCTTACACTTAGGATGAACATTGTCCCCAATGTTCAAGTAAAAAATGTAAAAGTGAAAAAAGTAAAAAGAATGAAATCAAATACTCCCCTGATTCGCTCGGTATGGATAATAAGGTGGCCAGGTTAGATCTTCCTCCAAGAAAATGAACAATCGAAGCATCCCTTCCAGAATATAAATCATCTTCTTGTCATACATAACCTGTAAATCCTGAAAAAACAGACAAAGCAACCTCACATAAAATCGGCGGCAATCTATATAAGTTATTAAATCCTAGAAAACAAAATAAGATATAATGCTTATGGAATGAAGTTTGCAGATTTCCTGGAGATTATAAAACTTAATAATTCACAAAAACTTTAAGACTCCGTTAGAAAAACAAAACCGGTAAAATTTCCAGGTTTTTACACGTGACGCCGTCAAGAGTAATCTCGTGACGCCGTCAGAAGTGATCTGCAGAAATTCTTATGTTAAGTTTCCGGAAAATTTCTGGAAAAATTGGTTCTACTTCCTGGAAAATCCTGCAAAACTTCATTATGACTCAATACAAGCATTTGACTCTAACAAATACGAATATACATGTTCACTTAATATTGTGGAGAATCATGATCAGTTTGTTTCTTAAAAACATATTTGGGGTTTCCCCTTACACTTATTTTTTGCAAAAATACTTTTAGGTGGAGTTAAGACTAGGCCAAAACAACAAAGTAAAGTATTTTCACTATTTAATTTGAAACATGAACTACCAACAATAAAAATAAAGCATGCATACGGAAGCAAATAACAAACAAACAAACAAAATAAAAATCACACAAAGCATGGGTTACCTCCCAAGAAGAGCTTTTCTTTATTTACGAGTCTTGTAGCTAGACTCAAGTTCATGGGTTACTACGTGACCTCATCCCTTGAAATGATGTACCCCATGTAGTTGTGATCATTACTATTATGGTGGTAGTGCCTTATCCTGTCGATACTTGCAATCACCTCTCCACCTACTTCACTTCTCAGGTTAGCCATCCCATCTTGGTTCATGCTCTCAAGTGTGAAAGGCCCATACCACCAAGGACTTGGTTTATCGGGTGGTATTGTTGTTTCCAAGTGTCTCAAGAGTACCAAGTTCCCTTCCTAAAATGGTACATGATTTTCTGCGGGTTGAGTGTGTTCGAATTCGACCTGAACCTTATTGCTTTTGCTTCTTTCATATTTAGCCTCCTTGTAGCTTTTGATTCTTGCCTCCCATGCAAGAATTTTATTCTGGACACGAATGGGTGTCGTGTCAATGTTGTTTTTGAGCTTTCTCCAACTCGAATTCTCATGCCCACTTCGCGGAGTCATGGGGAAGCTAATCTTTCTTTTTCCAGATTTAAGCTCAATTTTCCTGCCTTCATACTTAATGACAGCTCTAGCGGTGGCGAGGAATGGTGCCCCAAGGATTATTGGCATGCATCCATCTCCCTTATCATCGATGATCATAAAATCAACGGGGTACATGAATCCTGCGACATTAACTAATACATCTTCTGCGATCCCTAGGGGGTATACGTACGAGTGTCCAGCTAGGGACAACCTAACACGAGTAGGGGCTGGCATTTTTGACGTTAGTTGGATGTAAATAGTTAGGGGCATAAGATTTACTTCTGATCCTTGGTCAGCGAAAGCATTAAGATATTTCAAATCCCCGATGCTAGTTGGTATCTCAAAGTTCCCACACGCTATCTGCTTAGTAGCCACTTTTTGTACCAATAGCCTCTCGAATATTGACCCCCCAGGTAACGTATCATACTCATCTTTTCCCTTTTCCTCTTTCTTAGTACCCTGTTTGGAAGGTTGGTTACGCCCGTCATCCTTAATCCAATTTGTTATGGTGTTCTCGTTTATATCATGTTTCAGGTAGTGACTCAAGGGTTGGGATTTTGGTGGCTTATCTAAGGTCTGTTTAGTAGAGGCTCCTACCTTCTCGTCATCCTTGTGGACAATTGTGATGGAATTAACAAATTGGGTAGTGGGGGTGACACTTTCCTTCCTTAGCAGCATTCTCTCGGGGGTTCTCTGGTTGGCATATTCCTCCAATAGACTCATCATCTCATTCATTTTCTCTTGCATTTCCTCTTTTTACTTATAAACTGCTTCCTCGAATCTAGCAAGCCGATCTGAATGAGTTGCCATATATTCTCTCATCCTAGCTTCAAACTCTGAGCTAAGCTCCTCGGGAGGGGAATAAGGTGGGGCATAGTTTTGAAAAGTCTCGACATTTTCTCTAGAGGATGACTCTGATAATGGTGTTGAAGTCGGTTTCGTGACAGAATTGACAGTAGCCCGCCTAGGACTTAAAGGTCTCCTTTGCCTTTCCTCAAAATAGTCAACTTTTGCCTCGAGTTTGCATAGGAGTTCATCGGGGATTTCGGTGGTTCCTCCAGATGTTGAGACTGCATTGATGGCCGCTTTTATTGTATGATTAAACTCCCACATCTCTTGATTATCGGCGGCAAGCTCCTCAATAATTGCCCAGGACTCCTCGGCGTTCTTATCACGCAGTTTACCTCCCGCGGCCCTATCGATTGTACGTTTAGTGTGATAGTCAACATGGTCGTAGAAAATCTGAACTAATAACCAAAGGTTTATACCATGATGAGGGACCTTATGGAGGAGATCCTTAAAGCGGGCCCATGCTTCATAGAAAGTTTCACCCTGATGTTGTTCAAACATCAAAATGTCATTTCTAAGCATTGCAGTCTTCCCCGGTGGGAAGAATTGAGTAAGGAAGTGATTGGTGAGATTATCCCATGTGGTGATGGATCCCGCGGGTAAACGCTCAAGCCATTGACTAGCTTGATCCCGTAGAGAGAATTGGAATAGGCGTAATCGAGTTGTCTCTTTAGTTTCAACATCTAGGTCTATGGAGTCTACGATTTTAAGGAAGTCCTTAAGATGTTGGTTTGGATCTTCGAAACGAAGTCCATGGAATGCACATCCGCTTTGCGCCAACCGGATGGTGTCGGATCGCAAGGGGGTCACATTGGCTCCGGTGAGCTCAATGGTGTTTCGATAGCCTTGGTGGCTAGGTCGGGAATACTCTCCTAAGGTTCGGGGCCTAAGAGGTTCTAGTGGTGGGTTTTGTTGTGGTGGGATGACGGGTTCAAAGATGTTCCTATCGTCCATGATGTCGGGTGGTGAAAAGTTACGAACAAAAACACAAAGAAATAAGATAGACTAGAGAGAACCTAAAAATAAAAATAAAATCTTACTAGAAAGGAATCTAGTAAGTAGACCTAATAAAAAGAGATTCTAACCTAGACAATAACTATTCCCCGGGCTGCGGCGCCAAAAACTTGATGCGTAGGGATTGCACCAGGCTTTACCTCTCGAGGGATCTCGAGAAGCTTACAACCCCCACCAGGCAGTGTACCTGATTGTTGTAGTATAGTATAGTGACAAGTACCGGGGGATTGATCGTTCAGCTAGGAATAGTGTCGCTAGGATTAGAAAACCTAAATACTAGTTCTAGAGATGAGGGATGATTATTTTTGTATTTTTATATTTTTTTAGAAAGCAAGTAAAAATCTCGGGTTTTAAGGATTTGGGCGGAATTAGTTGCCAGTCAACTAACCCAATACTAAAGATGCAATCAAAATAAAATACTAGAAATGAAAATAAACTAAATTAAACTAAGGTTGTGAGCAATAAGTGGAGAAATTGTGTTTACTTAGATTTCACTACTCCCTAGATATCTTTTACACGTTAATTACTTGTTATAGTTGCGTGGATGATGGATTGTATTCCTTAATACCATTCATGGGATGGCGCACTTAATTCCCCAATCCTATGAGTGCCTACTTCACTCCTATGTCGAGCCGGCTAAGAAGCTCCTAACATGGGATCATTAGAATTTACTCATGCATTAAATACAACCAATAAAACCTAGTGCACGTCAGTTCATGTTTCCTAAGACGTTCAAGCATGTTACCATTTGGAGATCTGCCAGTTTTCTTAAGCCTAACATCGAAATCATTCATCCAATACAACCATAAACAAGTAATCAACACATAATTAACATCTAGGTTTCATTAGATCTAAGCAAACACAAGATAGATCTAGCCTAGCATGATGGAATTAAGACAAGAACAAGATATAGACAACCAACACATAGACATATTGATTGAATTAGAAGAACACTTATCTCAATTACACATGAAAGGGTTCAAGGGCTGAAAACCCTTGAAAAACCTGTAAAATTCGTAATAGGTTCGGCCTTAGGGCTTCTCCAAACTTCTCTCTTCTTAATGAATGAAAATTAGAAAACTATATATAGAAAACTGAGGCTGACGGCGTCAAGACCAAATAGGTGACGCCGTCATCTCGCCGCCAAAATACTTCTCGGACTGCCTTGATCTACATCTGACGCCGTCATGTGTTATGGTCTTCCAGGCCGTCACGTCTTTTACTCTTGACGCTCTACTTGTGACGCCTTCATGTTTGTACTGGGCCGTCATGCAATTTACTCTTGACGCCGTCAGGATGTTGCTCTTGACGCCGTCACCTACTGTTCCCAGCAAGGAAAATTAAGACTTTGGCGTTTTCTTCACTTTTATGCTCCAAAAACGTCTGAATTGCTTCCTTTTCCAGATTTCTCTCCCAAAGTACCTAAAATCACAAAAGGAACGATTTAGGGAAATATTTGATCAAATAAATTCAATTTCGGGCTTAAATGACCCCCTAAAAGTGGTTCATTTTTCGCTTCATCACAACGCCATATTGTATATGTAATTAACCAAGATTATTAACTCGTCACCAGTAAATATTGTCTTTATCCAACAAAACCGTGTATTCCATATCCCTACACCTAATGTTATAACCTTTTGAAAGACCTCTTTGATAGTTTATCCTAGGTGCTTACGCCAAGAGGTGAAGGTTTGATCCTTTCCCAAGCCTATGGTAATCTATTTTGCTATGACAGGTAGTGAGAGATGTTTTCCATTTCCTTATTGTGACATACACTTTATTGCACCCGAGAGAAGTGAGTATCTAAACACTATTTGTGAGGTGCTAGTGTATGACCTCCGTTCTTGTCCTTGGTCTTTAGTGGAACAATCATTTGTTGTAATTACTTTTATATTAGTGTTAAATGACCCCTAACTTGTATTTTGATTAGAATAAAAGCGCATTCGCTTGAGGACAAGCAAATCTCAAGTGTAAGGGTATTTGATGAGGCGAAAAGTGAACCACTTTTAAGGGGTCATTTAAGCCCGAATTCGAATTTATTTGATCAAATATTGCCCTAAATCGTTTCTTTTGTCATTTTAGGTACTTTTGGAGTGAAATCTGGAAAAGGAAGCATTTTGGACGTTTTTGGAGCATAAAAGTGAAGAAAACAGCAAAGTCTCAATTTTCCTTGCTGGGAACAATACCTGACGGCGTCAAGAGTCTGCAAGTGACGACGTCAAGAGTTACAAAAGAGGTAGAAGTGGAAGATACACATGACGGTCCAGAGTGTTTTCAAGCATAGGAGATGACGGCGTCACCTATGCCGTCATGGTCCATTTGTTAGTGACGGACCAGAAGAAACTCCTACATGGCGGCGTCAAAATTGGATCTAGGCAATACGATTTCATTATAGGCGGCGAGTTGATGGCGTCACAAATTCATTCTTGACGCCGTCACCCTGTTTAATCTATATATAGTTTTCCAAATTTCATTCATTAGTGTGTAACTTTGATGGAAAAACCCTAGGCCGATTTTTACAGCTTTTTCAAGGGTTTCAACCCTTTGAATCTTTCATGTTCTAATTGAGATAATTACTCTTTCAATTCATTCAATATGTCTATGTGTTGTTTGAATATATCTTACACTTGTCTTCAATTTAACATGCTCGGCTAGATTTCTTTTGTGTTTACTTAGATGTAGTGAAACCTAGATGTTAATTATGGGTTGATTGTTTATTTATAGTTGTTACGGATGATTGTATTCGATGTTAGGTTTAAGAAAACTGGCAGACTTCCATTGGTAACTTGCTTGAACGTCTTAAGAAACATGATCGGAGGTGTACTACGATTTTTGGTTGTATTTAATGCGTATAAGAATTCTAATGATCCCATGTTAGGAGCTTCTAACGGCTCAACATATGAGTGAAGTAGGATCCTATAGAGTTAGGGAATATTGTACACGGCCCTACGACTAGTATTAAGGAATATGACCCATCATCCATGCAATAGTAACAAGCTATCAACCTGTAAAAGATATCTAGGGAGTAATGAAACCTAAGTAAACACAACTTTCCCTATCATTGTTTGCACCACTAGTATAATTAGTTTCATTTTCATTTCTGTTATTTAATTTTAATTGCATTAGTAGTTTATTGGGTTAGTTGGCTAGCAACTAATTCCGCCCACTCTTCCAAAAACCGAGATTTTAATTTCTTTCATAAAATATAAAAATTCAAAAAGACTCCTCCCTCACCTCTAGACCTAGTTTTAGGCTTTCTAATCCTAGCGACACTATTCTTGAGTTGAACGATCAATCCCCCGGTATTTGTCACTATACTATACTACAACGATCAGGTACACTGCCTGGTGGGGGTTGTAAGCTTCTCGAGATCCCTCGAGAGGTAAAGCCTAGTGCGATTCCCACGTACCAAGTTTTTGGCGCCGTTACTGGGTAATAGTTATTGTCTAGGTTAGGTGATGCGTGGGAATTGCACCATGCTTTACCTCTCGAGGGATCTCGAGAAGCTTACAACCCCCACCAGGCAGTGTACCTGATCGTTGTAGTATAGTATAGTGACAAGTTCCGGGGGATTGATCGTTCAACTTAGGAATAGTGTCGCTAGGATTAGAAAGCCTAAAAACTAGGTCTAGAGGTGAGGGATGATTCTTTTTGTATTTTTATATTTTTATAAAAGCAAGTAAAAATCTCGGGTGTTGGAAGAGTGGGCGGAAATAGTTGCTAGTCAACTAACCCAATAACTAAGATGCAATCAAAATAAAATAACAGAAATGTAGATTAAGATAATTAGACTAGTGGTGTGAACAATAAATGGGAAAGTTGTGTTTACTTAGATTTCATTATTTCCTAGATATCTTTTATAGGTTGATAGTTTGTTACAGTTGCGTGAATGACGGGATATATTCCTTAATACTATTCGTGGGGTGGCATACGTACTTCCCCATCTCTATAAGCTCCTACTTCACTCCTATGTCGAGGCTGCAAGAAGCTCCGAACATGGGATCATTAGAATTCGCTCATGCATTAAATACAATCATAAAAACGTAGTACGCATTGGTTCATGTTTCTTAAGACGTTCAAGCAAGTTACAATATGGAAGTCTCTCGGTTTTCTTAAGCCTAACATCGAAATTATTCATTCATAACAACTATAAACAAACACACAAGAGATCTAGCCTAGCATGTTAAAATCCAGACAAGCGTAAGATATATTCAAACAACACATAGACATATTGAATGAATTGAAAGGATACTTATCTTAATTGAACATGGAAGGATTCAAGGGGTGAAAACCCTTGAAAATACTGTAAAATCGTGCTAGGGTTTCTCCAAATCGTTCCTCAAATTGTCCTCCCTTAATGAATGAAAATTACAAAACTATATATAGATTTTCCAAGGTGACGGCGTCAAGAAGGAAATTCTGACGCCGTCAACCCGCCGCCCATAATAAAATCGGATGGCCTAGATCCAGATCTGAAGCCGTGTTAAGGGACCATTACGGCTATGGTGACGCCGTCATGCCCTAGTGCAAAAACATTCTGGACCGTCATGGACTCCATCCTCTTCACCTCTTGTTTTTCCTCTTGACGCCGTCATTAAGAAACTTGTGACGCCGTCAGGTACTGTTCCCAGCATGGAAAATTAAGACTTTGTCGTTTTCTTCACTTTTATGCTCCAAAAAACGTCCAAAATGCTTCCTTTTCCAGAATTCACTCCAGAAGTACCTAAAATCACAAAAGGAAAGATTTAGGGCAATATTTGATCAAATAAATTCAATTTCGGGCTTAAATGACCCCCTAAAAATGGATCATTTTTCGCCTCATTATATACCCTTACACTTGAGATTTGCTTGTCCTCAAGCAAATGCGCTTTTATTCTAGTCAAAATACATGTTATGGGTCATTTAACACTAATATAAAAGTAATTACAACAAATAATCGTTCCACTAAAGACCAAAGACAAGCACGGAGGTCATACACTAGCATCTCACAAATAGTGTTTAGATACTCACATCTCTCGGGTGTAATAAAGTATATATCACAATATGGAAATGGAAAACATCTCTCACTACCTGTCATAGCAAAATAGATTACCATAGGCTTGGGAAAGGATCAAACTTCCACCACATGGCGTAAGCACCTAGGATAAACTATCAAAAAGGTCTTTTAAAGGGTTAGAATGTTAGGTGTAGGGATATGGAATACACGGTTTTGTTGGATAAAGGCAATCTTTACTGGTGGCGAGTAATCTTGGTTAATTACATGTACAATATGGCGTTGCTAGGCCAAGACTAGACTCGACTTAAGCTAATAAATCAAAAATAACAAAAACATAAAATAAACATAGAATGAAACGGGATGGTAGTCCGTATGTTTTTTTTCTCTTTTCTTTTTTTTCTATTTTTGTTTCTTTTCTTTTTCTTGATTTTTATTTTTATTTATTTATTTTTTTTGCATACACTTTTACCCTACCGTCTAAAATAATACATTATAGGGAATGTACGTTCCCCTTACACTTGAATTTTTACATACTTTACAATAAACTAATCTAATGACTCGAATCAAGATAATCAAAACACTTGGAGTACTTTTAAGATTAACGCACATATGGGGGTAATAATATGATGTTCTTCCCCATTACTCCATAACATATGTACATTACCCATGCGTCCCAAAACAATATGTACAAGGATATGACTCGACTTAGCAACCATCTAATCAATTAGATAATTAACTAAGGGTTTAAAAAAAATAACAATAATGCACTAAAGATGACTGCATACACGGAAGGCTAAGGCGATTTGGGTGTACATTTAAATGGGGTGTAACAAATTCTTCCTTTAAGTAAGATGCTTAAAGTTAGAAACGAAAAGATAGGCTCGGAGGGGTGTACTAGGGGTTTCGTGTACTAAAAATGAGTACAACGCTAAGGTGTGGGAAAAATTAATTGACTTAACTAGCCAAGTTATATGACTTTAATGGTCAAGTAATTATGATACGGGTTTAACACAAGGGTGATCCTAATGCCTCTTATCATGTAGAAAATCCTACTACACGAATGTAGTCTCACTAGCAGTCTCGGGATGCATCACTAACACAAGTTCTAGAATCTAAATGGTACCGGTACACTCATAAGCACTAATAGTAAATGCTTTTCCTATCAAATCTAAAGGCGAACCTCACATATTTGGGTGGAAAATTTTTCTGAATGATATGGTTTTGTGCTAGTCATACAACTCCTATCTATGAGATGCTTGCTAAGGCTAAAGTTTCACTCCTAAATGTTGTAAAAAATTTTAAATTTGGCGCTAAAATTACTCTAACAAGTATGTCTCATAGTTTTATTACATACCTACCATCGAACAAACAAACTCAAGTGAAAGTAAAAACAGGTAAAAGAATGAAATCAAATACTCCCCTGATTCGCTCGGTGTGGATAGTGCGGTAACAAGGTTAGATCTTACTCCAAGAAAATGAACAATCAAAGCTTCCCTTCCAGAATATAAATCATCATCTTGTCATATATAACTTGTTAAACCTGAGAAAACAAACAAGGCAACCTGCGTAAAATCGGCGGCAATCTATATATAATAATAAATCCTAGAAAGCAAAGTAAGATATAATGCTTGTGGAACGAATGTTTTGATGCGTGGGGATTGCACCAGGCTTTACCTCTCGAGGGATCTCGAGAAGCTTACAACCCCCTCCAGGCAGTGTACCTGATCGTTGTAGTATAGTATAGTGACAAGTACGAGGGGATTGATCGTTCAACTCAGGAATAGTGTCGTTAGGATTGAAATTAATCTAACTAGGTTTAAAGGTGAAGGATGATTCTTTTTGTATTTTTATATTTTATGAAAAGTAAGTGAAAATCTCGGGTATTGGAAGGAGGGGCGGAATTAGTTGCTAATCAACTAACCCAAAAGCTACTAATTAAACTAATGTGCAAGAAAACTAAACTAAAGTTCTACAAGATAAGTGAAACATGTCTACCCATGATATGTTACTCCTTGCTAGCTATCCAATTCTACCTATTGAATTATACACCTTGTTTTAATTGACGGGTTATATTCCTTAATACCATTCATGGGGTGGCGTACTTACTTCCCCAATCCTATAAGCTCCTACTTCACTCCTTTGTCGAGACGGCTAAGAAGCTCCTAACATAGGATCACTAGAATTCGCTCATGCATTAAATACAACCATAAAAACCTAGTACACATCGGCTCATGTTTCTTAAGACGTTCAAGCATGTTACCCTATGGAAGTCTGCCAGTTTACTTAAGCCTAACATCGAATTCATTCAACCAAAACAAGAATCAATAGGAAACAAGAATTATAAACTAAACCAACTAGATCTATTGAAGTTGTCACGCCTTAATTGATGGAGATAGACACACACATCAACAAGCCCTCATTGATGGAGATAGACACAACATCAACAAGAAATCAATGAGATCTAATCAATTATACACAAGTTTCACACAATCATAAGTAGACACAAGGTGAATTAGCAAATCATCATCAAAGAAGAGCAATCAACAATGATAATGGAAAACATAATCAAGATAGAATCAACAAACCAACACATGATGTTTATTGAGTGATTGAAACCCTCTAAGTTGCTGGAAAAACACCCACCTAAACCCAGGAATCGACCTTAGGGTTTAGGGCTTACAAAAAGTGAAGTTATGATGTTATATTTATAGGCACGTTTTCTGTCGGCAAGGCTTGACGGCGTCAGCCCGTACACATGACGCTGTCATGAACAATTTTTTTTCACCAAATCGTAGATATTTTCGTCCTGATCATTTTCTTTTTTGAATCGCTCAAATCCGAGTTCGTATGCAAAAGTTATGGCCAAAACGGTGTCCGCTACCGCACGCGCAAGTTTTGACCAGTTAACACGTGACGGCCTTGGGTGACGCCTTCACGTTCTCTCTGGGCCGTCACCACTTTTACTCTTGACGCCGTCAAGATTTCTTCTTGACGCCGTCATCCACTGTTCCCAGCAAGGAAAATTAAGTCTTTGCCGTTTTCTTCACTTTTATGCTCCAAAAACGTCTAAGGTGCTTCCTTTTCCAGAATTCACTCCCAAAGTACCTAAAATCACAAAAGGAACGATTTAGGGTAATATTTGATCAAATAAATTCAATTCCGGGCTTAAATGACCCCCTAAAAGTGGTTCATTTTTCGCCTCATCATATACCTTTACACTTGAGATTTGCTTGTCCTCAAGCAAATGCGCTTTTATTCTAGTCAAAATACAAGTTAGGGGTCATTTAACACTAATATAAAAGTAATTACAACAAATAATCGTTCCACTAAAAACAAAAGACAAGCACGGAGGTCATACACTAGCACCTCACAAATAGTGTTTAGATACTCACATCTCTCGGGTGTAATAAAGTATAAATTACAATATGGAAACGGAAGATATCTCTCACTACCTATCATAGCAAAATAGATTACCATAGGCTTGGGAAAGGATCAAACCTCCACCACATGGCGTAAGCACCTAGGATAAACTATCAAAGAGGTCTTTTAAAGGGTTGTAACGTTAGGTGTAGGGATATGAAATACACGGTTTTGTTGGATATAGGCAGTCTTTACTGGTGGCGAGTTAACAATCTTGGTTAATTACATGTACAATATGGCGTTGCTAAGCCAAGACTAGACTCGATTTAAGCTAATAAATGAAAAATAACAAATACATAAAATGAACATAGAATAAAAAGCGATGGTAGTCCGTATGTTTTTTTCTCTTTTCTTTTTCTATTTTTTTTTTCCTTATTTTTTCTTGTTTTTTCGATTTTTTTTTTTTTTTTTTTTTTTTTTTTTTTTTTTTTTTTTTTTTGCATAAACTCTTACTCTACCATCCAAAATCAACTATTCTAATGACTCGAATTAAGAAAATCAAAACACTTGGAGTACTTTTAAGATTAACGTACATATGGGGGTAATAATATGATGTTCTTCCCCATTACTCCATAAAATAAGTACTTTACCCATGAGTCCCAATCGTCCCAAAACAATATGTACAAGCATATGACTCGACTTAGCAACCATGTAATCAATTAGATAATTAACTTAGGGTTTAACAAATAACAATAATGCACTAAAGATGAGTGCATACACGGAAGGCTAAGGCGATTTGGGTGTACATTTAAGTGGGGTGTAACAAATTCTTCCTTTAAGTAAGATGCTTAAAGTTAGAAACAAAAAGATAGGCTCGGAGGGGTGTACTAGGGGTTTCGTGTACTAAAAATGAGTACAACGCTAAGGTGTGGGAAAATTAGTTGACTTAACTAACCAAATAATATGACTTAAATGGTCAAGTAATTATGATGCGGGTTTAACACAAGGGTGATCCTAATGCCTCTTATCATGTAGTAAATCCTACCACACGAATGTAGTCTCACTAGCGGTCTCGGGATACATCACTAACGCAAGTTCTAGAATCTAAATGCTACCGGTACACTCATAAGCACTAATAATAAATGCTTTTCCTATCAAATCTAAAGGCGAACCTCACATATTTGGGTGGAAAATTTTTTTGAATATACGGTTTTGTGCTAGTCATACAATCTCCTATCCATGAGACGCTTGCTATGGCTAAAGTTTCACTCCTAAATGTTGTAAAAAATTTTAAATTTGGCGCTAAAATTACACTAACAAGTATTTCTCATAGTTTTATTACACATCTACTATCAAACAAACAAACTCAAGCGAAAGTGTATCTGTAAGGTATCATCATTTTACCCTCCCCTTACACTTAAGATGAACATTGTCCCCAATGTTCAAGTGAAGAATGTAAAAGTGAAATAAGTAAAAATAATGAAATCAAATACTCCCCTGATTCGCTCGGTATGGATAATAAGGTGGCCAGGTTAGATCTTCCTCCAAGAAAATGAACAATCAAAGCTTCCCTTCCAGAAACATAAATCATCTTCTTGTCATATATAACCTGTTAAACCTGAGAAAACAATCACAAAAACCCAACGCATCAATCCGAACAAAGAAAACTCACAACTAGATGTAATTCCAGACTTAGGAATAAAAACAAAACAATTAAAGATATAATGCTTGTGGAATGAATGTTTGCAGATTTCCTGGAGTATATAAAACTAAAGAATTAACAAAAACTTTAAGACTCCGGTATAAACAAAACTTGCAAAATTTCCAGAATTTTACACATGACGCCGTCAAGAGTAAACTCATGACGCCGTCAGAAGTGACCTGCAGAAATCTTTACGTTAAGTTTCTGGAGAATTTCTGGAAAAACTTATGTCCTACTTCCTGGAAAATCCTGCAAAACATCATTATGACTCGATACAAGCATTTGACTCTAACAAGTACTAATACACATGTCCATTTAATATTGTTGTGGTTCATGCTCAATTTCGTTCTTATAAACAAATTTGGATCTCCCTTACACTTATCTTTTGCAAAATACCTTTATATGCAATTAAGACGAAGTTAAAAATAAAATAAAGCATTTTCACAAATTACTTTGAAACATGAGCCACAAACAATAAAAATAAAACATGCATACAGAAACAAATAAAATTAAATAAACAAACAAACAAACAAACAAATAAATAAATAAAGCTTGGGTTGCCTCCCAAGAAGCGCTTGTTTTTGTTCGAGTCACGAGCCTGACTCTACCCTTATTTAACGGAAATAGGGGAGATTTTCCCTACACTTTGAATTAAGTGCGGGTGGAAGTAGCGATACACACCCTTAGGGTGGAAATATGCCACGTGAGGTGAAGGGGGTGAGTGAATGGCTTCCTTCATCCTAAAACTACCCGGATAATATTGGTTGATGGGTGGGTCGGTTCCTCTTTTGTCTCCTAGAAATATATCTAATGATGGAAAGGTGTGTAAAGATTGAGGTTCCGGTTCATCAACACTAGGAAATTCCCTAGAACTAGGAGTAAGATTATCACTACAAGTATTCAAACCTATATCCTCTAATGGTGCCTGGTCCAAGGGTTCTACCTCCATCGGAATTCCTAAAGTTTCTTCTACTTCTTCCTAGTAAGTCACGGGCGGTGTGTGTGCCTCAAATGATGGTTGAGTATTTTGTGGGCTTATGTTATTGACCTCATCACTCCATGTGTTAATATCACCTATATCCTCAACATGTGTTTTATTATAATCTAGCCCTAACATTCTCCCAATTATCTCACATGCTTCTCTAGGCATCTCAACTTCTATGTCTGAATCATAAGGATCATCCTCAATATTCTGACTGCTATATACAAATTTCCCAAGAGATTCATCACCTGTTTCTTGAGATTCATCATCATCGATCATAAAACCTAGGTCATTTTTAACAATGTGATCATGCTCGGCTAAATCCTCCTCAATTGTTTTCTTAGGTAGTGATAATAGCAAACCTAGTGCTTCATCCAACTTATGATTTGTTGCAATGGCTCTCTCCATAATTCCTTGGCAAACTAGGTCGCATTTCCTATTGGCCTCACTAAAACTAGATCTTATACATGGAGGTTGTTCATAAGAATCTATCCTAGGTGAAGGCTCATATGATTCATAGGTGTCTCTAAATGAGGTATTTTGAACTCTTTGGGGTGTTAGCCGCTCAACCCTATCTTGTAATCTTAGAAGTCTAAGTGTAAAGTCCATTTGAAGCAAATTACAAACAAAATCACAAAGAAAAGATAGACTACGAGAAAGCTACAAAATAAAAAAAAAATCTCACTTGATAGGAATCTAATGAGTAGACCTAATAAAAATCAAATTCAACCTAAACAATAACTATTCCCCTGTAACGGCGCCAAAAACTTGATGCGTGGGGATTGCACCAGGCTTTACCTCTTGAGGGATCTCGAGAAGCTTACAACCCCCACCAGGCAGTGTACCTGATCGTTGTAGTATAGTATAGTGACAAGTATCGGGGGATTGATCGTTCAACTCAGGAATAGTGTCGTTAGGATTGAAATTAATCTAACTAGGTCTAAAGGTGAAGGATGATTCTTTTTGTATTTTTATATTTTATGAAAAGCAAGTAAAAATCTCGGGTATTGGAAGGAGGGGCGGAATTAGTTGCTAATCAACTAACCCAAAAGCTACTAATTAAACTAATGTGCAAGAAAACTAAACTAAGGTTCTACAAGATAAGTGAAGCATGTCTACCCATGATATGTTACTCCTTGCTAGCTATCCAATTCTACCTATTGAATTATACACCTTGTTTTAATTGGCGGGTTGTATTCCTTAATACCATTCATGGGGTGGCGTACTTACTTCCCCAATCCTATAAGCTCCTACTTCACTCCTATGTCGAGCCGGCTAAGAAGCTCCTAACATGGGATCACTAGAATTCGCTCATGCATTAAATACAACCATAAAAACCTAGTACACATCGGCTCATGTTTCTTAAGACGTTCAAGCATGTTACCCTATGGAAGTCTGCCAGTTTTCTTAAGCCTAACATCGAATTCATTCAACCAAAACAAGAATCAATAAGAAACAAGAATTATAAACTAAACCAACTAGATCTATTGAAGTTGTCACGCCTTAATTGATGGAGATAGACACACACATCAACAAGCCCTCATTGATGGAGATAGATACAACATCAACAAGAAATCAATGGGATCTAATCAATTATACACAAGTTTCACACAATCATAAGTAGACACAAGGTGAATTAGCAAATCATCATCAAAGAAGAGCAATCAACAATGATAATGGAAAACATAATCAAGATAGAATCAACAAACCAACACATGATGTTTATGGAGTGATTGAAACCCTCTAAGTTGCTGGAAAAACACCCACCTAAACCCAGGAATCGACCTTAGGGTTTAGGGCTTACAAAAAGTGAAGTTATGATGTTATATTTAAAGGCATGTTTTCTGTCGGCAAGGCTTGATGGCATCATCCCGTACACATGATGCCGTCATGAACAATTTTTTCTTCACCAAATCGTAGATCTTTTTGTCCCGATCGTTTTCTTTTTTGAATCGCTCAAATTCGAGTTCGTATGCAAAAGTTATGGCCAAAACGGTGTCAAACGACAAAATAAAGTATTTTCACCATTTTAGTTTTGAAACATGATCTACCAACAATAAAAATAAAGCATGCATACGGAAACAAATAACAATCAAACAAACAAAAATCACACAAAGCATGGGTTGCCTCCCAAGATGCGCTTTTCTTTATTTACGAGTCTTGTAGCTAGACTCAAGGTCATGGGCTATTACGTGACCTCATCTCTCGAGATGATGTACCCCATATAATTGCGATCATTGCTATCGTGGTGATAGTGTTTCAATCGATCGATACTTGCAGTCACTGCTCCTCCTCCTCTACTACTCAAGTTAGCTATCCCATCTTGGCTTATGCCTTCAATTGTGAAAGGCCCATACCACCAGGGACTCGGTTTATCGGGAGGTATTGTTATCTCCAAGTGTCTTAAGAGTATTAGGTCCCCTTTTGCGAATGGTACATGATTCCTCATTGGTTGACTATGTTCAAACTCGACATGAACTTAGTTGCTTTTGCTTTTGCTTTTGCTTTTGCTTTTGCTTCCTTCATGTTTAGTTTCTTTGTAACTTTTGATTCTTGCCTCCCATGCAAGAATCTTCTCCTGAACATGAATAGGCGATGTGTCAATGTTGTTTTTGGGCTTTCTCCTCATCAAACTTTCTTGCGAATATCGCGGGGTCATGGGAAAGCTAATCTTTCTTTTTCCTGATTTAAGCTCAATTCTCCTATTTTCATACCTAATGACAGCTCTTGCGGTGGTAAGGAATGGTGCCCCACGGATTATTGGCATGCATCCACCTCCCTTATTATCGATGATCATGAAATCAACGGGAAACATGAGTCCTGCGACATTGACCAGCACATCTTCTATGATTCCCAGGGGGTACACGTAAGAGTGTCCAGCGTAGGATAGCCTAACACGAGTGGTGGCTGGCATTTTTGACGTTAGTTGGGTGTAGATAGTTAGGGGCATAAGATTTACTTTCGATCCTTGGTCGGCGAAAGCATTTAGATATTTCAAATTCCCGATGCTGGCCGGTATCTCAAAGTTCCCACACACCATCTACTTAGTAGCCACTTTCTGTACTAGTAGTTTCTTGGATATCGGTCCCCCAGGTAATGTATCATACTCATCTTTTCCCTCTTCCTCCTTCTCTGAACCCTGTTTGGAGGATTGGTTACGCCCGTCACCCTTTATCCAATTTGTTATGGGCTTTTGTTTATATCATGTTTCAGGTAGTAACTTAAGGATTGGGATTTTGGCGGTTCTTTTGTGGTTTGTTCACCAGGGGTTTCTACTTTCTCATTATCCGTGTGGACAATTGTGATGGAATTAACAAACCGGGTAGTGGGGGTGGCACTTTCCTTCCTCAGTAACATCCTTTCAGGGGTTTTTTGGTTGGCATACTCCTCCACTAGGCTCATCATCTCATTCATTTTCTCTTGCATCTCCTCCTTTTGTTTATAAACTGCTTCCTCGAATCTAGCAAGCCGCTCAGAATGGGTCGCCATATATTCTCTCATTCGAGCTTCAAATTCCGGGCTAAGTTTTTCAGGAGGAGAATAAGGTGGAGCATAATTTTGAAAGGTCTCAACATTCTCTCTAGAGGGTGACTCTGATAATGGCGTTGGAGTTATTTTCGAGACAGAATTGACAGCAGCCCGTCTAGGACTTAGAGGTCTCCTTTGCCTTTCCTCGAAATAGTCAACTTTTGCCTCAAGTTTTCAAAGGAGTTCATCAGAGATTTGATTAGTCCCTCCAGGTGTCGAGATTGCGTTGATGGCCGCCTCTATAGTGTGATTAAACTCCCATAGTTCTTGATTATCGGCGGCAAGTTCGTCAATAATTGCCCAAGATTCCTCGGCGTTCTTATCACGCAATCTACCTCTGGCGGCTCGATCGATGGTACGTTTGGTGTGATGGTCGACATGGCCATAGAAGATTTGAACTAGTAACTAAAGATTTATACCATGATGAGGGACTTTTTGGAGTAGATCCTTGAAACGAGCCCATGCTTCGTAGAAAGTTTCACCCTGATGTTGTTGGAACATCAAGATATCATTTCTAAGCATCGTAGTTTTTCCCAGTGGGAAGAATTGAGCAAGGAAACGAGTGGTGAGATCATCCATGAGGTGATGGATCCGGCGGGTGAACGTTCAAGCCATTGACTAGCTTGATCACGTAGAGAGAATTGGAATAGGCGTAATCGGGTCGACTCTCTAGTTGTAACATCAAGGTCTATTGAATCTGCGATTTTAAGGAAGTCCTTGAGATGTTGATTAGGATCTTCAGAACGAAGTCCATGGAATGCACATCCGCTTTGCACCAACCGGATGGTGTCGGATCGCAAGGGGGACACATTGGCTCCTTGGGCAAGCTCAATAGTGTTTCGATAGCCTTGGTGGCTCGGTCGGGAATACTCTCCTAGGGTTCGGGGCCTAAGAGGTTGGTTTACTAGTGGTGGGTTTTGTTGGTGGTTTTGTTGTGGTGGGTTGATGGGTTCAAAGATGTTACCACCTTCCATGATGTCGGATGGTAAAAGTTACGAACAAAGACACGAAGAAATAGATAGACTAAAGAAAACCTAAAAATAAAAATAAAATCTTACTAGAAAGGAATTTAGCAAGTAGACCTAATAAAAAGAAATTCTAACCTAGACAATAACTATTCCCCGGGCTGCGGCGCCAAAAACTTGATGTGTGGGAATTGCACCAGGCTTTACCTCTCGAGGGATCTCGAGAAGCTTACAACCCCCACCAGGCAGTGTACCTGATCGTTGTAGTATAGTATAGTGACAAGTACCGGGGGATTGATCGTTCAACTCAGGAATAGTGTCGCTTGGATTAGAAAGCCTAAAAACTAGGTCTAGAGGTGAGGGATGATTCTTTTTGTATTTTTATATTTTTATAAAAGCAAGTAAAAATCTCGGGTGTTGGAAGAGTGGGCGGAATTAGTTGCTAGTCAACTAACCCAATAACTAAGATGTAATCAAAATAAAATAACAGAAATGTAAATTAAGCTAATTAAACTAGTGGTGTGAACTATAAATGGGAAAGTTGTGTTTACTTAGATTTCATTATTCCCTAGATATCTTTTACAGGTTGATAGTTTGTTACAGTTGCGTGGATGACGGGTTATATTCCTTAATACCAACCGTGGGGTGGCGTACGTACTTCCCCATCTCTATAAGCTCCTACTTCACTCCTATGTCGAGCCTGCAAGAAGCTCCTAACATGGGATCATTAGAATTCACTCATGCATTAAATACAACCATAAAAACCTAGTACGTATTGGTTCATGTTTCTTAAGACGTTCAAGCAAGTTACACTATGGAAGTCTGCGAGTTTTCTTAAGCCTAACATCGAAATCATTCATCCATAACTATAAACAAACAATCAACCCATTATCAACATCTAGGTTTCACTAAATCTAAGCAAACACACAAGATATCTAGCCTAGCATGTTAAAATCAAGACAAGCGTAATATATATTCAAACAACACATAGACATATTGAATGAATTGAAAGGATACTTATTTTAATTGAACATGAAAGGATTCAAGGGGTGAAAACCCTTGAAAATACTGTAAAAATCATGCTAGGGTTTCTCCAAGTCGTTCCTTAAATTGTCCTCTCTTAATGAATGAAAATTACAAAACTATTTATAGATTTTCCAAGGTGACGGCGTCAAGAAGGAAATTCTGACGCCGTCAACCCGCCGCCCATAATAAAATCGGATTGCCTAGATCCAGATCTGACGCCGTCAAGAGCATTTCTCCTCTGGGCCGTCACGTGTTAAGGGACCATGACGGCCTATGGTGACGCCGTCATGCCCTAGTGCAAAAACATTATGGACCGTCATGGACTCCATCCTCTTCACCTCTTGTTTTTCCTCTTGACGCCGTCATTAAGAAACTTGTGACGCCGTCAGGTACTGTTCCTAGCAAGGAAAATTAAGACTTTGCCGTTTTCTTCACTTTTATGCTCCAAAAATGTCCAAAATGCTTCCTTTTCCAGAATTCACTCCAGAAGTACCTAAAATCACATAAGGAATGATTTAGGGCAATATTTGATCAAATAAATTCAATTCCGGGCTTAAATGACCCCCTAAAAACGGATCATTTTTCGCCTCATCACTAGGATTTCTTTTTATTAGATCTACTTGCTAGATTCCTTTCTAGTGAGATTTTATTTTTATTTTTTAGCATTTCTTTAGTCTATCTCATTCCTTCGTGTCCTTGTTCGTAACCTTTAGCATCGGACATCATGGTAGGTGATAACATCTTTGAACCCATCAACCCACCACAACAAAACCACCCACAAAACCCACCACTAGCAAACCAACCTCCTAGGCCCCAAACTTTAGGAGAGTATTCCCATCCTAGCCACCAAGGCTATCAAAACAATATTGAGCTCACTCAAGGAGCCAATGTGTCCCCCTTGCGATCCGACACCATCCGGTTGGTACAAAGCGGATGTTCATTCCATGGACTTCGTTCCGAAGATCCTAACTAACATCTCAAGGATTTCCTTAAAATCGTAGATTCCATAAACCTTGATGTTGTAACTAGAGAGTCGACCCGATTACGCCTATTCCAATTCTCTCTACGTGATCAAGCTAGTCAATGGCTTGAATGTTTACCCGCGGGATCCATCACCTCATGGGGTGATCTCACCACTCGTTTCCTTGCTCAATTTTTCCCACCGGGGAGAACTACCAAGCTTAGAAATGATATCTTGATGTTCCAACAACGTCAAGGTGAAACGATATACGAAGCATGGACTCGTTTCAAGGACTTACTCGAAAAAGTCCCTCATCATGGCATAGATCTTTGGCTCCAAGTCCAAATCTTCTATGACCATATCGATCTCTCCATAAGGCAAACCATTGACCAATCGGCCGGTGGCAAGCTACGTGATCTAAGTGCGGAAGAATCATGGGAACTCATAGAAGATCTTTCCCTCTATGACAACGAAAGTTGGAATGATCCCCGTGATTTGAACAAAACGGTCAAGGCAATATCTTTGCCTTCGAACAATTCTAGCACTCCCGACCGTAGGATCATGGAACTTGAGGACCAAGTCAAGTTTCTCATGAAATCTTACGAAGCTCCTAAGCCTTCAAGCCAAGTGAACAAAATCACTTCTTCATGCGAATTATGTAGTGGTCCCCATGACACTCGTGATTGCGCGGAACTCCCCGGACAAGCTTTTGCGGACTACGCATCCTCGCGTACCGACGAAGCAGGAGAAAAGTGGTACACTTTCAAACCCGAGCCAAACCCTTACGGTGATTCCTACAATCCTTTTTGGAAAAATCACCCGAATCTTAGGTGGAAACAAACCTAAAAGATTCCCCCAAAACAATTCTTCCAATCCACCTAATCGTTACCAACCAAATGGTCCACCCGCTAACCGTACTTTCAACAACAATCTTTCTAACAACTATGGTAGTACCAACAATCTTGAAGGGTTTATGTCCAAGTTTATGGCATCTCAAGAAGCTCGCATAGCTAAGTTTGAAACCGAATTCAATCAACAACAAACAGAGATGACCAATAAGATTGACAACTTGTTGAAAGCCCTCAACAACCAAGTGCTAACTACACCTAGGAAGGACACTAGGGACACTAATAGCGGAATCCAAGTTAAGGACCCCTCATCATCCAAACACGTCCACTTTGTCAATGTTGTCACCATTGAGCCAATAGATAAGAATATAGAAGAAAGCGACAAGGATGAAGTTGGAATAGAAACTGAGACTAGGGATGAGATTGAAGAAGTTGAGGAAAATAAGGGAGAAAAGTTAGAGTAAGTAGAAAACGTAGAAGAGTACTTTGATGAGTTGCCCACCAAGGAAGAACGGGAATATCACAAGGATTCATTCGATGATCCCGAGACACCATATATCCTTGGTTCACCCCTTATTAAAGTAGGTGATCCCTCTAACATCAACATACCATGCAACATTGGGCATATGCATGTGTGGAAAGCTTATATAGGAATGATGAGGATAGACATAGAGGAGTAGATTATGTCATGAATAGAATACTTGGTTTCTACAAGGAATGTTTGCAACTAGGTCCGGAATACAAAACTAAGATTGGAGATGACCTAGAGAATGAGACCAACGATGAGGTCACGTAATTGCGCATGACCTTGAGTCTAGCTACAAGACTCGTAAATAAATAAAAGCGCTTCTAGGGATGCAACCCATGTTTTGTGTGATTTTTATTTGTTTGATTGTTATTTGCTTCCGTAGGCATGTTTTATTTTTATTGTTGGTTGGTCATGTTTCAAACTAAAATTGTGAAAATGCTTTATTTTGTTGTTTAACTTCGTCTTAACTTCATATAAAGGTATTTTTCAAAAGCTAAGTGTAAGGGGAAACCCCAAATTTGTTTTTAAGAACGAAATTGATCATGATTCTCCACAATATTAAATGAACATGTATATTAGTATTTGTTAGAGTAAAATGCTTGTATCGAGTCATAATGATGTTTTGCAGGATTTCCAAGAAGTAGGACATAAGTTTTTCCAGAGATTTTCCAGAAACTTAACATAAAGATTTCTGCAGGTCACTTCTGACGACGTCAAGAGTAAACTCCTGACGGCGTCATGTGTAAAATTCTAGAAATTTTGTGAGTTTTGTTTTTCTAACGGATTCTTAAAGTTTTTGTTAATTCTTTAGTTTTATAAACTCCAGGAAATCTGCAAACATTCATTCCACAAGCATTATATCTTAATTTGTTTTCTAGGACTTGTTAGTATATATAGATTGCCGCCGATTTTACGCGAGGTTGCCTTGTTGTTTTCTCAGGTTTAACAGGTTATATATGACAAGAAGATGATTTATATTTCTGGAAGGGAAGCTTTGAATGTTCATTTTCTTGGAGGAAGATCTAACATTGTTAACACACTATCCACACCGAACGAATCAGGGGAGTATTTGCTTTCATTCTTTTACCTACTTAACTTTTACATTCTTTAATTGAACATTGGGGACAATGTTCATCCTAAGTGTAAGGGGAGGGTAAATGATGATACTTTAGAGAATGCAATTATGCTTGAGTTGGTATGTTTAATAGTAGGTGTGTTATAAAACTAAGAGAAATACTTGTTAGTGATGGCGTCAAGAGTTACAAAAGAGGTGGAAGTGGAAGATACTTTTGTCATTTAAGGTACTTTGGGAGTGAAATCTGGAAAAGGAAGCATTTTGGACGTTTTTGGAGCATAAAAGTGAAGAAAATGGCAAAGTCTCAATTTTCCTTGTTGGGAACAGTACCTGACAGCGTCAAAAGTCTCCAAGTGACGGCGTCAAGAGTCTCCAAGTGACGGCGTCAAGAGTTATAAAAGAGGTGGAAGTGGAAGATACACATGACAGTCCAGAGTGTTTTCAAGCATAGGAGATGACGGCGTCGCCTAGGCCGTCATGGTCCATTTGTTAGTGACGGCCCAAAAGAAACTCCTACATGACGGCATCAAAATTGGATCTAGCAAATACGATTTCATTATAGGCGGCGAGTTGACGGCATCACAAATTCTTTCTTGACGCCGTCACCCTGTATAATCTATATATAGTTTTCCAAATTTCATTCATTAGTGTGTAACTTTGAGGGAAAACCCCTAGGCCGATTTTTATAGCTTTTTCAAGGGTTTCTACCCTTTGAATCTTTCATGTTCTAATTGAGATAATTACTCTTTCAATTCATTCAATATGTCTATGTGTTGTTTGAATATATCTTACACTTGTCTTCAATTTAACATGCTCGGCTAGATTTCTTTTGTGTTTGCTTAGATGTAGTGAAACTTAGATGTTAATAATGGGTTGATTGTTTGTTTATAGTTGTTACAGATGATTGTATTTGATGTTAGGCTTAAGAAAACTGGCAGACTTCCATTGGTAACTTGCTTGAACGTCTTAAGAAACATGATCGGAGGTGTACTACGATTTTTGGCTGTATTTAATGCGTAGGAGAATTCTAATGACCCCATGTTAGGAGCTTCTAACGGCTTGACATAGGAGTGAAGTAGGATCCTATAGAGTTAGGGAATATTGTACACGGCCCTACGACTAGTATTAAGGAATATGACCCGTCATCTATGCAATTGTAACAAGCTATCAACCTGTAAATGATATCTAGGGAGTAATGAAACCTAAGTAAACACAACTTTCCCATCATTGTTTACACCACTAGTATAATTAGTTTCATTTTCATTTCTGTTATTTAATTTTAATTGCATTAGTAGTTTATTGGGTTAGTTGGCTAGCAACTAATTCCGCCCACTCTTCCAAAAACCGAGATTTTAATTGCTTTCATAAAATATAAAAATATAAAAAGACTTGTCCTTCACCTCTAGACCTAGTTTTTAGGCTTTCTAATCCTAGTGAGGCTATTTCTGAGTTGAACGATCAATCCCCCGATACTTGTCACTATACTATACTCCAACGATTAGGTACACTGCCTGGTGTGGGTTGTAAGCTTCTCGAGATCCCTCGAGAGGTAAAGCCTGGTGCGATTCCCACATACCAGTAGCCTGACCCGAACCTGGTTGACCCGATGCTAGAAGCTGAGCCGGGTTAAACATAGAGCCAAGAACCGGACCTATAGTTGGACCGGCCAAAGATCCTTGCTGAAGAGCTCGCTGTTGTGAACTTGCATTGAATTGAACCGCTGGCAGTGGTGAACCGGTGCTGTGAACAGGCGCAATACTGAACCCCGATGGTGAACTGGCAACAAATTGAGCCCTCTGTGGCTGTGAACCTGCAACTAACTGAACCCCCTATATTTGTGGACATGTCATAGTGTGAACCCCGAATGGTAACAGGCCATACAAATTGGACCCCCAAAGTATTTCTTTATAACATCAAACTGTACTGATATTCTTAGTATCAATTTCCCCCATTATGACATCATTTTGTGTTTAATTACCTTCATTTATGCTCTTATTTCTTAATATTCCATTTTAGGACGAGAAAGGAGCAAATGAATGTTTCTGATGATTATTTGGATTTATTCTACTGATAATTGTTGTCTACTCATTCTGAAGATACAAAGACCGCATCTTAGTTGGATATTGAGGCTACTATTATTCCAAAAGAAATATCTATTTGAAGAAAGCTACGTCATAGCAAGCAAAAGGCTACGGCGTAGATGTACCAGCTGGAACTCTACGACCATGACATGTCATCCAACTAAAGCGTAGATGAATTTATATGAAAGCTACGGCGTAGCCACTAGAGAAGCTACGACGTAGTTGTGTTAAACAAAGACTACGGCATAGACACACATAAAAACTACGCCGTAGTCTAGACGGGTATTATAAATACCAGGCGAATTTCATTTAGAATATATCTCCCTTTTCCCAAAACCTCATTAGGGTTTGGGGAGAACGACCCAGAAGAAGAATGAATACCTAAGAAGATCGAAGGGGCAACATTAGCTAGGAGGAATCCTAGTCTAATCCAAGTTTGAATTCTATTACGTTTTATGTTTAGTTTTAGATGAATTCACTTTGTTAATTAATATTTGGTTTGGTTTACTATGTTTATCTATATAGAAGTTTTCTTTGCTTGTTTGAGATCCTTTTGTTTTGGTAGTATTGAAGCTCGATAGTACTTATTAGTTGGGAGAATTGACCATAGGACCCTAGACGAGTAGGTTGCGAGGATTGGAAAGAATTGGCCACAGTACTACCATTCCTAGTGTGAGAATTGACCATAGGACCACATATCGATTGAATATGCTTAAGAAGTGCAAGGAAACCTAAGTTCTGACCGGCCAGGTTTCACCTAAACATGTCTATTAAACATGGCACTTAATGACTCAACATAGTCTACCGGAGACCTCCATTAATCATTAAGGTTAAATCCTTAGATATCGGAGTAGGGGTCTATGGGAAATAGGACTAGACAAATTGACAAATGAGTCTAGTTGATTTTTACCCACTATATAGAGCTAATAAACGTAGGAATTACTAAACCTTTTTATCTTAATTAGTTATCCTTTTTGTTTATCTTCTCTTTAGTTCAAATTCTATTTAATTATGTTTTCAAGGTCTTTTATCTCATATACCCTTTTAGTATTTACCTTGTTTCGCCAAAACAACAGCTCTTGGGACGACACTCGGATTTATCTAAGACTATACTTCACATGACCGGGTACACTACCCGTGAGTATGTGTTAGTCATAATATCTCCAACTTTATAAATTTAAAACAGGATGAAATAACGCATCAAGTTTTTGGCGCCACTGTCGAGGAGTAGTTTATTTAGGCGAATTAAAGTATGTTTAAATTTTTTGCAATTTAAAATTAAATGTTCAAGACAAGTTACTTTTTGACGATCTACACACGAGTATTAACCTCTTTAAGAAAGCATGGATATCCAGGTACGCGAATTCATAATTCACATTACATAATAAAATTATTAAAAACCTTGTTAAAACTACAGAGTAGCCTAGTTAACTTCAACGCCGTAGAAATATTTTTAAAATTAATACGAAATTTTTTTACAATCTATGGCGTTGCTTCATAAAAAGACTACGCCGTAATTTTCAGATGATATGAATATGTGCTTCTACACAAGCACACACACACCACCATATTCAAGAGCCGACTCTTTAAATTTTTTTTCTTAAACATTTGTTCATATGAATCCTTTGCATCCACAATGGCAGGTAATAACCCTAATCCTTTTCCTTGACCATTCTTATTATTTATTTCAATTTTTAGGTTTTTCTTTTTGATTTTGATTAATAGTTATGAGTGAATAGCATTCTAGGTTATAGTCTTGCCTATACATTGATTCTATGAACTTGTGATTAATGTTGTTTCAAGTATTTTTCGATTAATTAGACTAAGTTAGGAATTGGATTAATTTGTTAATAATCAAATAAGTTGGTCTTACCCTTTGAACATTTTTAGGAAAAACAATTTTGGAAATTTTGATGGTTACGGCGTAGCTAATTGATCGGATCCATCATAGTTTTTTCTGATAGCGACTTCAGTCTGTTAACTACGGCGTAGCTAGTTATAGGGCTAGCCGTATTTTTTGTTTGGGATAAGAAATTTTTGAGTAAATTTAAGAGTACGACGTAGTTATTTATAGGACCACTCAGTAGTTAGTTAATTATCTAAGCTACGGCGTAGCTGGTAGTGAAGCTATGTCGTAGAACCTGGAATTCATTACTGATTTGTTTCATGTTTTTCATGAGAAGAGGCCACGACCCCAGCCCAATGGTTCAAGTTTCTTAACTTTGATCCAGAAGGGAGGAAGATATGCAAGAATAAGCTTCGTAAACTTATGGGCAAAATTATTGAAGTTCCTGAGGCATTGAGCTCGGATGCATTTGAAACTATAAGCGATGGAGAGGCTGCCAAGGAGCTTGAAAATCTCTGCAACATAAAATTCAATGGTCCAAATGGGAAGTTCGTTTGTAAAGCTTGGTTGAAGGTGTTCACAATCAACGAGCCGGTGATTCATGAGTATGTGTGGGAATTTTGTCCACGGTTGATTTTGAGGAAAATATCACTAGGATAAACGAGAACTTCTTGTTTTTCCAAATTGGAGGTGTAAGAAGGGAAATGAGCATGAGGGACTTCATCCTTGCTATGGGACTCTATACAAGGAGACAATTCGATTCGGCTGCCTTTACTGATTACTATGACATCTGCTTGAGGGAGAGACCTCACAACTACAACCCGCAAGCATACTATCAGCAGATCTCATGTTCAACTAGAAATGAGTCCAAGAGCCCACCTTCTTACCTCTCGATTATAGACCTCATCCACCGACTGGTATACAAGCTTTTGGCTGTCTCTATCCGTGCTAGGCACTCGGCACGAGAGAAGATTACAGTGGAGGATTTGTTTTTTTTGCATGGCATGGATGGAGGTGATTTTTATTGATATTCCATGGTATTTGGCTAGGTTTATGACTGGTAAGGCGAACGGGGCATAGAGGAGTAGTTTGATACATGGGGGGCCACTTTATTGGGAGATTGGCTAGGAGTTTGGGGTTGATGACGACAGGGGTGATGAGGCGAAAAATGAACCGTTTTTAGGGGTCATTTAAGCCCGAAATTGAATTTATTTGATCAAATTTTGCCCTAAATCGTTCCTTTTGTGATTTTAGGTACTTTGGGAGTGAATTCTAGAAAAGGAAGCATTTTGGACGTTTTTGGAGCATAAAACTGAAGAAAACGACAAAGACTTAATTTTCCATGTTGAGAACAGTACCTGACGGCGTAAAGAAGGAAATTGTGACGGCGTCAGGAATAAAATCCATGACGACCCAGAGAAAACCTGAAGGCGTCAGATGAAGGGCGTCAAGAGTTATTTTGGTGACGGCCTGCAAATGGACTACACGTGACGGCGTCAAACCCAGATCTAGGCAGTCCGAGGACTTTATTAGCGGCGAGATGACGGGTTCAGACATTTACTCTTGACGCCGTCACCTCACAAAATCTATATATACTTTTCTATTTTTCATTCATTAAGAGAGGAACTTGTGTGGAGAATACTAGGGTCGAACCTAATAAACCCTATGTCGTTTGTAACATTATTTCCAAGGGTTTTCACCCCTTGAAACCTTTCATGTTCAATTAAGATAAGTCCTCTTTCAATTCATTCAATATGTCTATGTGTTGTTTTAATATATCTTATGCTTGTCTTGATTATAACATGCTAGGCTAGATCTTTCATGTGTTTGCTTAGATGTAATGAAACCTAGATGTTGATTATAGGTTGATTGCTTGTTTATAGTTGTAATGGATGAATGATTTCAATGTTAGGCTTAAGAAAACTGGCAGATCTCCATTGTGTAACTTGCTTGAACGTCTTAAGAAACATGAACCGATGTGTACTAGGTTTTTATGATTGTATTTAATGCATGAGCGAATTCTAGTAATCCCATGTTACGAGCTTCTTAGCCGGCTCGACATAGGAGTGAAGTAGGAGCTTATAGGATTGGGGAAGTAAGTACACCACCCCATGAATGGTATTAAGGAATACAATCCGTCATCCACGTAACTGTAACAAGTAATTAACCTGTAAAAGATATCTAGGGAGTAGTGAAATCTAAGTAAACACAATTCTTCCATATATTGCTCACACCACTATCTTAATTTAGTTTATTTTTATTTTGATTGCATCTTAGTTATTGGGTTAGTTGACTAGCAACTAATTCCGCCCACTCCTTCAAAAACCGAGATCTTTAATTGCTTTTATAAAAATATAAAAATACAAAAAGAATCATCCCTCATCTCTAGACCTAGTCTTTAGGTTTTCTAATCCTAGCGACACTATTCCTAAGTTGAACGATCAATCTCCCGGTACTTGTCACTATACTATACTACAATGATCAGGTACACTGTCTGGTGGGGGTTTTAAGCTTCTCGAGATCCCTCGAGAGGTAAAGCCTGGTGCAATTCCCACGCATCAAGTTTTTGGCGCCGCAGCCCGGGGAATAGTTATTGTCTAGGTTAGGATTTCTTTTTATTAGGTCTACTTGCTAGATTCCTTTCTAGTAAGATTTTATTTTTATTTTTAGGTTTTCTTTAGTCTATCTTATTTCTTTGTTTCCTTTGTTCGTAAACTATATCGATGGATAACAATAACATTGATTGTTTGATTCCTGTTATTCGTGTTTTTCGTCGTAGGATTTTCCAAATGCCCGCCCCAATCCCTTTAGTGGAAAATGAGAACCCACCTAACCTATCGCCTAACCACGACTTTGACAATAATTCTGAAATGGAGGAGTTTGACCATGATAATGACCATAGGGCTAGTCCTTTTTACTATTCAGACTCCGATGAGGATCTAGGTGATGGTGATATGATCAATGAGGATAGGATGGAAGATGAAGTGGACCCTCTTAGGTATGTCGACCCTAGAACAAGGATTGAGAGTGATAGCTCATTCAATATGCAATTTCCTTGTAAGATTGGATTTAGGAGCTTTAATGCCTACCTTAACTCATCTCTCCTAATGAACATAATCTCGCGTAGTGAATATAATAAAATCATGGTAGATGAGTTTGAATACAAGGGAGATAATGTTATTGCTAGGGCAATGTCATTACATATGTATGTAGGAAGCTTCGTTTATCTTGTTGAGTTCATGGTTATAGAGAATCTAGGAGAATTTATCGATAGTAAGTTAACCCAAGTTGTGTTTGGAAAACCTTTCCAAAGGTTGACCAACCTTGATGAAAAACTTATGGAAGGGTTAATTACATTCTCAGAGGGGGATGAAGATTTTGTCTACCAAATGCCCCGTGCACACCCTAGGTTCAAGGACTTTTCCATGGAGAAGTGTAGTAAGTACCCGCCCGTAGAAATGCTAAGTGAGAATGATAAGAGAAAAGGGCTTAAATATACCCATGAAAAGAATAAAAGGTATTATCACGGATGTTTAGAGTTAGGTGATGATTATAAGAAAGATGAGGCGACTATTAGATGGCTCACCCTTGGTTATGTGAGCATAAGCGACACACGATAGCCCATGCCTTGAATCTAGCTACAAGACTCGTAAATAAAGAAAAGCGCTTATTGGGAGGCAACCCATGTTTTGATTGATTTTTATTTTGTTTGATTGTTATTTGCTTCCGTATGCATGCTTTATTTTTATTGTTGGTAGATCATGTTTCAAAACTAAAATAGTGAAAATACTTTACTTTGTTGTTTGGCTAGTCTTTAACTTCATCCAAAGGTATTTCACAAAAGATAAGTGTAAGGGGAAACCCCAAATATGTTTTTAAGAAACAAAACCGATCCTGATTCTCCACAATATTAAGTGAACATGTATATTCGTATTTGTTAGAGTCAAATGCTTGTATCGAGTCATAATGATGTTTTGCAGGATTTTCCAGGAAGTAGGACGAAGTTTTTCCAGAAATTTTCCGGAAACTTAACATAAGAATTTCTGCAGGTCACTTCTGACGGCGTCATGAGTTTACTCTTGACGGCGTCACGTGTAAAATTCTGGAAATTTTACCGGTTTTGTTTTTCTAACGGAGTCTTAAAGTTTTTGTCGAATCTTTAGGTTTATAATCTCCAGGAAATCTGCAAACATCATTCAACAAGCATTATATCTTATTTTGTTTTCTAGGATTTGTTAGCATATATAGATTGCCGCTGATTTTACGCGAGGTTGCCTTGTCTGTTTTCTCAGGTTTTACAGGTTATGTATGACAAGAAGATGATTTATATTCTGAAAGGGAAGCTTTGATTGTTCATTTTCTCGGAGGAAGATCTAACCTGGCCACCTTATTATCCATACCGAGCGAATCAGGGGAGTATTTGATTTCATTCTTTTTACTTATTTCACTTTTACATTCTTTACTTGAACATTGGGGACAATGTTCATCCTAAGTGTAAGGGGAGGGTAAAATGATGATACCTAACAGATACACTTTCGCTTGAGTTTGTTTGTTTGATGGTAGATGTGTAATAAAACTATGAGAAATACTTGTTAGTGTAATTTTAGCGCCAAATTTAAAATTTTTTACAACATTTAGGAGTGAAACTTTAGCCATAGCAAGCGTCTCATGAATAGGAGATTGTATGACTAGTACAAAACCGTATTATTCAGAAAAATTTTCCACCCAAATATGAGAGGTTCGCTTTTTGATTTGATAGGAAAAGCATTCATTATTAGTGCTTATAAGTGTACCGGTAGCATTTAGATTCTAGAACTTGCGTTAGTGATGCATCCTGAGACCGCTAGTGAGACTACATTCGTGTAGTATGATTTACTACATGATAAGAGGCATTAGGATCACCCTTGTGTTAAACCCGTATTATAATTACTTGACCATTTAAGTCATATTACTTGGCTAGTTAAGTCAATTAATTCTTCCCACACCTTAGCGTTGTACTCATTTTTAGTACACGAAACCCCTAGTACACCCCTCCGAGCCTATCTTTTCGTTTTTAACTTTAAGCATATTACTTAAAGGAAGAATTTGTTACACCCCACTTAAATGTACACCCAAATCGCCATAGCCTTCCGTGTATGCACTCATCTTTAGTGCATTATTGTTATTTGTTAAACCCTTAGTTCATTAGCTAATTGATTACATGGTTGCTAAGTCGAGTCATATCCTTGTACATATTGTTTTGGGACGATTGGGACTCATGGGTAAAGTACTTATTTTATGGAGTAATGGGGAATAACATCATATTATTACCCCCGTATGTACGTTAAACTTAAAAGTATTCCAAGTGTTTTGATTATCCTTATTCGAGTCATTAGATTAGTTTATTGTAAAGTATGTAAAAATTCAAGTGTAAGGGGAATGTACATTCCCTATGATGTATTATTTTGGATGGTAGGGTAAGAGTGTATGCACAAAAAAAAAAAAAAAAAAAAAAAAAAAATCGAAAAATCAAGAAAAAAATAGAAAAAGAAAAGAAAAAAACATACGGATTACCATCCCTTTTCATTCTATGTTCATTTTATGTTTTTGTTATTTTTGATTTATTAGCTTAAGTCGAGTCTAGTCTTGGCTTAGCAATGCCATATTGTACATGTAATTAACCAAGATTGTTAACTCGTCACCAGTAAAGACTGCCTATATCCAACAAAACCGTGTATTCCATATCCCTACACCTAACGTTACAACCCTTTAAAAGACTTCTTTGATAGTTTATCCTAGATGCTTACGCTATGTGGTGGAGGTTTGATCCTTTCCCAAGCCTATGGTAATCTATTTTGCTATGACAGGTAGTGAGAGACGTTTTCCATTTCCATATTGTGATATTACTTTATTACACCCGAGAGATGTGAGTATCTAAACACTATTTGTGAGGTGCTAGTGTATGACCTCCGTGCTTGTCTTTGGTCTTTAGTGGAACGATTATTAGTTGTAATTACTTTTATATTAGTGTTAAATGACCCCTAACTTGTATTTTGACTAGAATAAAAGCGCATTTGCTTGAGAACAAGCAAATCTCAAGTGTAAGGGTATATGATGAGGCGAAAAATGAACCGTTTTTAGGGGGTCATTTAAGCCCGGAATTGAATTTATTTGATCAAATATTGCCCTAAATCGTTCCTTTTGTGATTTTAGGTACTTTGGGAGTGAATTCTGCAAAAGGAAGCATTTTGGACGTTTTTGGAGCATAAAAGTGAAGAAAACGGCAAAGACTTAATTTTCCATGCTGAGAACAGTACCTGACGGCGTCAAGAAGGAAATTGTGACAGCGTCAGGAGTAAAATCCATGACGACCCAGAGAAAACCTGAAGGCGTCAGATGAAGGGCGTCAAGAGTTATTTTGGTGACGGCCTGCAAATGGACAACATGTGACAGCGTCAAACCCAGATCTAGGCAGTCCGAGGACTTTATTGGCGGCGAGATGACGGCGTTAGACATTTACTCTTGACGCCATCACCTCACAAAATCTATATATACTTTTCTATTTTTCATTCATAAAGAGAGGAACTTGTGTGGAGAATACTAGGGTCGAACCTAATAAACCCTAGGTCATTTGTATCAGTATTTTCAAGGGTTTTCACCCCTTGAAACCTTTCATGTTCAATTAAGATAAGTCCTCTTTCAATTCATTCAATATGTCTATGTTTTGTTTGAATATATCTTATGCTTGTCTTGATTATAACATGCTAGGCTAGATCTTTCATGTGTTTGCTTAGATGTAATGAAACCTAGATGTTGATTATAGGTTGATTGCTTGTTTATAGTTGTAATGGATGAATGATTTCAATGTTAGGCTTAAGAAAACTGGCAGATCTCCATTGTGTAACTTGCTTGAACGTCTTAAGAAACATGAACCGATGTGTACTAGGTTTTTATGATTGTATTCAATGCATGAGCGAATTCTAGTAATCCCATGTTAGGAGCTTCTTAGCCGGCTCGACATAGGAGTGAAGTAGGAGCTTATAGGATTGGAGAAGTAAGTACGCCACCCCATGAATGGTATTAAGGAATACAATCCGTCATCCACGCAACTGTAACAAGTAATTAACCTGTAAAAGATATCTAGGGATTAGTGAAATCTAAGTAAACACAATTCTCCCATATATTGCTCACACCTCTAGTTAAATTAGCTTATTTTCATTTTTGTTATTTTATTTTGATTGTATCTTAGTTATTGGGTTAGTTGACTAGCAACTAATTCCGCCCACTCCTTCAAAAACCTAGATTTTACTTGCTTTTATAAAAATATAAAAATACAAAAAAGAATCATCCCTCATCTCTAGACCTAGTCTTTAGGTTTTCTAATCCTAGCAACACTATTCCTAAGTTGAACGATCAATCCCCCGGTACTTGTCACTATACTATACTACAACGATCAGGTACACTGCCTGGTGGGGGTTGTAAGCTTCTCGAGATCCCTCGAGAGGTAAAGCCTGGTCCAATTCCTACGCATCACGTATCCCCATGAGTCTTTTATCGAGTGTTATACATGTACTCATGTGTCAAAGTTATGTTATGGTATGTTAAAGTTGAGTATGTCTAATGGTTCATGTTGTAAATGGATTTTAGTGTTTATGGTAATGAATAAAGGGGTGTTTGGATTAAGGTGTGTTTCTACCCATTTTGAGTTAAACGGGTCTAGTGAAAATGGAAACGTTTTATTATGTTAGTATGATGATTTTTGGAAAGTTACATTAATTTTAGAGTCGTGGAAGTCGACTTTTCCGGAAAATGTATAAAGTATATTTTGGGACAGTTTCTGATACAGGGGCATAAAGCCATACGCATCTGAGCATATGGTTGTACGCTATGTGAATATGTTTCTGAGTAGACCATATGGTTGTACGCTTTTAAGCGTAAAGCCGTATGCTATAGCTGGGTTTTGACATGTTTTTTTAGTAGACCATATGGCTGTATGCCCAGAAGCATAAAGCCATATGCTCCAGTTTTTGGTCATTTGGTTTATTTCGTATAAAATCATCCGTGACTCGTTAAACTTCGTGTCACCCGTCGTTTTAAAGGTAATTAATTCTAGTTTCATTTAAAAATAGTTTAAAGGTCTGAATGTTTATAGATTTTTTTCAATGGTCAAAAAGTAACATAATGTTTGTTAAAGTTGGGTCGTTCCGCGTAAAAGTCAATATTTTTGGTCATAGCGGGCACGGGGTGTAACAGGATGGTCCCTTAAAGGCGGACGGTCCTTTATCACTAAGGGATCGTCGTCCCATTTAGGGGACCGTCCTGACAGACGCTCTCATTTTTGTTTTGATGTGGTGAAAGTTTATCTAGTGAAAAACTTATCTGATTTAGGTGGGGAAAATGGTTGTTGGAAGATTTGAAATTCAAATTTATTTTCTATAATAAAACATTTCTTCTTAATTACAAATATACTTTTGTGAAATGTTTTGTCACATAAAAATGTGAAGTTTTGAGAAAATAAAATCTTTTATCACTTTACTAATGTCGGTATCGTGTTTGTTTATACCTGAAGTGACGTTGTAGTAGATGCATTGACGAACGAGTTTTCTCGATTAAAAACTTATTAAACGTAACTTTACGTATCATGTTTTTATATTTTGTGATTATCAAAACGTATAGAGACCGAATAATGCAAATAACGTTTTTGACATTATTTGTATCAGCACAACACATACAAGCATTCAGGGTGATGTATGGTTCAAGCCTCATTTGGGTTTTTGTTGCAGGACGAGGAGGGCATCGGGTGATGTTCCGTGCGGTGGGACACATTAAAGTCATGATAGTGTTCTCGCATCTTTCGTAATTTCAAGTGGTGCTCTAATGTAGGCGTGAAAACGAGCCGAGCCAAACCCCAGAATGTGAGAGTTTGATTTCTAGTCGTTTAAAATTCATGAAGCTCGAGCTTGAGCTCACCTTGTAATTATTCTACAAACTCAGGCTTGACTCGTTTATATTATTGACCTAAACGAACAAATGCTCGATGGCTTGTTTAACACACTAGACTCGAACTTGTTTATTTATATAGCTCATCTATATAATATACACAAGTACATATACAATTATACATATCCATTTATATCTCTATGGTTTGTTTAGGCTTGGGAGTCTAATCGAGCTTTAGGTATAAAGCTTGGACCATTTATGTATTTTGAGATCGCGTGTATAATATACATAAGTATAGGCACAATTATACGTGTACAAGGTATTGCTAAGGTTCTTTTAAGCTCGTGACCATATTCGAGCTTTAGGTATGGAGCTCATGCTCTTTTAACAAATGAGCCTCAAACAAGGCGCAAACTAGTTTCAACTCAACTCGTTTTAAGCTTTCACCAACCCATTCCTGAATATATCATGAACGCTTTAGCTCGTTTACACCCTCAGATTCTTTTGCAAAGGCTCTTAAAATCAATTGAAATTGGCATAAAGTTAGAGCATTGGGTGTCATGGCGGGGGAGGGGGTGCCAAGGGCCATTGGTGTGCACCATATCTGCGCGCCATGACACCGGCCACCACACCAAAGGTGTCGTGCGGTCAAGTACGCCAGCCCAGTAGCGTGCGTTATGGTGAAAGGTGGTGGTTTTCTTTTTTTTTTTTTTTTTTTTTTTTTTGATCAAAATGTATGTGTTCACATTGTATTATTGTTGTGTTCATGCTTGTGTTTGGTGTATATATTTTGTCTTTGTTGTGTGCATTTGGTGTTTAATGTGTGTGTGTGTGAAGTGTGTGTGCAACAAAGAAGGGGAAGAACCAAATAGACAATGTATTTTTTTTCTAGTAACTTGTAAACAGGTTTAGTCCTTTTAAGTCAAAGGTGACCCTAACTAATATAACTAGTTTTAATAAACATTATTAGTTTTATTTTTCAAAGATTTTATTTTAAGTTTGATGTTAATTGTTTAATTAATGAAAAATTATGTTAGTTTAAATAAATAAATAAATTGGGGCCCAAATAGCATGTGATGACATGTTACGAGGGGAGTTATTTTTTGTGTTGTGAGTGAAAGGGTTGTCCTATGACACAAAAGCTGACGTGTAGTTGCACAAAAATGTAGGTCAACCAAAAAGTAAGTCATGCTCTTAGGCTGGTGATGCGTGGGGATTGCATCAGGCTTTACCTCTCGAGGGATCTCGAGAAGCTTACAACCCCCACCAGGCAGTGTACCTGATCGTTGTAGTATAGTATAGTGACAAGTACCGGGGGATTGATCGTTCAGCTATGAATAGTGTCGCTAGGATTAGAAAACCTAAATACTAGTTCTAAAGATGAAGGATGATTATTTTTGTATTTTTTTATATTTTTTTAGAAAGCAAGTAAAAATATCGGGTTTGAAGGATTTGGGGGGAATTAGTTGCTAGTCAACTAACCCAATACTAAAGATGCAATCAAAATAAAATACTAAAAATGAAAATAAAACTAAATTAAACTAAGGTTGTGAGCAATAAGTGGAGAAATTGTGTTTACTTAGATTCACTACTCCCTAGATATTTTTTACACGTTAATTACTTGTTATAGTTGCGTGGATGACGGATTGTATTCCTTAATACCATTCATGGGGTGTGGTTGATGCTAAACCACCAACTTATATTGACCAAAGAATGGTCAACAAAGTCAAATAGCCTAGATAAATGCTCCGGGTAATATAAGGTATCACCGGGTCGTTAAATCCCGTTGAGGTGTGAATTGTAACTTTAGCGTGCTTTGTGATCAGGTGTTTATTCACAGAAAGGGTTTGTTTTGAGAATTATTTGGAGATTATTAACAGAAATAGCTTAGGAAAGTTATGTGAATGATTACGGGAATTGAGATTGAGAATAAATCACTTAAAACTTAAAAACCGTACGTTTGCCGAAGACGTGAACAAACGTACAAAAACGTGAATACAGTGATCTGGAAAGGCTACTGGTATGAAAATTTACTTTTTACAATCCTAATGATGAGAGAAAATTTTTGGAAATTTAAAATTAATTTTTATACTAATTTTATAATTAATATTAATTAAATACTATTTTCCTAATTACTTTTAATTAACTAAATTAACCTAAATTATAAATAAATGAGAAATTAACTTGGAAAAATAAAAATTAAACTTAGAAAAATCTAAAATACTATAAAACAAATTTTAGAAATGAAAATATATTTTTAAGACTATTTAATTAATTATTACTAATTATTAATTAATTATTAATTACTTTTTAATAACCTAAATTCGAATTAATTATTAAAATACACTAGAAAAGTGAAAATAAATTTGGAAAAATTAAAAATAACTAAAAACTAATTTTAAAATTTAATTTATATTTTTCTGATTTACTAATTAATTATTATTAGTTATTAACTATTTAATAATTACTAAAAACTATTTTAAATTAGGAAAAATACTAAATGATAAAAGAAAAATCTGAAAAAATTACAGAAATTGTTTTTACACACCAGAAGCCTAGGAAAATTATAAAAATGGAAATTGCTTAATAATAAGCTGATGAATAAGCCAATTGGCTTAAATAGAAGCTATCACTTCTATTAAGTTGGGCTTATTTGAGATTTTCTTTTTCCAAACTGCTTATTATAAGATTTTAGACAACTTTTGTGAAGTGACTTTGATTGTGGTCAAGGAAATAAGCACTTCAAGTGCTTAATTCCTTAACAGTTGACTTTTCTTGACCAAGAATGGAAATAAGCCAAAATCAGCTTGTGTGGGGTCCACTTTGGTGAAAACAGATGTAAACAAGTATAATGAACAAGTTAAAACAGATAACTCACAAATAATATGTTTAAATAAGCTACAACACCAAAATAAGCACTTGGCTTATTTGGTTCTGAGGCAGTCTGGGGACAGACTTTTGATGCCAAACTAAGTGGGGTCCACTGGTCTACAGGTCAAACAAATGGTCAACCCTTACTCCCTGGTAGGGGGGGTTGTATGAAACCAAAATGGGGGTGTGGGACCCACTGGATTAGCCACAAAACACCACCAAAGTTGGGTGGGTGACCTGAGTCTGCTGAGACAGGGCAACTATCTTGCCCTGCAAGTCAATTTCAAGGGCATTTTGGTCATTAAGGAAAAATCACAAAAATCAACCAATCATGAAATTCCAAAGATCAGCTGATAGAGTAATCACACAACAAGTTTCAGGTCTTGAATCACTACACAAAAATCAATTTAATTCATGCCATTTTGGCAAAAATTTGAGATTGAGCTTTTTGACTTTTTAGAAAAACTTGAGTTTTGACTTTTGGGAACTTTGATTGCTGATTTAATGACTTAAAATGTTATGATAAGCTGTATAAAAGTTAACTTAAGTAAAAAATCCAACTTGTGAAATGGTTTGATGAGTTTTGGACTTCAAAACTCACCACAGTTAACTGTGGTGAGTACTTCCTTGTGATTTTGACTTTTGTGATGTTTTAGATACAAAACTTGGGTTACCCTGACCTAGTATTCAACCAATAAACCAAATGACACAAAGAGTTGCTCAATAAAACAAACAATGCAGTGCAAACAAGCTACAACCAAACACACCTTTTAGAGCAATCTGTGATGGGAACTTGAGTCAAACAAGTACACAACACAATCTACTGAATACAACTACTATGTTAAGCAATAATTAAGTAATTGAAACAATAACAAACAAATAAACTACTAAGGAGAGTACAAATTTGAAAAAGTGGGCTTACATAAGCCTTCCAAGCTCATATTGCATACCAAGGACCAATTTAAACAACCTAATGACCTCCCATGAGGTCCCTAACCCACAGCCATACTTAATCAACTGTGCTCCATGCTTTCTTCAATATGTAACACCCCTTTTTTATTTATTTTTGATTTTTCTTGATTTTTTAGTAATTATTGAAAACTGAGTTAGAATGTTCACACAAGCTTAAAAAGCTTAAAGAAACTTGTTTTCTGAGTTTACATAAGCTTGTAAATGACTTGTATACACATTAGTAGCTTAACTTAATACTTGAGAATTTGAAAATGGAATTTGAAAATTGAAACTGAGAACTAAACTTTGAAACAGACTTTCATTGATAATAAGGGTTACAATACATTAAAAATAAACTAAAAAACATAAAGACTAAAGATATTACCCACTACTATGGCTCACATGAGCTCAAATATATAATACGAGCTAACAACTAGGACCTAAGTCTCCCACATGGGCTCTCTTTGAATTCTGATAGTCCCAAGGTCTTTGTGATGACTCCTTGACCAAATCCTCACCATTGAATTTCTTTGAGATCATTCCTAGCCTTTGATCACGATTTTGGCGCCAAAAGAGGGTCGGGGCAATTTTTAGTGGTACTGGTGGGTGTTGGTGAGGTAATTTATTGTGGTGGGTTGAGTTGGTGTGGGCATTAATTGTGGGGGAGCTAGTGGGTGAAAAAGGTGAGAGGAGGGGGGAGAGTATTCCCTGGTTTTGCGCTTCTTTGTTGGGGAAGAAGACGGGTCAAAGGTCTGTTTGACCTTCGTTGACCGTTTGACCCCGTGGCTGTTATTATTTTGAAAGTGGGCCGGGCAAGATGGGCTTTGGGTGGTGGATCAGGCTGGGAGATGGTTTGGATGGGGTTTTGGTTTTGGGTTAAGATATAAAACAAGGGTCTGGTTGGTTAGTTTAGGCACAAGGACCATTTTTGCAATTTTTCCAAAACTCAAGGACTGATATTGTAATTTTCCAAAGTGCATCCAAGGACCAAATATGATATAATTCCAAAGTTCCAAAACCATTTTTCCATTTTTCAAATTTCAAAATTTCCCAGGGACCTAGTTTGCCATTTTTGGATTTTCAGGGACTAAACATGTAATTTTGGAAAACTTGTTACCCAAGTGTAATTTTTTATGATATTTGACTTTTAAAACCTTGGGTTGACTTTTCCTTTCAAAATAAATGCATAAGGACTAAAATTGACAAGTTTTGAAACTTGGGGGACTGAAACTGCCAATATTGCAAACTTTGTACGTTTTTTCTTTGTTTTTGCACATTTTGCATTTAAAACACATAAAACACAATCCTTGGGATAATTTAAGTATTTTGATATCTTTTTGATTGTTTTTGTATGTTTTGGCAGTTTAAATATATCAAAAACGATGAGTGTTTGAGCACTCATCAATCCCCTACACTGAACTATTGCTAGTCCCTAGCAATCTTTTTAGAAAACTTGATGGATTTTAAACTCTTTACCAAAAGTCATCACTTCTGGAGTAGCCAGGTGTAAGAACTGTGGCACACCTGATAACCGTGTGATTTTGAGCAAACCACCAGCTTTCTACGGATTTGTTTAGTCTTTACCAAGAGCCATTTGCTCCTGGACTAGCCAGCATCTTGATGGACCTAGTCAACATCTTGGTGAGCTGATTACCAATTATGGATTTTCCACGGCCTTTACTACAAGCCATAATCTTGCGGGCTAGCCAACTCATTAGCTTTTGAGGATAATGGGGAGTTGAGGAACCATACAATTTTGGGCAAATTGCAAGCCGTAAACGGATTTGATTTATCTTTACCAAGAGCCGTTTGCTCCTGGATTAGCCAATCCCTTTGTCGGTTAGACCTGGCGGACTGATTACCACAAAAATTTTGAAATAAAGTGTAAAATTTTTAAAAATTTTGGCCAAAAACGGGGGTACTTGAAAGATATTTTGATAAAATTCGTTATAATTTCCCCCCCACACTTAGAAATGAATATTGTCCTCAATATTCAAAGTCCCGGCTATTATGCCGACTCTTTGAACGTAAAAAGCCAAGATTCGAATCTAACTGCGGAAATACCAATTTTCACTTTATTTCTATATATATACAACCTTTATTTTTATTTATTTATTTTTATTTTATTTTTTTTTTTAAGAACTTCCTATACATATATACATTTTTTTTCAAACAGCGGGGGGTTGGCCATTCCCCCACACTAGGTGGTAGAAAATAGAAAGAATCAGAGATACGGGTGAAAACCCGTATTGTGCTATTGTTTTTGTTCATCGAGTCGCTAGCTTGACTCGATCCCCGAATTCAATTGTCCTTGGGGAAAGTTTGGAGGTCCGGGACAACCATGGATGGTATGTCCTCTCCAAAGTAGTGCTTTAACCGATGTCCATTCACTTTTAAATTTGGACCGTCATTTTGAGATAGTTCGACGGTACCATAAGGATAAACTTTTGCGATAGTGAATGGACCAGTCCATCGGGTTTTGAGCTTTCCCGAGAAGATCTTGAGTCTAGAGTTGAAAAGAAGGACTCGATCACCAACGTTGAAAAGGTGGTTTTTGATTTTTGAGTCATGAATATTCTTTGTCTTTTCTTTATAGATCAAAGAGTTCTCGTAAGCTTGATCACGAAGTTCGTTTAATTCATTTAGTTGAACTTTCCTGTGATCACCCGTCGTTTTGAGGTCGAAATTGGCATGCTTGAGAGCCCAATAGGCTTTGTGCTCAAGCTCGATCGGAAGATGGCACGCTTTCCTGTACACAAGTTTATAAGGCGTACACCCAATGGGTGTTTTGTAAGCCGTACGGAAAGCCCAAAGTGCATCATCTAATTTATCCGACCACGATGCACGATTTTCACCTACAGTTCTTTCCAATATTCTTTTAATGCCCCAATTGGAAACCTCGACTTGTCCACTCGTTTGAGGGTGGTACGCAGTAGAAAGACGGTGAGTTACACCGTACTTTTGCATGACTTTGTCAAATTTGTCATTACAGAAGTGCGTACCATGATCGCTAATAATAGCACGTGGAGTTCCGAATCGGGCAAAAAGAGCTTTTAAAAATTTCACAACTACTCGGGCATCATTTGTGGGTAAAGCTTTCGCTTCAACCCATTTTGACAAGTAGTCAACTGCCACGAGTATGTATTTGTTGCCGTGAGAGGATGGAAATGGCCCCATAAAGTCGATGCCCCAGATGTCAAAAATTTCACAAACTTGAATTGCATTCTGAGGCATTTCATTCTTTTGTGAAATATTTTCGTGACGTTGACAAGCGTCACAGGACTTGACCAGTTCTTGGGAATCCTTGTAAATCGAGGGCCAATAAAAGCCGGAATCAAACACCTTTTTGGTGGTGTAGTTGGGATTATGGTGGCCCCCCGTGGGACCAGCATGGCAAGCCTTTAAAATTTCAGCGGCTTCCTGACCATACACACACCGCCGGATGACTTGATCCGCGCATATCTTGAACAAGTATGGGTCGTCCCAAAAGTAATGTTTGACATCTTTGAAAAATTTATTTTTTTGTTGGGACGACATCCCCTTCACAATGAAGTTACCCGTAAGATAGTTTGCAAAGTCGGCAAACCATGGGGTAATCAAGTCTCCACGAAATGAAACCACATTGAGGGTTTCGAGAGGAAATGTTTCGTTTTTTTCTTTTTTCTCGAAAGCATCTTGGTGGGGGTTTTCAAGACGGGAGAGATGATCAGCAGCTAGGTTCTCTGCTCCTTTTTTATCACGAATAATGATATCAAATTCCTGAAGGAGGAGAACCCAACGAAGGAGTCTCGGCTTTGCATCTTGTTTTGCAAATAGATACTTCAAAGCCGAGTGATCCGTATACACTATGCTTTTAGTCAGAATCAAGTATGGCCGGAATTATTCAAAAGCATACACCACAGCTAATAATTCTTTTTCAGTGGTGGTGTAATGACTTTGAGCCTCGGTCATAGTCTTACTGGCATAGTGTATAGGCTGAAAATGTTTTGTTTTGCGTTGCCCCAAGACTGCCCTATAGCATAATCACTAGCATCACACATGAGCTCGAAGGGCAAGTCCCAATCGGGGGCAACAAGAATCGGTGCCTCGGTAAGCCTTTTCTTTAATGTTTCAAAGGCTTCGATGCACTCAGGGGAGAAGATAAAAGGAGCATCCTTTTCGAGGAGATGGGTCATAGGCCGGGCGATTTTAGAAAAATCTTGAATAAACCTACGATAAAAACCGGCGTGACCCAAAAAGCTCCTAACACCTTTCACAGTCGTGGGATGAGGCAATTTTGCAATGACGTCCACTTTTGCTCTGTCAACCTCAATCCCGTTCTTTGAAATTTTATGGCCAAGGACAATGCCCTCTTTGACCATAAAGTGACTCTTCTCCCAATTTAAACATAACTTTGTGTTTTCACAACGTTTTAGCATGCTGTCTAAATGGGAGAGACATGTTTTAAACGAATCCCCGATGACAGAGAAATCGTCCATAAAGACCTCCATACTTTTCCCGATCATTTCGGAAAAGATGGCCATCATACATCTTTGAAACGTGCCCGGAGCATTACATAGGCCAAATGGCATACGTTTATATGCGAAAGTTCCATAGGGGCACGTAAAAGTGGTCTTTTCTTGGTCTTGCGGGTCAATGGGAATCTGAAAGTAACCCGAGAAACCATCGAGGAAGCAATAGTACTCATTCCCCGCTAATCTCTCGAGCATCTGATCCATAAAGGGTAGAGGAAAATGATCCTTACGGGTGGCGTCATTCAATTTACGATAATCAATGCAGACGCGCCAACCCGTAACCAAACGAGTTGGAATTAACTCATTTTCCTCGTTTGTGACAACAGTAATGCCACCCTTTTTTGGGACACAATGAACTGGGCTGACCCAAGGACTGTCCGAGATAGGGTAAATCAATCCGGCATCAAGAAGTTTTAAAACCTCTTGTTTGATAACCTACTGAATTTTTGGATTCACCCTTCTTTGATGTTGGACCGCAAGTTTGAAGTCATCCTCCATTAATATCTTGTGAGTACAAAACTCAGGGTCGATGCCCTTGATGTCGGAGAGACGCCAAGCAATTGCTCGCTTATGAGACTTCAAAACCTTTATAAGAGCAGCCTTTTCCTCAACACTTAAGTCTTTAGCAATTATGACGGGTAATTTATCATCACCCTCCAGAAATGCATATTCAAGATGAGGCGGCAATTCCTTAAGTTCAACCGCGGGAAAGTCATCACTTTTCTCAACATTTTTTACTTCCTCCTTATGAAATATTTGTGGTAGAACAGGAAGAGGAGAGGGATCTTCGTTTAATAACTTTTCAAGCATGAGAATATCCCTCTCGAGGTCGATCTCTTGGTTATCGACTCCATCGGGAATCGAGTCACTTTTGAGAAAGGCCTCAATTTCTTCTAAGATGAAGTCACTTCCCTCAAACGGAGTGAGGGAAGGAAAAGAATTGGCAATAATGGGGTGAGAAGATGGAGTGAAGTTTTCACTCGGAGAATCATCGACAAAACCTAAAACCTCTTGAGCGTACTCCTCAGACGCAACATCAATGACATCAATCCGGTTAACCGTTTCGGCGTCATAATTAGAGGAGTACCTCGAAGTTTGATCGAGGTTAAAGGTTACAGCTTCATTACCAACACGAAGAGTTATTTCCTCTTCGTGCACATCAATTAACGCACGACCCGTCCTTAAGAATCCTCTCCCAAGAATGAGAGGAACTCGTGGGTCAGCATCGAAATCCACAACCACAAAATCTGCCGGAAAGTGGAAATTTCCCACCTTCACAAATACATCCTCGGCAATGCCGAGGGGACGAGATGTTGAGCGGTCTGCCAGCTCGAGAGTCATGCAGGTGGTTGTGAGTTCTGGAAGAGAGAGCTTTTTCCATATTGAATAAGGCATCAAGTTGATGCTCGCACCAAGATCGGCTAGGGCGAAGCACTCAACCATTCCGGGAAAAACACATGGAATGAGAAATTTTCCCGGATCTCCTAGCTTCTTGGGAAGCTTTTTCAGAAGAACTGCAGAGCAGTTTTCATTGAGTGGAGTTCGAGCCATTTCGAATAGCTTCTTTTTATTGTTCAACAGATTTTTGATTGTTGATGCGAATTTAGGCATCAACAGGAGAGCATCCACGAAACTGATATCAAAATGAATATCACGGAAGATTTGAAAAAACTTTTCCATTTGATGGTTTGCTTTTTCGCGGAGCTTCTGGTCTTGTAACCTAGATGGATATGGTAGTGAAGGTTTGGATTTAGGGTTCTCTCCAGGAGTTGTCGATGGTTCAAATACAACTCCCGGTTTTGGTACAATTCCTAGTTGTGGTACAATTTCTGGTACATCCTGAGGGTGGACGTGTGCGGTACTTCGTGGGCTAGTAGATTGCACCTTGTCCATGGTTGCCTCAGGCTCAATTTCCTCTTCCTCGGAATAAAGAGGAGGAGGAATAGGAGGAAGTGGTGGTTCTTCATAAGCTTTACCACTACGTGTAGTAACAGCTTTGAGTTCACCCTTGGGGTTGACAACTGTATTAGCCGGGAGACCTCCTGATGTAGAGGGTGGAGTGAGGTGACTCATAAGACTGGCAAACATATTCTCAATCTTGTTTTGAGATTGATCAATTTTGTTGTTTGTTGCCATCAACTCACTCTTCAGCTCATGACCCTGTTTGGCTATTGATGATTGGAAATCATTCTTCAAATTTGAGATTTGATTTTGCATTGCCCTCATTTTGGTCTCATTAACTTTGATGTAGTTATTGAGCTCGTTTGGGAGGGTATCTTGATAATTCGGAGCTGAATACCCTTGATTACCCCTTTGGGGTGGGTACTGATTGACGGGGGCATGATTTTGATTTTGCACATTAGGCCCCCTTGGTGGATTAGGATTAAACCTATTTGGATTTTGAGGTGTAGGAAAACCGGGTGGTCCACCCTGGTTGCTAGCCCGGTAATTTGGTTCCACTTGAGGACGGTATTGGTTACCTCCTTGGTTGGAATTGCCGGCTATTGCATTTACTTCGAATGGATTGCCTTCGGTGGCAGTGCAATTGTAATATGAATGTGGACCACCATAAGTGACACAAACTTCTATCTTTTTGATTTCAGCTTGTGGGGAAGAATGAGGAGAAGAAAGTTTCTAACTTTGAGTCAGAACTGATTTTTGGGTAAGAACCAATGCATGGATAGCTTCCGTGAGTTTGTCAAGTCTAGCATCGGTGCTAGACTGAGCCATGGGTGATGAGGTAGAAGGAACAACATTCGCTTGGGAAACAACCGGTTTGCTTCGGGGAATGCGGACCTTTGATTTATTCTCAATGATCGCTAAAGCATCCTTTGTGGTACGATTCAAGAAGTTATCTCCAGCGGAGGCATTTAGAGAGTCTTGATCGGATTGGCTTACACCATTGTAGAAAGTATCAAGTTGCATGAGATCGGAGAAACCGTGGTGAGGGCATTTTCGGAGCAATTCCTTGTAACGATCCCATGCCTCACTAAAGGATTCATCAAATTTTTGCGTGAATTTCATGATCTCATTCTTAAGACTCGTGGTTTTGGAAGGAGGAAAGAATTCATTTACGAACTTCTTATTCAAATCTTCCCATGTTTCAATTGATCGAGGGGGTTGTTTATCAAGCCAAACCCGGGCAGCCCCATCGATAGAAAAAGGGAAGAGAAGAAGTTTGATTGCCTCTTCAGGGACATTTTTGCATTTGATGGTGGATGTGATTTTATTAAACCATCGAATGTGATCTTGAGGATCGTCCCTCTCAAAACCGTAGAATTGACGTGAGGTGGCCAGGTTTATCAACCCGGTCTTAAGCTCAAAATTATCGGCCACGATTGCCGGAACAACGATAGCATCTCCGTAACCCTCGACGGGTGCTTGGAGAAGCTCATTCATAGTGGGTTCAGCCGCCATGACGACAGCTGAAGGTGGAACAGTATGGATCTCAGATCCGACTGTTGGTGCAGAACGTCTACGAGGTCTTCGAGGTTTCCGGACAAGCTCACGTAATGGGCTAGTGGACCTTGAAGAACGAGTGCGCATGCACTAGGGATAAAAACTTTTTGGACAATATTTTTGTTATCGTCCCGTAATTCAGAATCGTTTCTCTTTAAGAATCACCTTAAAAGAAAACCGAATCAGAAAACGTTACGATACGTTTTGTTGTTTTTTTTTTTTTTTTTTTTTTTTACTTTTTTTTGGTGTTTTAACACTTTAGGAAAAGTGTCAATGACTCTTTTTTTTTATGTGTTTTGATTTTGAAAATATTCACAAGTGATGGTATTTGTACAGTGAGTGAGGTGAGATAACACTAATCTCAAAAGACGCTGCAGAAACGCGCACACCTCCCCGGCAGCGGCGCCAAAAATTGATTGATGCTAAACCACCAACTTATATTGACCAAAGAATGGTCAACAAAGTCAAATAGCCTAGATCAATGCTTCGGGTAATATAAGGTATCACCGGGTCGTTAAATCCCGTTGAGGTGTGAATTGTAACTTTAGCGTGCTTTGTGATCGGGTGTTTATTCATAGAAAAGGTTTGTTTTGAGAATTATTTGGAGATTATTAATAGAAATAGCTTAGGAAAGCTATGTGAATGATTACAGGAATTGAGATTGAGAAGAAATCACTTAAAACTTAAAAACCGTACGTTTGCCGAAGACGTGAACAAACGTACAAAAACGTGAATACGGTGATCTGGAAAGGCTACTGGTATGAAAATTTACTTTTTACAATCCTAATGATGAGAGAAAATTTTTGGAAATTTAAAATTAATTTTTGTACTAATTTTATAATTAATATTAATTAAATACTATTTTCCTAATTACTTTTAATTAACTAAATTAACCTAAATTATAAATAAATGAGAAATTAACTTGGAAAAATAAAAATTAAACTTAGAAAAATCTAAAATACTATAAAACAAATTTTAGAAATGATTATATTTTTAAGACTATTTAATTAATTATTACTAATTATTAATTAATTATTAATTACTTTTTAATAACCTAAATTCTAATTAATTGTTAAAATACACTAGAAAAGTGAAAATAAAATTTGGAAAAATTAAAAATAACTAAAAACTAATTTTAAAATTTAATTTATATTTTTCTGATTTACTAATTAATTATTAACTATTTAATAATTACTAAAAACTATTTTAAATTAGGAAAAATACTAAATGATAAAAGAAAAATCTAAAAAAATTACAGAAAATGTTTTTACACACCAGAAGCCTAGGAAAATTATAAAAATGGAAATTGCTTAATAATAAGCTGATGAATAAGCCAATTGGCTTAAATAAAAGCTATCACTTCTATTAAGTTGGGCTTATTTGAGATTTTCTTTTTTCCAAACTGCTTATTATAAGATTTTAGACAACTTTTGTGAAGTGACTTTGATTGTGGTCAAGGAAATAAGCACTTCAAGTGCTTAATTCCTTAACAGTTGACTTTTCTTGACCAAGAATGGAAATAAGCCAAAATCAGCTTGTGTGGGGTCCACTTTGGTGAAAACAGATGTAAACAAGTATAATGAACAAGTTAAAACAGATAACTCACAAATAATATGTTTAAATAAGCTACAACACCAAAATAAGCACTTGGCTTATTTGGTTCTGAGGCAGTCTGGGGACAGACTTTTGATGCCAAACTAAGTGGGGTCCACTGGTCTACAGGTCAAACAAATGGTCAACCCTTACTCCCTGGTAGGGGGGGTTATATGAAACCAAAATGGGGGTGTGGGACCCACTGGATTAGCCACAAAACACCACCAAAGTTGGGTGGGTGACCTGAGTCTGCTGAGACAGGGCAACTATCTTGCCCTGCAAGTCAGTTCCAAGGGCATTTTGGTCATTAAGAAAAAACCACAAAAATCAACCAATCATGAAATTCCAAATATCAGCTGATAGAGTAATCACCCAACAAGTTTCAGGTCTTGAATCACTACACAAAAATCAATTTAATTCATGTCATTTTGGCAAAAATCTGAGATTGAGCTTTTTGACTTTTTAGAAAAACTTGAGTTTTGACTTTTGGGAACTTTGATTGCTGATTTAATGACTTAAAATGTTATGATACGCTGTATAAAAGTTAACTTAAGTAAAAAATCCAACTTGTGAAATGGTTTGATGAGTTTTGGACTTCAAAACTCACCACAGTTAACTGTGGTGAGTACTTCCTTGTGATTTTGACTTTTGTGATGTTTTAGAACAAAACTTGGGTTACCCTGACCTAGTATTCAACCAATAAACCAAATGACACAAAGAGTTGCTCAATAAAACAAGCAATGCAGTGCAAACAAGCTACAACCAAACACACCTTTTAGAGCAATCTGTGATGGGAACTTGAGTCAAACAAGTACACAACACAATCTACTGAATACAACTACTATGTTAAGCAATAATTAAGTAATTGAAACAATAACAAACAAATAAACTACTAAGGAGAGTACAAATTTGAAAAAGTGGGCTTACATAAGCCTTCCAAGCTCATATTGCATACCAAGGACCAATTTAAACAACCTAATGACCTCCCATGAGGTCCCTAACCCACAGCCATCCTTAATCAACTGTGCTCCATGCTTTCTTCAATATGTAACACCCCTTTTTTATTTATTTTTTATTTTTCTTGATTTTTTAGTAATTATTGAAAACTGAGTTAGAATGTTCACACAAGCTTAAAAAGCTTAAAGAAACTTGTTTTCTGAGTTTACATAAGCTTGTAAATGACTTGTATACACATTAGTAGCTTAACTTAATACTTGAGAATTTGAAAATGGAATTTGAAAATTGAAATTGAGAACTAAACTTTGAAACAGACTTTCGTTGATAATAAGGGTTACAATACATTAAAAATAAACTAAAAAACATAAAGACTAAAGATATTACCCACTACTATGGCTCACATGAGCTCAAATATATAATACGAGCTAACAACTAGGACCTAAGTCTCCCACATGGGCTCTCTTTGAATTCTGATAGTCCCAAGGTCTTTGTGATGACTCCTTGACCAAATCCTCACCATTGAATTTCTTTGAGATCATTCCTAGCCTTTGATCACGATTTTGGCGCCAAAAGAGGGTCGGGGCAATTTTTAGTGGTACTGGTGGGTGTTGGTGAGGTAATTTATTGTGGTGGGTTGAGTTGGTGTGGGCATTAATTGTGGGGGAGCTAGTGGGTGAAAAAGGTGAGAGGAGGGGGGAGAGTATTCCCTGGTTTTGCGCTTCTTTGTTGGGGAAGAAGACGGGTCAAAGGTCTGTTTGACCTTCGTTGACCGTTTGACCCCGTGGCTGTTATTATTTTGAAAGTGGGCCGGGCAAGATGGGCTTTGGGTGGTGGATCAGGCTGGGAGATGGTTTGGATGGGGTTTTGGTTTTGGGTTAAGATATAAAACAAGGGTCTGGTTGGTTAGTTTAGGCACAAGGACCATTTTTGTAATTTTTCCAAAACTCAAGGACTGATATTGTAATTTTCCAAAGGGCATCCAAGGACCAAATATGATATAATTCCAAAGTTCCAAAACCATTTTTCCATTTTTCAAATTTCAAAATTTCCCAGGGACCTAGTTTGCCATTTTTGGATTTTCAGGGACTAAACATGTAATTTTGGAAAACTTGTTACCCAAGTGTAATTTTTATGATATTTGACTTTTAAAACCTTGGGTTGACTTTTTCTTTCAAAATAAATGCATAGGGACTAAAATTGACAAGTTTTGAAACTTGGGGGACTGAAACTGCCAATATTGTAAACTTTGTACGTTTTTTCTTTGTTTTTGCACATTTTGCATTAAAACACATAAAACACAATCCCTGGGATAATTTAAGTATTTTGATATCTTTTTGATTGTTTTTGTATGTTTTGGCAGTTTAAATATATCAAAAACGATGAGTGTTTGAGCACTCATCAGGGTGGCGCACTTAACTCCCCAATCCTGTGAGTGCCTACTTCACTCCTATGTCAAGCCGGCTAAGAAGCTCCTAACATGGGATCATTAGAATTTACTCATGCATTAAATACAACCAATAAAACCTAGTGCACATCGGTTCATGTTTCCTAAGACGTTCAAGCATGTTACCATTCGGAGATCTACCAGTTTTCTTAAGCCTAACATCGAAATCATTCATCCAATACAACCATAAACAAGTAATCAACACATAATCAACATCTAGGTTTCATTAGATCTAAGCAAGCACAAGATAAATCTAGCCTAGCATGGTGGAATTAAGACAAGCACAAGATATAGACAACCAACACATAGACATATTGATTGAATTAGAAGAACATTTATCTCAATTACACATGTAAGGGTTCAAGGGCTGAAAACCCTTGAAAAACCTGTAAAATTCGTAATTGGTTCGGCCTTAGGGTTTCTCCAAACTTCTCCTCTTTTATGAATGAAAAATAGAAAACTATATATAGGAAATTGAGGCTGACGGCGTCAAGACCAAATAGGTGACGCCGTCATCTCGCCGCCAAAATAATTCTCGGACTGCCTTGATCTACATCTGACGCCGTCATGTATTAGGTTCTTCCAGGCCGTCACGTGTATAACTCTTGACGCTCTCCGTGTGACGCCTTCATGTTTGCACTGGGCCGTCATGCAATTTACTCTTGACGCCGTCAGGATGGTACTCTTGACGCCGTCACCTACTGTTCCCATCAAGGAAAATTAAGTCTTTGGCGTTTTCTTCACTTTTATGCTCCAAAAACGTCCGAATTGCTTCCTTTTTCAGATTTCACTCCCAAAGTACCTAAAATCACAAAAGGAACGATTTAGGGCAATATTTGATCAAATAAATTCAATTCCGGGCTTAAATGACCCCCTAAAAGTGGTTCATTTTTCGCCTCATGAGCTGGTGGTAAAAAGACCGCAAACATGACCGCCAATTCAGCATTATGTTAGTTTCTTTCTCCTAAACTAACATCACCACAAACATATTGTAGTAACAAACCAATATTACCATCGAAATATACTCCAGTTATACACAAATGTACCACACAGTATACTCACACACCTAAAATATGATTTCCTCTCTTTACACAAGTATGTCATCCAAACCATCGAGTTCTCTCAAAAACTCATGACCCACTCATTGAATGAGCTAATGCTTTTTATTTATGACGCGTTTTTAAAGGTGCCACCAAGGCATCTTTATAGATTCAATTTTTACCATATAACCTATCAAGCAATCTTATCCACTCATTTTTTTATCAAAATAAATAAAAATAAAAATTCACCCTTTTTTTATAACTTAAATATCTCGCAAACCGTAAATCGCCAAGCTACAAAAAATACCATCGCGACGAGAATTAAATTATCTTTCTATAGACATGCATTGTTCTATACTTTCGACGAACTTTTTTTTTTCAAAATTTCTGCCTAGAAAAATCATATATGATTTGTAAAAATCATATATGATTCATAAGAATCATATATGATTTGATTTTAACGAATCATATATGATTTTTACAAATCATACATGATTTTTCTGGGCAGAAATTTTGAAAAAAAAAGTTTGCCGAAAGTATATAACAATGCATATCTATAGAAAGATGATTTAATTCTCATCGCGATGGTATTTTTTTTGTAGCTTGAAGATTTACCGTTTGCAAGATATTTTGTTTTAAAAAAAAGATGAAAAATAAAAATGGGTGACTATGATTATTTAATTGATTATATGGCAAATATGGGATCTATATTGATCTCATCTCTATTACCTCTAGCCCTAAGCTACAAAACCATTCAGATTAAACCATTATAGCCAGGGACGGAGCCAAGAGGGTGCCCGCGTGCACCCCATGGAATTTTTTCGATATAGTGTTAATTTTTGAAAAAAATATCAATTTTTCCTAAATGTATCTTAAATGCACCCGGTGCATTATGTCTCTAGTATTATTTAGTTCGTATACTTACAAATAAAAAATAAATATAAAATTTTGTAAAAGCCCAAAGATGAAACAAGTTTAATAAATTAAAGCACAAATGCCAATGGAATAGGTTTTTTAGTGGAACAAGTTTATTCATCATCCTAACAATTTACAAAATCCAAAATTGAACCAACACCACAAAGATGAAACAGGTTCATAAGTCGTAACATATATCTTTCATTTGTTTATTATGCCTTTTAAAGTTTTCATGTTTTGATTGGTTGTATGAAATCTTGACTAATTTGTTGGTTCCGTATAGTCTATCATCATCAATAAGGGCTTAGGGCAATAAGAATAAGTGAATAACTATGCAATTTCTATTAAGACAAATAGGGATAACAAGTTTAATTGATAATGAGCAATATATTAGAATATGAATAGTACCCCAATTGTGTTGTCATGGGGCATTTTTATTGTTGTCGTATTTACAATATATATGAAAAGTTGTGCTTAAATAAAGTTGGTTTTAGTTTAGTCTGTTGCTACCGCTATGGTTGAAAGATGTTTTTCTAAAATGAAGCTCATTAAAACTGATTTGCGTAATCGGATGAGTGATGATTATTTTAACGACGCTTTAACTTGTGATATAAAGAAAGAAGAATTTATTAATATTAAAAATGAGGGTGCACATAAGTGTTTTTTTGCTATAGGAGATCGTAGAATCACTAATTAGAAGGTAATATGTTCATTTATTTATCGTTTTAATGAAATATTCGTTTTAATCCACTTTTTAACTCTATTATATTACGGTTAAAAAAAATTTGTACACCCGGTTATATTTCTTTCTGGCTCCGTCCCTGATTATAGCTTTAAATTCTTTCCTCCTACTAGAAGTCCAATAGAAAACAAAATTGACATGGTGTCCCATATTGTAACGTTTATGATTTTACTATAGATTAAGAGTAGATTCATCCGAATGGCATCGTCTATAGTTTTGTAATTTTACGTGTAGATTTATTTACCAAGTCATTCTTAGATGATATAGATCAAACTCTGTATATATAGTTGCAACAGTATTTCATTTTTAACCCCTTTTACTTTCGGGGAAGAGTTAATAACCCGTTATTTATTCATATCTTAGTTTCACTTATAATTTTTAAGATGCTACTTTCACGTAAGTTGATATCATAGAATTATTTTTACATAAAACACATTAGATACTGTTTTACAAAATGTATATTAGCCACCGAGTAAAACACGAAGGTCTAAACATAAGTAATATAGAAATGCGAAAGATGAAAAGACAGTGGAGGAAACTGCTTCTGAGTTTTTGTATGATTAAAGTGGTAAAGGGTTTGATCTGGAACTCGGGATAGCAAAACCATGCAAGTCTACCGGTACTATTACTCTAGCTACAAGACAGAAAATAAATCCATTACTTTAACACTGACTACTGTTGATAAAGATAAAACTATAAAAGAAAAATTCAGCTTTATATAATGAACGTTGTGATTGACTGCATTGTTTAATTTATGTGTTACTGTACCATATTCATACCTCTAATTTTATTTATTTATTTATTTTTTTTACTATAAGATTTTTTTTATTTTTTATTTTATTTTTTTTTTTATTATTTTTTTTTTAACAGAGATAGCATTTCGCTCCTAATAAATAAAAATATAAAGGATAAAATCAAAACCGACTTGCCAAACAAAATACACAAGGTAACAAGTTAGGCCAAAACAAGACATACACGCTCCTCCCATGGCGATCATCAACCTGGATCTTGGCTCTTCCTGATCCCATCATCTCAATCAAACTAATCGATTATCTCACCTTAATCAAACCAATCAATTCAATTATCTCACCTCCTATTCAATTACCTCACCTTAATCACACCAATCATCTCCCTTCAATCCAAAAACCTTCATTCTTAAAAAGGAATTTTTTTAAGAATTTCTTTTCTCATTCATGGCGGCTAGGCTTCGTAGTAACGCAGATCATACACGTTTGATCTCCAAATCTTTTTTTGTGACGAATTTCCCTGATAATACTACGTCTAAAGAACTGTGGGAGGTGTGTTAGGGTTATGGGACGGTGGTTGATGTTTTCATCCCCAATCGTAAATCGAAAGCAGGGAAACGGTTTGCTTTCGTTCGTTTTATTAAGGTTGTTGATGTTGATAGGCTGGTTGGAAATCTTTGCACCTTATGGATTGGGCGAATGCATTTGCACGCTAATGTTGCTCGGTTTAAATGTTCTCCATTTCACTCTTCCAGGCCAATCATCCAATCAGTTCTGTTAATACTGGTGCTCCTTCTTTTGTATCGGCCTTGAAAGGTAAACCAAATATTTCCTTGCCTTTACCTTCATCACTTGCCATGGTACTGGATGATTCATGTGTGGTGAAACGCAACCTAGATAATTATGTTATGGGGAAGTTAAGCATTTCTCTTCCATCAACAATTTACATGTTTTATTATCCAGTTAGGGGTTTCAAAAAGTGAAACTTGCGTACTTAGGTGGCTTGTGGGTTACGATTGAATTAGAATCGGCTAAGACTAAATCGAAATTTATGCAGCATGTTGGTATTGCATCTTGGTTTAGTCACTTATGCAATGCCCAATCGAACTTCGTTTCTAAGGAACGGATCGTTTGGGTTGACATTGAGGGTGTACCTTTACACGCTTGGTCACACGCTACTTTTAATAAGATCGGGTCTAGATGGGGAGAGGTAATGGATCTAGAAGAATGCAAGGATGATAGTTTTGCTCGTAAACGTATCTGTATTAAGACGAAACATGAGGATAATATTCTTGAAAAATTAAGATTATTATCAAAGGAAAATTTTTTGTGTTAAGAGCTAAAGAACTATTTGTATGGTCTCCGGTATTCAAAGATATTACCGATGTTGTGTACTGTTCTGATGATGAGTCCGTTAAGGATGCTGATGTGAATAAAGTCAATACTAGTAAACAAGTGAACTTGGAAGTTGAAAGTGATGATGAAATGGTTTCAGATACTTATTTTGGAGAACATGATGATAATTTGGGTAATGAGCAAGATCCGATACAGTCACCAAATGAAAAGGAGATTTCTAGTGATCCTTTCAATATTTATGATTTGCTTAAGAAAAATGAAAAAGGAGAGACAAACTCTGGGTTGGATACGAGTATTCCTTACCCCCCAGGTTTTACACCCGAGAAAGTAAATGTGAATATAGACGAACAGGAGGTGAAAGGTATAGATCAAGTTAAGTCACAAAGTCGATCTGAAGGTTTAAGCTCACGTATTGTGGAGGATGCACAGTCATTAGATGAACATCTTTCTTCTGAAACTCGTGATATTGGGCATGAACACAAAAAAGCCGGCTCTATTTTAGAGGTTCTAGACAACATGATCAAGGTTGGTCAAACCATGGGGTTTTCAATGGAAGGGTGTATGAAAGATATGGAGAGCATTATTGGATCACAAGGAGTTCACAACGTTTTCCAATGAATTGTTTGTCGTTAAATATTCAAGGCCTAGGATCCAAGGCTAAGAAAGATTGGATCAGGGAGTTAAATATCAAACATAAGGTGAATTTCTTAACGCTTCAAGAAACCAAGATGGATTATATTTCTGATATGGATGTCAAATTGTTATGGGGTAACTACAAATTCGATCATATTATTAGTGAAGCTGTCGGTAATTCAGGTGGCATTTTATGTACATGGGATCCAAATGTATTTCATAAAGAGCAGCGCATTATCTCGGACAACTTTGTTGCTTTATATGGAACTTGGACTCCTAATAAGGCGAAGTTATTAATGATTTCCATCTATGCTCCTCAATCTACTATTGGCAAGCGTTCCTTGTGGGGCTACATCTCATCTCTTATCACTCGTTGGAAAGGAGATTGTATGATCATGGGCGATTTTAATGAAGTCAGATGCGTGGAAGAACGTATGGGATTGGTATTCAACGTGCAAGGGGCTAATGAGTTCAATTATTTCATATCGAACTCGGGGTTAGTTGAAATTCACCTGGAAGGATTCTCTTTTACTTGGTCTCATCCGTCGGCTACTAAAATGAGTAAATTAGATCGCTTCCTTGTGACAGAAGGGCTAGTCTCTTTATTCCCTCATATTTCAGGCATATGCCTTGACCGACATCTTTCGGATCACCGACCAATCTTGCTTCAGGAGGTGGTTACCGACTATGGAGCTACTCTGTTTCTGATGTATCATTCTTGGTTTAGTTTACATGGTTTTGATCAGTTGGTGTCGCAAACATGGAATATTATTGCCCTTGATGATAGAAACAGGATGGTCCGCTTCAAGAAGAAGTTACAAATCTTGAAAAAGGAGATTCGGATATGGGTTACTAATCAAAAACAAAAACAGTTGGGTCATATCAAAGATATTAGTTCCAAGTTGAGTGACATTGATAAAGTTTTAGACCAACGAGGTGTTAACGAAGAGATTCTCCTGTCTCGTTTGGATCTGCTGAAGCAAATGCAATATATCAAATCAGCTGATGCTCGAGACTTTATGCAAAAGGCAAAGATTCAGTGGGCTATAGAAGGAGATGAAAATTCTAAGTTTTCCCATGGTATTATCAATCAAAAACGTGCTAATCTGGCGATTAAGGGAGTAATGGTTGATGGTGAATGGATGGACGACCCTTGTCGTGTCAAAGAAGAATTCCGTTCGCATTTTGATACTCGATTTCAAGCTCCGACTAACAATCGTTGTAGGCTTAACTTTAGCTTTCCTAATCAATTGAACTCTGATCAGGTTGCTGAGTTGGAGAATCCGATAACTAGAGATGAAATATGTAATGTGGTGTGGGATTGCGGAGAGAACAAATCACCTGGGCCAGATGGATTTACTTTTGAATTCTTTCGTAAGTTTTGGGATATTATTGGACTAGATTTATGTGTGGTGGTTGAATGGTTTTTTGAGCATAGCTCGTTCACTAAGGGCTGTAATTCTTCTTTCATTGCTCTTATCTCGAAAATTCATGATCCAAAGTTCGTTAGTGATTATCAGCCAATTAGCTTGATTGGGAGCCTTTACAAGGTTGTCACAAAAGTCTTAGCCACTCATCTTTCGATGGTCATTTCTGATCTTGTTTCGAACGTCCAAACCGCGTTTCTTCCAAATAGACAAATCCTTGATGGCCCTTTTATCATTAACGAATTGTTATCTTGGTGCAAACATAAAAAACAGAAGGTCATTGTGTTCAAAGTAGACTTCGCTAAAGCCTATGACTCTATGAGGTGGGACTACTTAGATGACGTCCTAAGATCTTTTGGTTTCGGGTCCAAATGGTGTTCTTAAATTAGTGTTAGCTTAAAATCGGGAATGGCTTCAGTTCTTATTAATGGAAGTCCGACCTCCGAATTTCAATTTCATTGTGGGTTGAAACAAGAGGATCCATTGGCTCCATACCTGTTTATTATTATAATGGAATCTCTTCATTTGTCGTTTTCTAGGGCTGTTGATGCGGGGATTTTTACGGGTATCAAGATCTCTTTTACGATATCTCACCTTTTTTATGCGGATGACGCGGTGTTCATTGGTGAGTGGTCTAACGCTAATCTTTCTGGTATTGCGCATATTCTTCATTGCTTTTCGTTGTCATCAGGCCTTAAGATTAATCTAAAAAAAAAGCCAACTTCTTGGATGTCAAATGATTCTATTACTGCAGAAGCTTTCAAACTTGGGTGCTCGATTATGAAAACCCCTTTTAAATATTTAGGGGTGACGGTGGGAGGTAATAGTTCGACTATAAAGGCGTGGGATGATACGCTTGGCAAACTTAAGGCTCGTTTATCAAATTGGAAGCTTAGGTGTTTCAAGTTTTTATGCGTTAAATAGGGCGCTTCTTTTCAAGTGGGTGTGGAGGTTCATCTCTCAGTATAACTCTTTATGGTGTCGTTTCATCACATCTATGCATGGTTCAAAGTTACTAAATTTGTCCCCGTTTCGCTCTTCGATTTGGAACACTATTATCCAGGAAATTAATGTCCTTAAAGCGCAAGGCATTGACCTGATTTCTCACTGTAGAATTGGAGTGGCTAATGGTGCGAGCACGCAGTTCTGGAATGATATCTGGATCGGAGATACTCAACTTCGTCATATGTTTTCGCGTATTTACGCTTTGGAGGGCAACAAAATTTGTACAGTGGCTGATAAGTTGCAGAATTCGGTTGCTCTTTCTCTTCGGCGCACTGTTAGAGGAGGTGTCGAAGCTCACTAGTTAGACCTTCTTCAAAAGTTAAATGAGACAACAATTTTGACAAATTTGGAGGATAGCTGGGTTTGGGACTTGAATGGGGAAGGAGTCTTTCGTGTCAAAGATGCTCGCAAGCTTATCGATGAGTGTTTTCTCCCAAAAGACTCTACTGCCACGAGATGGGTTAAATCCATCCCGATAAAAATTAACATGTTTGCTTGGAAGGTCTATCTTGATCGACTACCCACTCGATTGAACCTGACGAAGAGAGGTATTCAGGTTCCTTCTTTACTATGCCCGGTTTGTAATGCAGATCTTGAAGATACATCACACTTGTTATTTAGTTGTAGTTTGGCCAATGAAGTTGTTCGTCTTGTATGTCAATGGTGGAACTTAACGTGGTCGCCTCTTGGTTCGTATTCGGATTGGCTTTCTTGGTTCAATTCATTAAGGTTATGTTCTACAACTAAAGGGTTTTTGGAAGGGGTTTTCTACGTAACGTGGTGGTGTTTATGGAATTACAGGAACCAACTGCTTTTTACGGTTCAAATTCCTCGAAAAGACGTTATTTTTGACGACATTGTTTCGCGTTCTTTTTCTTGGTGCCAAGCTAGATGTAATCGCACTTTTAGTTGGAATAGCTGGCTTCAGCATCCTTATTTGATTTCTTTGTAATTTTGCTCTAGCTCCTTGCTAGTGGTTTCTAATAAAAGTTGCTGTTCAAAAAAAAACAAGACATACACTATAATAGTTGTAACAGACTACAGCAACACCATACAAGGGTGGGGGAATCACCAAAGTGAGCTTTTGGTAGACAAAACCATATGAAGATGTAGCTTGACAAAAGTACACAAAGTACATAAAACATACATAGAAGATAAAACTAAGCATACTTAAAGGAGCCAGATCTAAACCAAACAGATCTAAAGTCGAAACCCAAGGCAGCTGCAAGCCATCGATGACGGACCACAACAGATCTGAGCAGAAGAGACAGGATGGTAACGGATCTGAGCAGAAGACAGCGGTGATGGCAGCAACAACAGCGGCAGCGGTGAAGATGGGAGATGACAGATCAGTGAGAAGGCTTTTATTGAAGGAAGAGGAAAAGTACAAGAAAGGAATGGGAGAAGGAGGTCCAGACAGCCGGCCAAGACCGACCGCCGGAGAAAGTTGAGATTTGTTTGAGGTTCGGATTGGGTTTTTTTAGAGAGAGGTAGGAGGTTTTATTTTTAGAGAGAGGTAGGAGGTTTTTTTAAAGATCACCTTTTTCTTTTATTAGTATATGTTTTATATTTTTTTTTTGTTTTGTATTGGTTTTCGTTTCATATTTTTTGTCAAGCTTTATATTTTATGTTATGTTTTTTTGGTTTTTTAGTCTTATTTTTATTATAAGACTAAAAAACCAAAATTGCATAACATAAAAAATAAAGTTTGACAAAAAATATGAAACGAAAACCAATACAAAACAAAAAAATATAAAACATATACTAATAAAGGAAACTATCTTAACCGATTGGGCTTAGCTCAGTTGGCCACTTGAGGTCTCCTAAGAAGCTTTGGGAGAGGTTGTTTCCATGAGGTCTCAAGTTTGAGCCTCACTTGGTTTTCCTTCTAGGTAATAATCTGTGTTGGGCTACCTACTCAGATGCATATTGTATTAACTTGCCGTTCAAAAAAATAAAAATAAAAAACTATCTTATACTATTAATGGGTAAGGATCCAGTGAGAAGAAAACTTAAAATGAGAAGAATGAGAAATAACTATAATCACATATTTGAGATGCATCGACTTGAATTAGATGCATCTCTATTCATTTAGATGCATCTCACTTAGTATCGAAAGTGATTTTGAAGTGAAAACGAGGTAAAATAGTACTAGCAACAAATTTGACTCGCAGAGGGCGAAAAATACATAAAATTTGTATAACTTGATAAAATGCATATAATATATGTATATGCAACTAATTTTTAGCTATAAAATATATTATGGTGCATTTAAAAGATTAGAGATGCATCTAATTCAAGTCGATGCATCTCTACTATGTATTTATAATTATTTCTCATCCTTCTCATTTTAAGGTTTCTTCTTATTTGATCCTAAGTCTACTAGTAATAGTGTAAAATATGACCAGAAGAGATAAAATATTGATGAGATGAAAAGTGTACAGCTTTTAGAGGGTCATTTAAGCCCTAAGTCGAGATTATTTGATCAAATATTACCCTAAATCGTTCATTTTGTCATTTTAGGTACTTTGGAGAAGAAATCTGGAAAAGGAAGCATTTTGAACGTTTTTGGAGCGAAAAGTGAAGAAAACGGCAAAGTCTCCAAATCAAGCTGGGAATAGTACCTGACGGCGTCACATATTGCATGTGACAGCGTCACGTTATGGCAAAGAGGTGGATAAAAAGTATAACGAGACGCGCCAGAAAGTTTTTGGGTGATTACACATGACGGCGTTAGATCTGGATCTAGGCAATACGAGGATTTCTTTGGTGGCGAGTTGACAGCGTCAGAATCAACACGTGATGCAGTCAAACCACAAAATCTATATATAGTTTTCTAATTTTCGTGTATTAAGGGGAGAATTTTTGAGAGACTTTTGGGAGAACTTGTGGAGAAACCCTTTGTCAAATTTTACAGGGTTTTTCACCCTTTTTATCATCCATGTTTTAATAAAGATAAGTCTTCCAATATCTTATGCTTGTCTTTACTTTAACATGCTAGGCTAGGTTTTCTTTGTGTTTACTTAGATGTAATGAAACCTAGCTATTGATTATTGGTTGGTTGTTTGTTATTAATTGTATTGGATGAATGATTTCGATGTTAGGCTTAAGAAAACTAGCAGACTTCCAATTAGTAACATGCTTGAACGTCTTAAGAAACATGAATCGGATGTGTACTACGATTAATTGGTTATATTTAATGCATGAGTAACTACTAAGGAGGCCATGTTATGAGCTAGTAGTCGGCTCGACATAGGAAGAGGTAGAAGCTTCTAAAGTTAGGGAAGATCGTACACGGCCCTACGAATGGTATTAAGGAATATAACCCGTCATCCACGCAATTGTAACAAACTAATCAACTAGTAAAAGATAGCTAGGGAGTAGTGAAATCTAATTAAACACGTTTATCTTATTATTGTTTTTCTTCAAATTTACTTTCTTGTTATTTTATTTCATTGCATTAGTAGATATTTGGGTTAGTTGACTAGCAACTAATTCCGCCCACTCTTCCAAAACCAGAGATTTTTACTTGCTTTCTAAAAAACTATAAAAATACAAAAAGAATCATCCCTCACCTCTAGACCTAGTTTAATTAAGTTTTGATCCTAACGACACTATTCCTCGAGAGAACGATCAATCCCCCGGTAGTTGCCACTACACTATACTACATCGGTCAGGTACAATGCCTGGTGGGGATTGCAAGCTTCTCAAGATCCCTTGAGAGGTAAAACCTTTTGCGAGGGCGCAAAACCACACATCAAATATGACAAGAGGAATCCATAACACCCTTACGTAGTGTTTTGTATGTTGTACACAAAGTGGAAATGGAAAGAATTAATAAGATAAATTGAAAAAATCTTATTTGTTTATAATCATACAATGTAATAATCATTACAATGAATGACCCATTACATTAAAAAGGGCCATGAATCGAAGAAACGCTTTAACCCAAAGAGCATTATGATTATGGACATATCTCCATCTCCATTTTTGGATGAGAGAAAGGTTTAAAGCTTGTAAACTTCCAATCCCAAGACCTCCATATTTCTTAGAGGCGAAAACAGATTTCCATTCATTACAATGCATCTTTATTTCATCAACAGTAGACCCCCAAAAGAATTTAGCCCTCGTGGCCTCGAGACTATTTTGCAATGTTAACCGGCATAGGGAATAGTGATAGATAATATGTTCCCAAGGCTCCAAGAACTAAAGAAATGAGAGTAGATCTACCGCCTATTGAAAGCATAGAAGCTTTCCATTTAGATAAGCAATTTTTGAACTTCGCTAAAATAGGATCCCAACCTTTAAGCCTAGACATGTTCATGCCTACCGGGAGCCCCAAGTATACAAAAGGCAAAGATTGAGATTTGTAGCCCGTTAACGTAGCTAAGTTCCTCACCTCATCAGAATTAACTCATACTCCGTAAAGATTAGATTTATGCAAATTTAACTTTAGACACGATAACTTATGGAAGCATTGTAACAATTGGACCATACCTTGGATGTTTGAGCGAGACCACTTACCTAGAATAAGAACGTCATTTGCGAATAGTAAGTGTGAGATCTGGAGATAACCGATTCTAGCTCCATGAAAAGACCCGCATAAATGGCGTCTTTAATAGCCACATTTATCCCTTCCATCACCAAAATGAAAAGAAATTGAGAAAAAGGATATCCTTGTCTTAACCCCCGATGAAGAGTGAATTCACGCGAGGGGCTTCCATTAACTGAAACAGAAGTTCTAACACATTAAAGGCAAACCTCAGATCCCTGAAATCCAAGGCTGTCCGAATCCCATAAATTGCAATATTTGGAAGATGAAATCCCAAGAAATTGAGTTGAAAGCTTGGAGGGCATGTTTGGTACAAGGAATTGAGATGAGAGAAATGGAAATAAAATCATTTCCAACGTTTGCTACATCTATGAAAAAATAAAGTGGAGAATTTGAACTCTTTGAAAATGGATCTTTTGTGAAAAGTGAAGAATACAAAGTGATGGAAATGAATTCTTCCATAATAATAATAATAATAATAATAATAATAATAATAATAATAATAATAATAATAATAATAATAATAATAATAATAAATGGAGGATTACACTTCGGACTAGCTTAGGGTGGTTCCGATTTCTGCGTTGGGACAAACTATGAATGCTAGGACTTATCGGTGCGTTTTATGTTATCGACTAGGTGTCCCCATTTTCTCTATTCAGATGCCGTGCTCAGCTTGTTCTAGTATCTTTGATGGGGATATTTATGAGGACCATACTCTATCTTGTGCTGGTATTATTGGCATTAAACATCGGCATAACATGATACGCGATGTACTTGTTGACATATGTTCTCGGTCAGGGATTTCGGCTCGTAAAGAGGTTGATATTGGGCTTTGTGGGGAAATGGACAAACGCTTACGTCCAGCTGATATGTTGCTCTACTCGTAGGACGGAGGGCTTGATGTATGTGTTGATTTGACTGGGTCATCTCCCTTGACGCAAACTGGTATGGTTGATTTTGTGTCGGGTCGTGCGGTGATTGAGGCTGCACAACAAAAACGTGTCAAGTATGAGGCTAAGTGCGCTGATATTGGATATGGGTTCCTCCCTTTCTCTTTCTCTTATTTTGGGGAACTTGAGAAGGATATAGTGACCTTACTAAAGCGAATACGAAAGTTCTCGATGACCCAAGACTTTGGAGCACGTGATGCTGCTCATATCTTTAGTAGGATTAGTTTTTCGGTAGTTAGAGGTGTGGGAACCCAGTTGGTATCTCGGCTTCCCACTAACTTCTTGTAAATCTATTGAATTTTTAATAAAGTGATAATAATAATAATAACAATAATAATAATAATAATAATAATAATGATTTTTTGATTCAATTCTCTGGTGTTACCAAACACTGGAATTTATATTGAATTTCTGTGAGAATTCATTTTTGTGATTTGATTTCTGCACTTCATTTCATTTCTCTTAATTTCACCCTACCAAACGTGCCCTGAATCTCATTTTTTTTAAATATAATATAGTATTCTTTGAAAGGTAATTCATGGAGTATGAAATAGGATTACGAGAAATTGGAAAGTAGTAAGATCCTGCATAATAAGGGACACAAGACTGAGTTTTCTCTCAGTAAAGACGCGTCTTTCTTGTTTCAGTCGCCTTACAGCATGTGTCTTGGATGATAAAAAAACGAAGACTTTGTCGTTTAGACGATCGAGTTGTGGAAGGTTTGTTTTGAGTATGAGTTTATTACATAGTTTTTGTATGGTATATTTGTATTTAAGTGAGATATGTTTTGGTGATAAAGTTTGTTGTGTTATTACACTAAGACCACCCGTATAACAAAACGAAAATCGAGTCTTCGTCCTTGTTGGCACATGAAGGATGCGTCTTCCATAGCAAATTTGCGGTCTTGGCCAAGATCGAGTCATGGGTGTGTGTTTTTTGTGCGTGTGTGTGTTTTAGTGGGGTATAAATGTGTTTAAGTGTGATACCTAGTTCTATCATCAACTATAGGGTTGAATATACGAGAAATTCTAGAAAATGTTTGCTGTCCTGAACTAATTTTGTCTTTTTTGAATGATTAAAAAAAAGTTCAAAAGAAAATGCTATTTTCGAGTTTTATCAACTATTTGCTTGTGTAGAGGGAGATCCGGTATTTTCTGAATCCTTATCTAAGGATTAAAAATAAAAATAAAAAATAAAAAAAATAAAATAAAATAAACGCCCCAAGCCGAAATATCACAAGTACCGCCTCGTTCTGGGCCATCAGCCATCGCACGGAAAACTATAACCGGAATCCTTTTTATCTGGCATTAACTTCGAACCACGTGCATCTAGCGCACCTTTTACTAAGATCAACGTAGTTTGAAGTTGGTTATTTTATTACAATAAGTTGATAGTAAAGAGAGAGAAAACTGATGCGGTGCTGAAATGCAGTCATCTTATTACACTCAACTTAAGTTGATACAAGTAAAGTTGGTTATAAAAAGAAAAAACTGATATTATGCTGAGTTAATGCGTTCTTCATCTAGCCTAGCTAATTATTCAGTACTGGTACGAATAAAAAAATAATGTAGTCTGTAGTACCGTTGCATGAAAAGTGACAAAAAGGACAGAATGTTTACCCGTTAGATATTCGTAAAATTTTTTACTAGGATCCCAAGATTTATGGGAATTACTAAATTTACACCATATATTTCCTGATAAACTCTTTAAACTTAACCAAAACTGGCCATTTTTATGTTGGCGTGATATGACTTCTTCACTTTGAGTCTTTGACTATCTCAAATTTTATTTTATGCGTTTGGCTTTTTCCTGAAAAGATATTGAGAGTATTTGATTATTTATGAGTATTATATTTACAGATTAAGGTTGATTGTATTAATACATTTACATTTATAATCAAGTAAATAACTAAATATAAAATCTGGTAAAGTAACTCAGTTGATTTTGAGATACATTTCTAGCTAAAAAAATTTCCTTCAAAAGATTTTCTTTAGAGTTTATTGACGACAATATTTATAGTATACAGTATATGTCATAATGTAAATAGATTATATTGTTGGATGAGGATGATCACTTGATCAGTCAATTAAATTTGATGATTTTGTCTTTTGAGGTTGTCTTCGACTATAATATTTGTTAGAGATAATTCTATATTTACCCGATCTAAATATCATAACCTAAAGATCGGGTTGGTTAGTTGGGTTGATCCGGTAGCAATACGGTAGTGGACAATAGGATACAAGCCTGATTAGTGTGGTCCATGAATTGGAGCCCATCATACCACCCCTCAAAGCCAAGTTAATATGAGCCTGGTTTCGAAATGAGGCTCAAGATGAAAGAGTTCTTCATATGGGTATCATATCACACATGAGATGCATACACATAATCGGAGGGTTTGAGTTCGAGGTGATGCTGGTAAGGCGGGATACCTCTCAGCCTCGCATGACGGGCAAGTTGAGAGGTCTCACTAATTAAATGTCATCACTAGAAATTGTTACCTGTGACCCAACATGGGATGCCTTATCAAATCAAATCCAACAAAAAGAGAAGTAGCGGTATCTTTCTTTCCATCACGAAAGACACCCTAGTTCATACGTAATTATAAGCTAGCAGTCCAGCATAAGTTGGTTTCGAACTTTCTGTTGAGATTAAGGTTTATGTTTTTGTTGTGTTAGGTCCACGAGCTTAGTTCATAAGCAGATGTGTATATATATATGTTGCAGCATATCATAGGAACTTGAATATATGTAGGTGTGCGCCCTCAAATTGAACTTATAAGAGTTGCATTAAGAGACACCAAAACCACAAGTTCGCAAGCATAATTATTTGTCACTATACATCGTCGTTTTGCACGGATATTCGTTTAGTATATCTAAAGCAACACCACACAAACCATAGCACTAAAACATGCAAAGATGAAAACAAAGTCAAAGGGTTTTGCCGTTTTGGTGTTTAATGTAGAAAAGTTTATTTTTCATACAATACTTAGTTTTTAACCGCTTAATTAAACATACAAACTTACATGTCAGTTCTTCAACCTTATCTATGAAATCGGGTAATTATATTGTAACGTAATCTCCATGAAATGGAAAATGACTTGTACCTAATAACAAGTCTAAAAATGTAATGATCACATATGACAAATTGAATAAAATTGATGGAGAGTAAGGAAATGTGTGTGTCACATACTCAAAGGTTTATTTAAAGTTCTGGGGTTTTAAAAATAATAAACATGCAAATAAAGAGAAAATTAAAAACATTAAAAAGAAAAGAAAAATGCAAAATTTCTTTGGTACATGTACATTTAACTTGTTAGGACATGCATAATGTTATTGTATCATAAAAAATAGCTGCCTACTCTCTACAAATAACTACCCTCAACCAACCTAATACCGTATACAACTAATAATACATGTTTATCTCTCTTAACTCTGTCCCTTAAATAGCAAATCCCTACTGAAAAACAAGTTGTTTGATAACAAAAGGCAAACTAAAAAAGAAGAAACATCCTCTTTATTCTTTACCTAAAAGAGGGGAAATAATAAATGAAATTCAAAGGCTTTGAAACCAAAGGTATACCTAAACGGCTAAACCAACCCAATTCATAGAGTAGTATTTAATGCTTGGAAGGTCCGGCCCAAATTGAATTTTGTGGAAATTATTTCACGTGAAAACTCACATCTCTCTATTTTCCCTCCAACATAAATCCAAAAATCTATATCATCACCAAACCCCACAAGACCATAAATATTAGAAAGTGACTTTTAGGTAATAGTGAAGCGCAAATTCTTTTGCGTTCGAAATTGGTGTAAGGTGTTTGAATTACGAATCACCCATTTTTCCTACCCAAAAGGCCAAAATACATCCTTACGTCTTTCAACTTTATATATATATTTTGATTTGGTCACTATTCTTTTTTCTTATTTAATACTGTAGTAGAAATTTATACAATTGCCATTTCCACAAGTAATGGGATGATAATATGACAATTGACTTGCTCCTAAGAGATTTACAAAAAGATAAATATATATGCTTGATTTTTGATTAACAATTTGTCGACTAACATCATTTATATGTTATTGCATAATTCGCGTCATGTTATTTGGAAGACAATACCAACCTCTCACACTTTATTAATCTACATTTCTATATGTTATTCGTAAAATGACGATAAATTATAATTTTGAACGGTTATATGTTGCATCTCAAAAAGGATGTGAAAAAAAAAATGCACTAACACGTTATTAATTTTACACTAGAAATGAATCATTATTATTTTAGTTTTAACATAGGAACATTTGTAGTGCTGCAGACAAACCAGATGAATATGAACGGAAATTTGTTAGTCTTTGTTCGTTTAAGTTTAACTAGATGAATAGATAAATAAACATGAACTGACGAACGCTTAAATGAATAATTTTTATACTTAAGATCCGTTAATGGATACAATAGGCTAGACGAATCGAAAGCTTTATTGAATATCAATTGTTTATAGGGCTTGTTTGGTAGAGGCTTTTTGGATGAGCTGTTAGCTTTTTGTTACAAAAATAATCTCTTCTGAAATAATAGCTCCGTTTGAATACATTAACTTCGAGCTTTTATTTCAAACAAATAGCTCATAAATGAAAAGCTGATTCATGAAGTTTTTCAAACATCTTGGAGCTGTTAAAACTTTAAATTACTTATATACCCTCCAAACGTTTGTTTATAATTATGGATATGTCTTTTTATGTCTTTTTACATTTTATAATTACATTTAACAGCTAACTTACCAAAATTATACAGCTTGTAGCTCATGTTAACAGCTTTGCAGCTTACAACTTACAACTAAGTTTGTCAAACATACCCATAAGCTAAGTGTAGAACTCATTCCAAAAAGCTAGCTCAAAGAAGGAGGGGACACCTAAACTTTATAAACCATCGGCCAATACTATACTTAGCCGATGTGGGATCGTAACAATGTTAAACGAGCATAAATGAATATATAAGCATGTAACTAAAAAGTTCAATATGTATATACATAAATTGGCATGTACAATAGACCATTTTACCGTTCGAAATTTTAAAAAATTAAGGGTAAAGTTATTACAAAATACACACAATGATCGAAAGTTCAGTACACAGAATAAAAAAAAAAAAAAAAAAAAAGTTAGCGACACACAATCACAAAAAATACTAAATTCCATGTATTTTTTTTATCATTTGTTCAAATAAAAAATATGAAGTATACAAATGATGTTTTAAGGTTAGCGGAAATAAAACAAACGATGATGACAAAGGATACTTTACCGAGCCATGAAGTTGAAATTCTCAAGAGAGAAACTTGAAAATAGGGAAAAGAGGGAAAGTAAAAGGATTTGAGTTAAAGACTCTATACTCTATAGTGTGTGTGTGTGTGAGAGAGAGAGAAAATTGAAAGAAAAGAGAGTGTGTGTTGGCTGCTCGTCCTCCATTTCCATATCCCCAACATTTCTCCCCCTTCAAATTATATCATCTTTTTTATAAAAACAGCAATTATTAGGGTTTAATTGATTAAATGTCTAATAATAATAATAATAGTAAAGGTGGATGGAACTGGGAAGTGGGTGGATTTGAACCGAGAAAAGACCAGTCACCATCAACAGCATCAGCTCCTCCCTTAACTCGAAGATATTCCATATCTACGCCGTCTGTCGTTCCGCATTCTCAGCTTATTTCTAAACAATCCGTTGCCACCAAGCTTCATTCTTTAAAGGATAAGGTTAAGGTATATTATTTGCTACTACTCGTCAATAATTTCAATTTGGATTTATATTTGAGTATTGACTGTTTCAATTATTAGTGTAACTAATGAACACGTATTGTTTGGTTATGATGCTAGCTAGGTTTAAAAAGATGTTTGTTACAGTTATTGGGGAATTGCTTTTTTCAAAACAGATAGAGCCGGAGACTGGAGGGGGCAGGGTGGGCGCGTGCCCCCCTATCGAAAAAAATTCTAGTGTAAATTTTTTAAATATTTTAAAAATTGTAGCGTAGTTTCTAAAAATTATCAAAAGATTAGGCGTTTTCAGCAGTCTCGGTCTGCTTTTTCAAAATTGTCTTTTTGTCTCTAAATAAAAACAGACAAATACTTTTTTTTAGATGGTTTGATAATTCGGTAGTGGAACAACAAGTCTATTTGATACGCAAAGTTTTATCCTGAATATGAGCCCAATAGGAAATTAAACTGACATTGAACGACCTTGAGTCTTTGTTAGTATCTCTTGATTATTTTTTAAATAGATGTTCATGTTGGGTGTAAAGCATACAAGTTCCTTGTATGGTTTTTTAGGTGATGCAACCTGCGCACAATGTCACCTCAACCTGCGCACAACCTCCTCTAGGAAATTGGTTTAACTCAAAATATTTGTAACTTGAATTAGCTTCTAGAAAACACTTTTTTCTCTACTATCTGTGAAGCATCATCTCTTATGTTTGTAAGGTTGTCTCGCTTAAATAATTATTCTGCCACGGTTGGTCATGCTTGCGGAGGACAAATGGACAATGTACTCTTAAAAAACCAAACTGACTCATAAGATCAAGTACTACCATCAATTTCACAATACTATTATACAATGAAAAACCTATCCATGTAAATGTCCATCTCTAGCTCGTTCATGGAGATCCAATCGTGTATAAAAAGTTAAAAAGAGTACAACGTAGATATTGGAGGGTAACAAGAAGATGGACTTTCAGGGCCGTGGTAAATTGGAGCTATATTGATGAAGTTTCCTTACAAAAACTCATTCGTATCCATATGTCAATTTCATTGAGGTGGAGGTTTTGCAGCCTACATGTTATGGATCTATAGGATATGCCGATATGGATGCTCAGGTGCATTTGTCACATTTTTGGCACGGAGTAACATGTATATTATTATGTCAATCCAGAATTTTCATTGTTCGCATATGTCAAAAGCTTAATGGGAAAAAGGATCTTGTGGGATGAGATAGCAAAATATGATAACTAAGCGTCTTGGTGGTAGAGAATTTCCCAATGCATTGCATATGCTGTTACCATCAGCTGCTCATCAGTCAACACATTTGATGCATCCATGGTCAAAAGATGTTCTTTCGAACACATTTGAGCCCAGTACCCCAAAATAAAATCCCAATTATAGTCATTTTGAAAGGGATTATACGAAGTGTGGAAATATTAACATTTGGTAGATCCATTGTTGAATGGATGTTCTTTTCAACACATTCGAGGCATTTACCTCAACACTAACCTGTGAACTTGATTAAAGTTGTTCTGAGAGGGATTATAAGAAATGGTGGATATATTAACAGAATCAATAGATGACAATTGCGCCTCCCATTTATTCTTAAAGAATTCAGGCAATATAGCTTTTGAACATAGTATATGCCTGGAGAGGTGGTAGCAATTTATAATAAGTCATGTCAGATTTGCAAGTTATATGCTCTGTAGTTGGCTGTATTTTGCTATTGTTAAGTATGTAGTACTCAATATTGTTTTAATTGAGTTTTTATACGTTCTTTTCACATCGACTGAGATTTATACTACATTGACAGCATGCAAGAGAAGATTTTGCAGAATTGAGACAAGAAGCCATTGATCTTCAGGAGTACTCTAATGCAAAACTTGATCGAGTAACACGATATTTAGGTGTTCTTGCTGATAAGACCCGTAAGCTAGGTATGATTACGTCTTGCTTCACTTTCTATTTTTATTTTATGAGATAAGTACCCTACAAATATGGACTTCAAATTGATTCCGTTTTCGTATGAATCACGAGTCTTGTATGATATTTAACTTCAACTGCTTTCTCAAGCCTTAGCCTTAATATCGGGCAGATACTTGGATGTGGTTGAATGTGTGAAACTGTGAATTCTCATGGTACTGTAAATGCTCATTTTGGAACCCAGGACAAGTGATTTTTCTGTCTCTCCTAGTCATTATATCGGGATGTTAAGCCAAATAGCAGTTAACTGCTCTCAAAAGTTATGAGCTCAAATGTCACTTTTATCATTTGCTCTGAATAGTTTTACACTTTTACTTCTTAATGCTGATGGCTTGAGTCGAGTTGAAGTTCACACAGTTTTTTGGTTAGTTTTCACTCTAAGTGATTTATGTAACTCACCGACAATCTCATTTATTTCAGATCAGGCTGCTCTTGAAGCTGAAGCTAAAGTTGCCCCACTTATAAATGAGAAGAAAAGGTTATATGACGAGTTATTGACTGCCAAAGGTAATCATGATTTGTTCACGCTAGCACTATCTCTTCTTAACGCATTCTCATGTAAACAGTTTTGTGCAAAATTTGATAAGCACAGCTATTCAAATCCACTTATCACTAGATTATCTTAATACTTGAGTTCAAACTACTAAGAAACTTGCACACGTTGTTACCTATTTTCTAATATATCCCTTCATTTTAAGCAATCTTTCTGTGGCACAATGTGAATGCTGGGAAGAGACTGGCCAGTTGTCAAATTGTGCTAGAAAGGAGGTTTGGATTTACCCAATGAGGGTATAATATTCCAATTAGGTTCAAGCAAGAAAAAGAGGAAAAATATAATAAATGGAGTATTTTTGTTTTATTGGCAGCTTCATCCTGGTGTTTAGTTGTAAATTTCTTTATCTGATAACTTCATCTATAATTTCAGGGAACATAAAGGTCTTTTGTCGAACAAGACCACTATTTGAGGATGAAGGCCCATCAGTTGTTGAATTTCCTGATGATTTTACAATTCGAGTCAATACTGGTGATGATACTGTATCCAACCCGAAGAAAGATTACGAATTTGACAGGGTTTATGGACCACATATTGGACAAGGTATGCCACACTCTCTCTAATGAGTTTTGATGTTAGCCTGTAACTCCTGTAAGGTCTTTGGTTTTTGTTGCTTCAATAACACATGACATCTTTGGCGTGGCAGCTGATGTATTCACAGATGTCCAACCATTTGTTCAGTCAGCTTTGGATGGACATAATGTATCAATATTTGCCTATGGGCAAACATGTTCGGGAAAGACATATATGATGGTTAGTTTCTTTTCTTTTTTGGCTATTCATGTTTTCTTGTTTTATATTCAATATTTTAACATGGATATGCAATTGATGTGGCTGTAAAGCTATTCAAGCCTTCAACACCAAAGTTCGATAAATGTATGGCAAATGTATCTTATCAGAACTTAAGATTTGATCAAATGTAGTGAACCGACTGCATGATCCTTGTTCGAACTTAATAGATATACATTTTAAATGTTGGTTATCTCTATTAATGCGACTTACCCGATGCAGGAAGGTTCTAGCCATGATCGTGGTTTATATGCCAGATGCTTTGAAGAGTTGTTTGATGTGTCCAACTCAGATACAACTTCGACTTCTCGATTTAATTTTTTCGTAACGATTGTTGAGCTCCATAATGAACAGGTAATTCTTTAATATAGTTGCCTCTTTGATCATTTGAAAGAAACACATCAACCCAAACCTAACTATTTCAATACTTGAGTTTAGACTGTTTTGGTATTGATAATTATCTTGTGTTTTATAGATGCATGACTTGCTTTCGGGATCGGAGACTGGTTTGCCAAAGGTTCAGATGGGTTCACTGGATTCTTTCATAGATCTTGTACAGGAAAAGGTTGACAATCCACTAGACTTCTCCAAAGTCATCAAAAAGGCGCTTTTAAGTAGAAGTGGCGACCAAACCAAGCTTAAAGTTTCTCATCTGTATGTGTTCAAATTGTTGACTTTTTTTTTTTTTTTTTTTTTTTTTTTTTTTTTTTTTTTTTTTTTTTTTTTTTCATCAGTTCGCTTTTAAGTATCGAGTTGTAAAATTTTATGCAGTATCATACATGTACTTGTTCCCTCTTGTATTTATTTCATTTTTTCTAATTCTTTATACTCATCTCTATATGCTCTTTTCAAAGAACCTAAAAAGTTTTGTTTTGTTTATTCCACAGGATAATCACCATACATATATATTATGACAATTTGATCACTGGCGATAACTTGTATAGCAAGCTTTCTCTTGTTGACTTGGCTGGAAGTGAGAGCCTAGGCCTGGAAGATAACAATGGGGATCAGACAACAGATTTGCTACATGTCATGAAATCACTTTCTGCGTATGTAACTTCTATAATTTTTTTATAATGATTTTATCATTCTGCACTTTACCTTTATATATGGGGGGCAACTAATGACTTCTGTTTCACAACTTACATAATTGTGTCTTTCCTTGCTGGATGGATAAACAAAATGAATTGGTTTTTTAGATATCAGTTAATTTACTCAGTGCACCTGTATATCTTACTGTCTAATCTATGAATGTAGGTTAGGAGATGTATTAGCTTCCTTGACATCGAAGAAGGAAGATGTTCCTTACGGAAATTCTGTGCTTACGAAAGCTCTTGCGGATTCACTAGGTACTTTTTAAAATTACATGTGTTTTCCTATTTGATGAGGATTTTGGTTGTCGACCACATCACTAATATGTTCTATCTGTAGGTGGAAGCTCAAAAACCTTGCTGATTGTAAACATATGTCCAGATGTCTCAAATCTGTCCGAGACATTGTCATCTCTCAATTTCGCTGCTAGAGCTGGAAATTCCATGCTGAGTCTTGGAAACCGCGATACAATTAAAAAGTGGAAAGATGTAGTAAGTTGATGAAGTCTTCCTCTGAAAATGTACATTTATTTGTGACCGGCTAATTTACTATTCATTATGTAGGCAAATGATGCTCGCAAGGAATTTTATGAAAAAGAAAAAGAAACTCTTGATCTGAAGCAAGAGGTTGTGGGACTAAAACAAGAGCTTAAAGTTGCAAATGATCAATGTGTACTACTATTTAATGAAGTTCAAAAGGCCTGGAAAGTTTCTTTCACGTTGCAATCTGATTTAAAGGTTTTTAAATTCACATTTGATGTTATATTATTCTATTATTCTAGCTACGTGTTTGAAGTTTTTTAAAATGATTATACATGCTGCTAAGGCTCATCTATTAACGATTTGGTACAGGCAGAAAACATTATGCTTGCAGAAAAGCATAAGATAGAGCAGGATCAGAACAATGATCTGAGAACTCAAGTAGCTTCACTACTGCAGCAAGTACAAGACCAGAAATTGCAGTTACAACAACGTGATTCAACTATCGAGCCTCTACAGGTTGGTCACTTATAGTTTTTTTTTTTTTTTTTTTTTTTTTTTTTTTTTTTTTTTTTTTGAACCGCTGGTCACTTATAGATCTGAATATCTTAAAGTACCTTAAAGATCTAAAACACTACATTCTTGAAAATTCATAAAATTTCGTTATTTAACATATAACTTTAAGCATAGTGGATCTGCTTATGAGGCTATATGCAATCATATGCTGCAGGCAAAACTGAAAAGCATTGAGGCACAGCTAAATCAGTCCAGTGAGAACACATCCAAGATCAGCTCAGACTCGACTGGAGAAAGCACAGAGTCTGCTGCTGTTACCAAGAAACTTGAAGAAGAACTCCAGAAACGTGATGCCCTCATTGAGGTATGCTACTTTTGTGGTTTTGAGAACACAAAACCACATTACTGAATAACGTGAAAGCTATTACTGATCTGTGTTTAAACACATTTTCAGAGGTTGCATGAAGAAAATGAGAAGCTTTTTGAGCGATTGACAGAGAAGGCCTCTTCAATGGGAAGCCAGCAGGTTTTTTTTTTTTTTTTTTTTTTTTTTTTGCAACAATATATTAATATCCCATTAATAATGTCCAGTGACTTTTGTTGTTCTCAAGCCTTCCATCAGTGTGTGATGGATTTTTCATTTGTTGTTTTCTTTTCTCAGGCATTAGGAGCACCACCCAAAAATCTAAATCAGTCCCCTGACATTGGAAGGTGAAATCATTATATTAGTTTGAGATTTATTCAAAATATGCTGTTTCTGCAATTAATCTGAACATTATTTTACTGGCTTGACAGTAATAATAAAGAACGTGCATTGGATGTTGTACCTTTTTCCACCGAAAAAAAGACCGATGGCACTCTTGCTTTGGTCAAGCAAGGTCAAGACAAGATAAAGTCAACCCCAGCAGGAGAGTATCTTACATCTGCTCTCAATGACTTTGACCTGGAACAGTATGATGGTCTTGCTGCTATTTCTGATGGAGCAAACAAGCTTCTTATGCTGGTATGAGTGGTGCTATTTCTTAGTTCTGAATAACTTGAGATATTTTTTTGTTAGTGTTTGCTATTTCCTTTACCATTTTGGCATTTTAGATTTTTAATTTAACTTTGAGGTGAACTTGATTTTGATGGTGCAGGTTTTGGCTGCTGTCATTAAAGCCGGTGCTTCTCGAGAACATGAAATACTTGCTGAAATAAGAGATGCTGTTTTTGCGTTTATACGTAAAATGGAGCCACATAGAGTGATGGACACGATGCTTGTTTCTCGTGTTAGAATTTTGTATATAAGATCATTGCTTGCCAGGTCACCTGAGCTGCAGTCTATTAAGGTAAACAATATAGTCTTTCTCTCTCTATTGAAGCACTGTCGTTTGTGCCCTCAGATCGTGGAAGTAATTGTTGATGGTTTAGGTTGCGCCTGTTGAGAGATTTCTTGAGAAGCCTACCGCTGGACACAGTAGAAGCTCCAGCAGAGGTAGTAGCCCTGGAAGATCTCCTGTTCGTTATGATCCCACCATCAAGAATGCTCTAGTAGTTGAAGGCCAGATGCATGGTTTTAGAGTAAATCTAAAGCCAGAAAAGAAGTCAAAACTATCAGCTGTTGTTCTGAAGATACGTGGAATTGACCAGGTATGTTAGAAACTCTCACGTCTTTTCTTTTTAGCATCTGGTGTGGTGATTCGGTCTCACGTATAAGGGGGGTGCTTGGATGTGCTTCTGCTGTTTAGAGTTGTAACAATTGGATAATCAGATAATTGAGCCACCAAATATTTGAAAATTTCTCTTTGTTTAAGGATTGCAAGATTAAATTAAAATTTGACCAAGCAAGATTTTTTTGTGCAAAAAACGAAATTTAGTGAAAGGGGAGTAATAGTTTCATTGATTAGTTTAAGATATGGGTAAATAGGTAAATTATTTTAACCTTAAGTAATCAGTTTCATTGCAGCTGATATGATATTGATTTTCTAAAACTGATTATATGACTCTTAAAATCAGATTTATCAGAAGCAGAATCTGTTTTCCAAACACCCTAAGTATTTTTGGCTATTAGCCCATTCCTTGAACTGCCCTTCTTTTTGAGGTGGTAGATGCATTCGTCACATCATAATAGGAGACACTTGACCTATACATTTTCTACATCTACCTCTATTACACATTTGTGGGACCTCATTGCAGTTCTACCCCCACAAGTAAACGAGAACATGATCACATTTTCATTATTCCGCACAATGGCAAAATAGTCTAAACAGATAGCACCTAATTTATATGACAAAATGCAACACCTGATACTTTGAATCTGAAGGATGTATTCTTATTTGTGACAGGAATCATGGAGACAGCATGTTACAGGTGCTAAGCTTAGAGAAATAACTGATGATGCCAAAGCATTTGCAACTGGGAATAGGGCTCTTGCTGCACTCTTTGTTCATACACCAGCTGGAGAGCTGCAACGCCAAATCAGATCATGGCTTGCAATGAACTTTGACTTTCTCTCAGTCACTGGTGGGGATGCTGTAGGTGGGGTGACGGGTCAGTTGGAGCTTCTCTCTACTGCAATAATGGATGGTTGGATGGCTGGTCTTGGTGCTGCAATGCCTCCCAATACCGATGCTCTTGGTCAACTGCTAGCAGAGTATGCAAAACGAGTTTATAATTCTCAACTGCAGCACCTCAAGGTAAACACTTGAGTCTTACTTTTAATTCATTTATGGATTTGTAATTTAATAATTGTTAAACTTCTTGTAACAATATCTTTGACATTCTCTGAACTTATACATGTGTGGTTATCAGGATATTGCAGGTACATTAGCAACTGAGGCGGCAGAAGACTCATCACAAGTAGCAAAACTGCGTTCTGCCCTTGAGTCAGTTGACCACAAGAGAAGAAAGGTAGCCTTTTAACTAGAGTTGGAAGATGGATGGTTAGGGTCAAAATGGGCCGGGTGTGCTGATTTGCTAACAAATCAATCTTATCATACTAATACTGTAAATATTTCAATAAAAAATAGGAACTTTCACCCGTTGCCCTTCTGGCGATTCTGTTTTTTGATTTTTGATTTTGACACGTTTGAGCTGCAAGACAACCCAAATCGACTCATTCTTAAGTAAACAGATTAAAATTGCCATCTAGTGTTGCTTATGGCATATTGTGTGTCCTTTCACTAATCAGTTGTTTAACGTTGTGATTAGATTCTGCAACAAATGAAAGGTGATAATGCATTATTAACATTAGAAGACGGTGGTTCACCTATCCGCAATCCCTCTTCTGCTGCTGAGGATGCCCGACTTGCATCTTTAATTGCTCTTGATGGCATTTTGAAGCAAATTAAGGTTCTTACCTCGAGATATAACTTTTATTTCTCTTTGGTTAGCACTTTAACAGTGACCTCTATAAGTTTATCACATTTTTTATAAACTCTTCAATTTGACAGGAAATCATGAGGCAATCTTCAGTAAATATAATGAGTAGAAGTAAGAAGAGAGCATTGGTTTCAGCCTTAGATGATCTTTCTGCACAAATGTCTTCCTTGCTTGAGGTTGACCATCCATGTGCGCAGAGGCACATTGCAGACGCTCGCCGTGTTGTAGAGGTAAAAATGTCATGTTATTTTGTAGTGGTGGCTCTATGGGTGGATTGGGTACCGGGCCGAACGGGTCTCAGTATATGAGTGGGAACGGACTAACCTCTTTTGTTGTACTTTCTTAGAGATATGATCACAAAAAAAATATACGATTACATTACATTACGGTAACTATGTAAATATTGAATAAATTGATATAGGCGTGGCCCATATGTCTTAAAATAGACTTTGGAAGACTTTCAACCTGTTTGACATGTTTCACTTTTAGCTCTTTTATTGAGTTGATTTGTTTGAGATAATATACTACCCACTGTTCCATTAATTAGTAAATGGGTTATAGTTGCCATCTTTATTCAAAAGTAATCCGTCATTGACCGAACCACATATACGCCAAGTGTATTTACCCCTATTCAACTGTTTCAATAATTTTGCAGTCAATCGTTGAGGAGGACGACAAGCCGCAAGGGACATTAAGGGCTGCTTCTGATGATTTTTCAAGTGCTGAAACTGATGTGACACAATGGAATGTTCTGCAGTTCAATACGGGCTCCACAACCCCATTCATCATCAAATGTGGAGCAAATTCACATTCTGAACTGGTCATCAAAGCAGATGATCGGGTTCAAGAACCAAAAGGTGGTGAGATTCTTAGGGTTGTTCCAAGGCCTACGGTTCTAGAGTCCATGAGCTTGGAGGAGATAAAAGAGGTGTTTAGTAAACTCCCAGAGGCTTTAAGCCTTCTCGCACTGGCTAGAACTGCGGATGGAACTAGGGCCAGATATTCCAGATTATACAGGACTTTAGCCATGAAGGTTCCAGCACTCAGGGAGCTTGTTGGTGAGCTTGAGAAAGGTGGTGGGCTTAAAGATGTCAAGTCATGAAAGCAGATGATGATGGGTGTGTATGAAAGAAATTCGGCAAATTCTCCTTAATTTTTTGTGTGCCTATGTTTATATAATACTGTATGTACGTGTGGCAAAGTTAGGCTGTAATTTACTGCAACGGCTATACTTCAATCGAGAAATATCTCCCCTTTTCGTCTGATACTTGAAAATTATATCATTTTGATGTGCATGGGTGTGTCGAGACAAATGCTATTTTTTTTCTCTCATTAAATGACCCACAATCTCATTTTAAGCTTTTATTCATATACGTCTTCATCATCTCAAATTTGATCAACTGTGAAGTTTTCGTCTAGTTTGTTTATCATCATTGATAATCAATTCATACATCATTAGACAATTACAGTTTTGTTTCTGATTGTAATCGGTGCAATTTACAACACCAAATATGCATTCAGGATGTGAAATAAATCTTGCACAAGGGGAATCGGACTTTTTACCTTTTTGCCTTGTTTACTTCCTTTTCTAGGGTTGTTTCATTATTATAAGGTGAAATGGCCAAAATATGATACATATATGCATACTTTTTAACTTCTAATCGTTCATCAGTTCCATAATTGATATTAGCATGGTGTTCGCTTTTTGTTCGATGATAGTGAGAATGTGGTGATAGTTAATGGTGGTGATATAGGCAAGGTGTGAATCATGGACGGACTCACATGGGAGCTGGGTGTGGCACGAGTCACACCCAATTTTAGTTCACGAAGTGTAAATTTTTTATAAAATATGATTTTTTTGAGCTCGTGCAACACCCAATTTTACCTAATAAATTCTTTATCTGACAACTTTAGTACTCATAGTCATAAAAAATATTTTGTGCAACACTCTCAAAAATCCTGGTACGTGTGATCCTACAAGTAGACTTATATAATAGGTACATGTGAATGTCTGACCAAAGAATGTCGTAGTAAATATAAATAACAATCATTATAACATCCGCAATATTAGGTTTACGAGCTTCGCTTTAACAAAAGTGCAAATGTATTTCATTACCCGCATTTTATCAAACTAAATTATTTTTATAAGTTTATAAATTTCGCAAATATTTTTGTAAAAATTTAAATGGAAAAATAAACTCTCTTTTATCATTGCTAACTTTATGTTAAACTAATGATAAAAACTAGGTACACTAGTTATATAAATTAAACTAAAACAAGTACAAAAATACAAATCAATAAATTTGAGTATCTCTCGTGTTATAAAACTAGGCGTGTACCCTTGCATAACGACGATATTTTATAGTGACAAATAATTATATTTGAGATATTGTGATTAAGTGTTTCATGTAAACTTTAGCAATTGCCGTCGACAAGTCTTCTTTTTAATGTGAGCATGTTCCACTTTAACAAATTGGGTTTAAAATATGGATCGAGATTGAAAACAAGATTGTGATGATGAATTTGTAGAAAACAGAAAAATAGTATATATTGAGTAATTTTTGAAAGAACATTAATTTTAGAAATAAAAATTATTTTTAAGACATTTAGTTAAAAAAATATTTTTATATGAAAAAATAAATAAAAGAGATTAAAATTTAGAGTAAGTTTTATAAAGGTATTTTTGGTGATTAGTTTATTTATATGTAGAAAGAGACAAAAATGAGAAGAAATCCAAACACGAAAGTAGTTTATTTTATAAAGGTATTAGGGTATCTTTGTCGCAAGTTGGAGCGGGTTGCTGGAGCTGTTTGTTTGCTAGAACATGTGGCTAGAGCTTTTTTTTACATGTTAGTACAACTAGTATTTCATTTAGTAGCTTATTTTTTTAACAAGCTCTTTCAAGCCAAACGTGTCAGCTAAACGAAACTTATTTTAAATTGTAGTTTATTTTTCTAAAAAAATAAGTTTGCTACGGAAAAAATAAGTTATCTACGATTAACCTCTAATAAGTGCGCCATAGCCTTACTTGTTGGAGAGGATGACTGGATCTGTGAGGAGTTGAAAAAGGCAATGTTACTTACAGGCACCATAATTCATAAATAAATCTTGACTAGTTTAATCCATCACCTTCAAAAACACACAACAACAATGTCTTGTTATAAAACATTAACCTGCACAACATTAACAGTCCTTACCGGGGCAGCAATATTTATACAAATCACCGGCCTATCTCTCTTCATCTCCGGATTCTTTCCCATTAAACCTGCTCTCTCCGGCGTCAGGTAATACATTAATTATTTGTATATCATTCTATTCAAATTTATAAAAAAATAAATAGCTTACACATTTTTATTGATCAGTGGACCAGATAGTTTCCAGCCTCCTTCTGATTCAGTTTATGATGAAAATCACACAACTTTGCATCCCCATCAACTTAAATCGTTATATCAGGTAATTCCTATTTTTATGTTATTCATTCTTTATTTTTTACTAGAACTGTACAGCGGCGGGTACTTGTGACTATATTTTGCGTTATTCGGTTACATATTTAGCTGTCTTTATGCTTTATAAGTAGAGATATAGAGATGGTTAAGCCAAATAATTTTAGTTTAAGCAACCAACCTGCCTCCTAACAAACTTTCTAACCAACTTGCTTCGTAACCAACTTTCTAACCAACCTGCTTCGTAACAAATTAATTTTGAAATCCTTCCATAATAAGCAAGTAAAAGTCTGAATTTTAAGCCTTTCTAATTATAGAATTGTCCCAAATGCATTATATAGTAGTATAGATTTGTATACTTTAGGTAGTAGGTGATTGGAAATATTAGAAATGAGGGGTTTTGTTAACTTAAGTGTAGTCAAGTCCTCAACTTTAAAGTGTTACATGCCTATCTAAAAAATGAGACCAATCCTCAACATCATATATGATTTGATCATTCAAGAACCATAATTTATAATCTTTGCTTATATTGAAGAATAGGATCACTCTCATAATGTATAGGCGTCACAAGTTGTTCTCATTTGATACCAAGAGTGTATAGTATTGGTTTTTCTACCAAAGGGCTTGTGTCCCATTGGTACCCAATGTGTGAGAATGTTCTCCAACCAAATGGTTGTGGATTCAAGTCCTGCGTAGGACATTGTGAGATTGATTTGTTTGAGATAGTTAGTTGCCTTTCAAAAAATATATATATATATATATATATATATATATATATATATATATATATATATATATATATATATATATATATATATATTGGTTTTTCTGTTTAAACTGGTTAGAACAACTTGTTGCTTATATGGAGTACTAAATGGCATTTAATTGAGCAGCCTTCTATGTGCAGGAACTTTCTGAGATCCAACCTTATTATGACCGGCTGATACTAATGGTATGGAATAATGAAATATCATTTACCAAAATATATGCTCCCTCGCTCATTTAGAGACAGGGTATATTCACCATCCAAATATAACTATGTGATGTTTAGGTTATTGATGGTCTTCCAGCAGAATTTGTTCTTGGAAGAGATGGTCAGCCTCCATCAAAGATCTTTAAAGATGCAATGCCGTATACCCAGTCTTTGTTAGCCAATAATATGGCATTGGGTTACCATGCAAAAGCTGCACCTCCAACTGTAACATTGCCACGTTTGAAGGTACTAAAGTTATTTCTATTCTTGAATATGCGTTTTTATCTCATTTGTTGATTGTATATCAGGCCATGACTACTGGGTCAATTGGGGGATTCTTGGATGTTTTGTTTAATTTCAACACTCAAGCTCTTTTGGAAGACAATATTATAGGCGAGTTGGCAAATTCTTATTCAATTTGTACATCATATGCTAGTTGTTGTTCTGGTGTTGGCCAGCCTGATGTATTACGTATTAACTAGTTTTTTGCAGGTCAATTTTTTAAAATAGGTTGGAAAATGGTTATGCTTGGTGATGAGACATGGCTTAAGCTGTTTCCAGGATTGTTTACAAGGCATGACGGAGTTAGCAGCTTTTTTGTATGACTTCTGCACTTGCTGGTTTATTTTACTCAAGTTTTTTTATGCTCAAAGATTCATTTAACTTGTTCTACATATAATGACATAATCTTTCTTGGCACTGTAGTCTCAAATGTATATCTTTGTGGTGAATTGGCCATATATTAATTCTTTTACACTTTTCGTTTCTATGCTACCTAGTTGTCTAAAATTCCCAGGAACTTCTATTTATGTTGCTTAGTTTTACGTCTCTTGAAAATCTGTTTTATTGTTCTTGCTATAGGTTAAAGATACCGTGCAAGTGGATCACAATGTTTCGCGACATCTCAGTTCTGAACTTTACAAAAATGACTGGAATCTTCTGGTAATATTTTCTTTTGTTAAATTTGATTATAATGCCAATGCTTCTATGGCAGCTTTGATCCATGGTTTCAATCTTAGAGCTGTTGCATTGGTAATTGTTTGTTAGCTACCTGACTACACAATTACATATATAACTTCTGTCCTTTTTTGCTGTTCTCCAACCTTGGTGAGAGTTAATAAGTAGTGGTATTCATTGTAACTTTGGAAGAAGCACATGTAGTTTTTGACTTTCTGCCAGTGTCACTTTGAGTTTTAACTTTACAAGGCTTTTTTATGTTTCAATTCTCTGCATCCTTGTATGGATTATTAGCATTCCTGTACAACTCAGTCTTTAAAGCCTTCTGTATAAAAGTAACGTAAGTAGCAGAATTGGGAGAAAAATGCTGTATATGTTTTTTTCTTTAATTTATAGTTTTCTTAGAATCTTCTTGTAGGAAAGAATATATCCGGGATAAGGAAACTTCTAACTGATTACAACCCCAATTATCTCTTTTTCCTCGTTTGAATAGTTCTCTAAATTAGTTGGCAACGATTCTCAGTTATAAAGAAATTTTAATTTCTATGTGTGGTTTCTGTATAGTTACGTATTAATCTTGATAGCTACGTATTTTCGGTTTACATATGGCTTAATTCTATTCTTAAGTCTTATTAATATTGTGCCCACATATCTCTGTCTAGTGCAAATATATATTTAATTCGTAAACTCGTAAGTACCCTAACAGACATCTAAAACGTATTTTCAACTATTTATTACAGCCAGACAACTTTATATCGCATCAACACTAGAATTCTCTGCAATTTCATTTCAGATTCTTCATTATCTTGGTTTGGATCATGTTGGGCATCTTGGCGGGCGCCGTAGGTAGGTTTCTTAACTCTACTCAACTTCGTATGTCTTAAAAAAAGTAATTCATGGTTGCTGCTGGTTCTGTGTTTCAGTACCTTGATGGGACCCAAACTCCAGGAAATGGATGAAGTTATAAAAACGATTCACGAGAGTGCTATCCAGTCTCAAGAAAGTGATCATAGAAGAACTCTCTTGGTTTGTATATGTATAAAACTCAATTTCTTGACTCAAATTGCATGTGTATGTATAAGATCTATATCTTAACTTCAATATCATTTGTAGGTGGTGGTTAGCGATCATGGAATGCAAGAAAATGGTAATCATGGGGGATCTTCATATGAAGAAACAGACTCACTGGCACTTTTTATTGGGCCAAGAGGTAGTCGTGTTTCAGAGATAGATGATACTATTAATCAGGTATATACAAAATTCACTCTTTGAAGTTCATAATTTTTGCTCCATTAAGCCATAATCATTTTACTAAAAGCTTATGCCCTCCTAATGCATAGCCGAATTTATTAAAATACGAGAACTCAATGTGATTATAGAGCTTCATGGTGCTAGAATACTAAAAACATGACTGTCTTATAGAGTTATAGTATATCTGTTATTTTGTTGATTCAGGTTGACATTGCTCCGACATTGGCTCTCCTTTTTGGTGTACCTATTCCAAAAAATAACGCTGGCTATCTGATCACTGACCTATTTAATCCAATAGAAGGTTTGACTTTTGACTTTAGTTGCATATAAGGGTGCAGAAACATTTGAATATAAAAAATACTAATGATGACACAAGTAACATATAACTATGTACATATAATTATTTACATTTTACAATAATTTTCGACGATAGTAACTCTGTAGTCTGTACATAAAATTATCTACTTGTTGTGTCGTTTTGTATTGAAAATGTCTGAATATTTCAGATCTCCAGCTACTGAGGCTACTGGAACTGAATTCTTGGCAATTGCTAAGACTACTTCAAGCCCAATCAACTTATTCGACTTGTGGAAGTTTAAAAGACACACCTTCTTGCTTATTTTTTGATGCTGCTTCTCGTCATAGATCTTGGAAGTCTAATAATGATTTTAGGTGGGTTGTGGCATATAAAATAGCACATATTATGAGTACTTATTTATAACTCTGACCACTATTGTCATAAACTCTGCGTAGATCTGCTAATGATGATGACTTTAAGAGCACTGTCTTGGCATACAATCAGTTCTTAAGAACAGCAAGCGAGCAGTTGTCACACACAGCAACAGATGTAAGCATTCCATGTTCCAACGGATCTAGGTTTTTGTTTGACATGGATAAAGGGGGTGGGATGCAGTGGTATTTCCTAGGGACACTGGGCCGAATCACTTTTAGTCCTAAGGTTTATTTTCTCAACATATGCGTGTCAAATACAATGATTACAAAACTCATATTATTTTCAACAATAATTTGGTTTTTTTAATCAATTGATTTATGAGGTTTTATGTCTTAAATATTTGTTTGTGAATTTTTGTAGTATTACATGTTTGACCCATCAGAGGTAAAACACAACTTTGATTGACCCATAATAACTAAATGGGTTGAAATTTCCATATTAGGCCTTACTGTTGACTAGTTATAGATACCTGCTTTAGCCATTTATAGGTGTATTAATTCTGTTTCATTCTATTATATTTTTTACCCGCTGCAGAAACCCAGTGGCCTACTTACCTCAGGGATAATGGCAATGCTTCTATCATGTGTCATGTTCTTGAGCCTCCTTTACAAACTGGGCCAAGAAATTTACCCAAAAGTGCAAATACACAAGTTCCAGTTGGCTGAAGCTTTGGTCGGGGGTATTATCGTAATTATTGTTTTGAGCATGGGATCAAGCTCTCTGGTGGAAGAAGAACAGTATCTATGGCATTTTATGACCTCAACCTTCTTTCTCATATTACTCCGTGAAACAATAAAGTCAACGACAGGGAACCGCAATAGAATCTGCAATCAACTATGTCTCATTGCAGTAATTTTATTTTGTGGAAGGCTACTAAGAGGATGGCATCAAGGTGGTGTTAATTGGACTCACCTTCCCGATATTTCTAAATCACTTGAAATGGCTGGGAATGCTTACATAAAAGCCTTTCAACTCGTTTCCGTGGTGCTTGTAATCAGCTTATGTTTGCATACTCTTTCCTCGTTATGGTCAAAGTCAAAGAGTTATATCCTCATTTTACTTGGACTAAGCTACTTATGTGGCGGCTTGCTGGTTCTGCAGTATATAATAAAGTATCAGGGTACTGGAGTTGCAGCATCTGATAATGATGCAATCTTAGCCATACAGTTTATATATGTTTTTTTTGTTACAATCTCAACAGTAACGGTTATAGCGTCACCTTGGCTTATGTCATTTCAAAGCAAGGATCTGGTTTTGGTAATTAAAGATTGTTTGTATGTTATTGGGATGACGTATATATTTGGGTGGTGTTTTCTGCAACTTTTACTGCAACAACCTGTCAATTCCATGCCCATTGCACTGCTACTTGTGCAAATCATTGCTACCATCTATTATGTTTCTCTTGGTGGTTCAGATGTTAAGCAGTGGGTTGAGGTCAGTTCATTGAAGTATTATTGGATTAGTCTTATTTCAGACGATTTAATTTTGTTTGCAAATTCTTCAATTATAAAACAAAATAATTGTATATCTACAGATTGCTGCTATATATTATTTGGGAATGGCTGGCCATTTCAGTCTTGGAAACACCAACACTTTAGCTACCATTGATGTTGCTGGAGCTTTCATTGTATGCTATCTTCCTTCGTTTAATCACTCACCATTGTTTTTCTTATTAAGTACAAATTCAAGATTATACTTCTTTCTCTCTCTTTCTAATATCGCTCGTCAAATTGCCAGGGAATATCCAGTCATTCAACAGTTCTCAGTGGACTTATTATGTTTGTGATAACATTTGTATCTCCCATGTTATCTCTCCTTAGCTTGGTGATGTCAATCTCTATGAAAGACATAAACACCCTTCTAAAGACCCGTGAAGTAAATACGGGTCAACTTCTGAAAATGACTCTTGGTTTCCCTTGTTTGGTTCCACTGGGGATAAATTCTGTACTTTTGGTTGCATACACCATCATACTTTTGCTAATGAGGAACCATTTATTTATATGGACCGTCTTTTCACCGAAGTAAGTCTTACTGATAGCACACTCTGTTTAGACAATTCGATCATTATGCTTTCACCATTAAAAATCGACAGTTCAACACTTCAACATAATATTACCCATTGAAAGAAGCTGATTTATGTTATTTTTTTACCTCAGGTACATCTATGTTGTAGTCACTACCGCTTGTGTCCTTGTCGGGGTGCTTATCGTTGCTTCAACAGTGACTTATACTATTTGTATAGCAGTTTATCTAGTAAGACATCAACACAAGGATTCAATATCATAAGTTTACGAGTGAAGAAAAATACCGTTGGTGAAGCTAATGTAGGTTTAATTCTTTTCTCTTGAAGTTTTAGCAGGAAACTGATCAGTTTTTGTTATAAGTTTTTTTAATTCTAGGATTTTGTAACACCCTGTTGTTTCTTGGAGAGAATTTTGTAAAACTATCAGGGTTTTGTACAAAATGATATATTTTTCTTCTTAATGACATAGCCTTTTGATCGCTCTGTTTTTATATTATGTTATGTCAAGTAGACATGGAGTTCCAACACTTGTACTAGTAATTTGTAAATGATCAAATCTTAAGGTCGGTCACTCGGTGTCTCTTAAAGCATAATGTTTGACTTTGAAATATTTGTAGTTGCTATTAGTTCTAGGGGACCTGGTTGGCAGACAAAGTTTGCTTTTGGCCATGGGGAAGAAGGTTTGATTTGCAAAGACTAGTTTGGTTTAGCGTATCTAAAGGGTCGTTTATGAAGATGTTATCTTGAATATCACCACCTATGATGGGTTAACTGGGCTTGCCGGTAAATCAACCATCTAGAAAGTATCACCACTCATACAATAGGATTCTCATTTGCCAAAAAAAGCTAGCTGAGAAGATGACATTTCATTAAATGAACATCAAACAATTGCATAAACTTCGGGATTGAATTCCCAACTAGCTTGAATTGTGTCAAGCTTCCTTGACACAGGCCAGACCTTAAGCAGAACTACAAGGGGAGCACATGCCAAAACAATTTGGTCAACTAAAGCAATACACAAAGTTAGCAACAGATTTTTGTCACAGGTAATTCCCTGGTTAATTTTGTGAAACACAACACTAGACAATGCAAGTAGAGAACGAAGGAGTATAAGCAATACATTCAATCTAGAATTCATCTCATAAGCACATATACTTGTATACTTCTCAAACTGTGAGCATGTGGTATGTTTGTACACTAAACAGTAAACACACAATTTCATCAAGCCGCATGGCTAATGTCAGTATCTATTATGTGAAAATACTTACCAATACGTATCACTTATTCACTGATACCATTTAATGGTGGTCAGATCAAGGTTCAATCTCTCAAGTGTTGGCAGATTTTACATGAATTACAATATACAAGAAACTATCAGACACAAATATAAGCACACGAAACCCAATAAACAGAATCCCCATCCCATGAGCAAATAAGCGTACGCTTTTCTTAACTTGGCCTTCAAAAACCTGTTAACATTTCTCATCGTATCATACTCCACCTTCATCACTTCACATTCATCCTTCAAAGTCCGGTTTTCTTTCTCTAGCTATCACCATCCCGAAACAAAAGTCAATATTGCAATTCTATGTTGTCTTTTATCTAACTTTAGCATTACTATATAAAAGACTGGTCCTTTAGTGTTTAAAGAATCAAACTGCCTGTTATCTAAATTGCTGTTCGCTGCTTAGAATTCTTGGTATTATGTTTTCTTTAGCTATAATTGATTATAGATACAATAGTTTACATTTTCCTTTTCAATCTAAATTCCATAAAAGCAGTCTATTTTTGACTTTTTATATATCAAAGAGGTACTTTCACAAGTATACATGACATAAAGTCAAAACTGCTTACCTCAACAATAGTCTCGACAAGCTTGGTTGATACTTCCTTCCACGAAGATATTGTTTCTGGAGCCATACAAACACCTTCATGGTTTGACTTCACCTCTTCGCTTAAACTGGGGTCAGATAAAAGTCCATCCACAACAAACTCCTCCTCAATCAGATTCAACGTCTCAGCATCCAGCTTCTCTTTTAACTGCACAAATCCACATGTACAGCTTGGTAACACATTACTAAAAACGATATATAGATCAGTAATTAATCCCAAACCTTTTTTAGGATTCTCTGCTGCGGGTCAACAACTTTCAGCTTCATATCATTCGGAGATAATGATGTCTCCTGGTTCTTGTCACTCATGTCTTCCTTGCAACTAACACGCAATGATGCCTTTATATGCTTAGCTCTGCCACAAATTAAAAGTTAAGAAACCAATTCATTCTCTTCATACGCAAATCTAGATGAATACAATCACAAAGTTTAAAAATAAACCTTGCTCCAAACCGTAGGGTGGATAGACTCTCTGATGAATTACAAAGACTTGGGGAGCAACAGCAAAGTAATGCAGTGTGGGAGCTTCCTCCCTGTATGGGAAAAAAGAGACATAATTAGAGGTGGCAGAATTTACTGGTCAGACAGGCTGAGTTATGGGTCAAAACCCCGGTATTTTTTGCATGGGTCATAACAGGTTGGTTGACATGAAATACTTTCTGTCTGAAAGTTATGAACTTTTTAACAACTAGTTTGTCAAATATTTTTACAGTAAATTAAATTGTTTCAATAATAATCCAATTTTATTTCATAAAATAATGAGGTTTAATGCATTAAAAGTACACTTTGGTCGACTTTAACCCATTTGACACATTTGATCAGTTTCCTTTTCAAGTTAATCTTTATCATTAATCCGCCACTCAGTAGAAATTTAATATAACTGAAATTGACCCATTCATTAGTAATGAGTCGAATGTGGCAATTTGACCGAAATAGTCATTAAGGTTTTTAAGTATAATGGGATGAAGCTCAAAGAATTGTACTAACAAGAGCATCCTGTAGGATCCGAGTAAGCTTCGAATCACGATAGGGGATGTGATTTGCTTTTCCATGTGGACTGGAAGTCAGAGCATTAATCACATTTCCAAGTGCAGAAAGTGATTTGTTAATGGTTTTGGCTTCTTCAAGAACTCTCCCCTCAGCACCGGTCTTCTCAACCTTCTCAGATCCTGCCAAGTCTACAAGAACAAGCTTTCCGGTGCTCACCCTGTTCATAGTTACATTGTAGTAATTTCAGACATATATATAATTCTAGTAAACTGTAAATAACCGATGGAAATATGATACCTCTTCTCATTTGTTAACTCTTTCTGAACAGTAAATATGTAAATGCAATGACTTCTACTGCTTGCCATGTTCATTTCTACATGAAGCAAGTCCATCAAACAAGTATGATTTATAATGCAACATAATACATGAACTTGGACTGGGAGTGACAGAGAGAAAGAGATAGAGAAATACGAGTCTCTCCTACTGCTCTGTTTGCTATCCCGCTCTGTGTTACCAATTTTAAGAAGCAGAATATAAACAATTAGTTTTCATACGTAGGGTAATATTGAAACCAGAGAAATTATAAACGATTCTGATCTTACTGATAGGAACTTTAAAGCTTCTTCACCATTCAATATCAACATCTGTAAAATGGTAGGTCAGTTATCATCTAAACAGTTGCATCTTGAAACACTATTCTCAATGGACTCTTCTATGGATCAGTTCTATAAATTTCATCAGGGGTATTTCCTCTACTTGAAATGCTCAACAGCCTTGTCATTTAACAGTATTGCAGATTCATGTTTTAAAAGTGAAACTGATCTAAAAAGGTTCTATAAGTTTGCAAGTTTGGGGTGGTTTAAACCCCTGGTCTTCTATTCTACTTTGAGGTTGGGTGTTGTTGGTTGAATATACCTTTAATTCTTCTTTGTTAGGTTTTAAAGTGCATACTACAGGTTTCCAACTGTTGAGGTACCACTTTTAACCTTAACCGTTCTAATCCAATAGTTTTAGCACTAAAAAGATAAATTCTGTTTAAAAGAGAAATACATGTTTATATAAGTACTGACTACTTTTTTTGAGCAAAGTACTGACTACTGAGTGCATGTATTTCCAGGAAAAAAAAGGTTTCAGTTCCAAATGGTGATAATATGTGTTACTAGATGTTAGGAACATTAAAGTCGAACAAATGAAAATGTATCAGTGAGAAGTATGAGAATGCAAACTATAGAAAAATAAGTCCATTACTGTTTCCATAATCAGAATACTCTCGATTTGGAATATACATTAGAGTGGAAAGCTCAAACCATATTCTATTATGCATAAGAGGCACATTCTATTCTACAAGCTTGTTAAGAAAACTAGGATTTCTTAGCAGACTTTTTAGCTCAGATATGAAAAATTGAGTATACTGAAAGGAATCCATATGAAAGAAACTTAAACTTACTTCTGTTACTCCTGACAACAAGATCCCGTGTCCTTTTTGCTCTTTGATCTGTATATTGTCCTTTGATAAATCAAAAAGGTCCCTGCAAGAAACGCTCCGAATTGTGATAACAATATACAGTTAAACATAAGTGATGTTCTTCGATTCCAAAACACATGTGCAATTTAACCAGGACTTGTGTGTTTCACTGTTTTGTGAGAACACAAGAGATATGATAAGTTGGCAATCACTGACCTTACTCTCTCCATGTAAATCTCGACCTGATGTCACAAAATGCAGGTCGATTAGTAAATTCCTTGAAAATACTTCACACAAATTCTAATTCATGTGGCATCAATTGAAGTTATATACCATAGACAGTTTGATTTTGTAAGTTGTCGTGTCAGCACACAGGTTTATAGCCTCAAAGAGTTCATCTACTACTCTAGGTAGTAATCCTTTCTTGCGATCGTCAGTTTCCAGAATGTTGCCTCCCTGGTCAAATAAGTCAATTAAGGACTTCGTTTGAGACAAGCGTTTTTTAAAACTGTATATAACGTGCATCACCTCCATGGTATAGGTCTTCCCTGCTCCCGTCTGTCAAAGTACATATGAGAAATCATCAGTTAGATCCTACAACTATTGAGATCTCTTTCAAAGCTACTTGAACGACGGAGACATGTTATTATTCAAGAGCATACACATTTTCAGCTAATCATAACTAGCGAAAAGGGATGCCCAAACATATAACACTAGTTATAAGAATCTACATATCAGTCTCTCACCAACAATAATAGCAAAAACTAAATCACACATCAAAATTATCATAAATCTCAAACTGTCGATACTCCAGGTTCCGATTTGTAAATATCATCGGTCTCTCAAAACACAATTGTGTACATAAAAAATAATAGTTCCTTTACATACCTGTCCATATGTGATGATCGTGCCATTAATCGAATTAACAGCATCTGTCACATACAAATCAACATTCAAATTGAGAATTAAAACTCAATATCACTCCTACACATTCAAACGACAAGTTACATTCCACAATATCAGATATCTTCTACAAGTAACATCTTCATTAAGCTCCAATTTACACAAGCTTAAAGACTATCAACATGTATACGCTAAAATAAGGCAAAACAGATCACTTAAACACACAGATCAACAGTCTACCACTCTACCTAATATACGCCATTTACCGTAAATTGAACAATAATTCTACAGAATTACAGTAATATTAAGGCAAATTAGTTCTCTAAATCACACAAACCAGCACATCATAACCTAAACACGGGATGTTTATCGTAAATTAAGCATTTCCACAAAAATACAATAAATTAAGCAAAATCTATCACTCAAAAACACAGATCAACATACTAACCTAAAACACGATATTTGCCGTAAATAAAAGCTTAGTTACACACAGAAAACAGTAAAATTAACGCAAAATAGATCAGTAAAACACACAAAACATCACATTAACCTGAAACACGATATTCACCAAAAATTAAACAATAACTAAACATAAATACAGTAACATTAGCGCCAAAACTAACAGTAGTCAACACATTTGACCTACAATGTGATTTTTACAGTAAAAAAACCATAAGTAAACAAGAATACACTAAACTTAAGTCAAAATATCTCACTAATACGCATAAATCAACGCATTATCCTAAATATGATATTTTACGTAACTTAAATCACAACTGAACAAAAATACAGTAAAATTAGGGCAAAATAGATCAGTAAAACACACAAACCAAAAATATGATATTCGCCGCAAATTAAGCAATAATAACACAAACAGTAAAATTAGTTCAAAACAGATCACGAAAACACACAAATCAACACGTTAACCTAACACATGATATTCACCGCAATAATTATCCAAAAACACACTAAAACTAGTCAAAATAGATCACTAAACTACACAAATCAGCACATCTAACCTAAAACATGACGTAAACAGTAAATTAATCAATAATTCTACAATTTACAGTATAATTAGGTCAAAACAGATCAGCGATCAACACAATTAACCTAAAACCTGATATTCACGGTAAAATTAGGTCAAAATTGATGACTAAAACAGGCGAACGAGCCGATTATACCTCTAACAATCGGACGCGCTAGAAACTCGTAAACGTCAGCTTGTTCAGAATCTTCGTAAAACACCTTATCGAAACTAAACACGTACTGTTCATCTTTCTCATCCTGTAAAATAAAAATAAAAATTAATTAATTAATTGCATAATTTACGATGCGAAAAAGACGTAAGTGAGAAGGAAATGAAATGAACCTTGAGAGAGAATGATTGTGAATCTGAGCGTGAAATGCAGATAGATTCATCGTCTACTTTTGAATTTAGAGGTCTGAACCTTGTGCACACGCAGATGTGTGCCATTGAGTTGAGAGGGTTTGTGTGTGTGATGGTTTGTTGGTGTTTGTGAATTGAAAAATATCTGTGGCGCCTTTTATATTCCCGCCTTGTGTTTGTTTTTTGAACGGGTTTTGGTGCATGCGGTTCGGGTCGGGTCAAGAGATTGAGACGGTATTCTTTTACTTAAGCTTTTGTTAATTGCTTAAAATGTGATGTAAACACTTCTTTTAGGAAAATATATTCAAAATGTGGATACTTATTTTTAGGAACAGAATCAGGATTTCGAATTGAAAGGGGTGGTAATTTTCTTTTAAAGGTTTGTCATCTGCATTTTTAAATAATAGCTTTGGAAAATTGATATTTAAAAGGTATCAAAATTCATGTAAAGTACATCATAAAAGGCAAATTGCTTAAAAAGGTATTCATCATAGGTCCAGTTTCAATTAAAAGTACAATTTTTTTTTCTCAATTTAAGGTACTTGATTTTTTTTTTTTTTTTTTTTTTTTTTTTTTGCCGATTTAGGTTTTTTTCTAACTTCCGTTAATTATTTCGTTAGTAAATTACATGTTTGGTCCTTGAGTTTGTATATGCATTTCAAGTTTGGTTCATTTTCGTCCGTTTTCATACGTTTTCGTCCGCTTTTACATGTTTTGTCTGTTTTAACACGTTTTCATCCATTTTTTCACGTTTTCGTCTGTTTTTACACGTTTCCGTATGGTTTGCACGTTTTTGCGCGTTTTTGTCCATTTTTACACATTTTCGTCCGTTTTTGCATGTTTTCGTCTGTTTTCACGCCTTTCCGTCCGTTTTTGCCCATTTCTGTCTGTTTATACACGTTTTGTCCATTTTTACACCTTTCCGTCCGTTTTTACACGTTTCCGTCTTTTTAACACGTTTTCGTCCATTTTTGCACGTTTCTGTCTGTTTATACATGTTTTCGTCCGCTTTTACATGCTTTTGTCCGCTTTTACACCTTTCCATCTGTTTTTGCACGTTTCCGTCCGTTTTTGCACGTTTTCGTCTGTTTTTACGCCTTTCCGTCCGTTTTTGCCCGTTTCTGTCTGTTTATACACGTTTTTGTCCGTTTTACATGTTTTTGTCCGTTTTACACCTTTCCTTATGTTTTTGCACGTTTTCGTCTTTTTTAGACGTATTCGTCCGTTTTTACACGTTTTTGTCCATTTTTGCATGTTTTCATCTGTTTTTGCACGTTTTTGTCCGTTTTTGCACCTTTCCGTCCTTTTTTGCCCGTTTCCATTTGTTTTTACACATTTTCGTCCATTTTTACACGTTTATGTATGTTTTTGCATGTTTTCATCTGTTTTTACACGTTTTCGACTTGTTTTTACACGTTTTTGTCCGCTTTTACATGTTTTATTCTGTTTTTGTATGTTTTCGTCTGTTTTTACACCTTTTTTTTTTCCATTTTTACACCTTTCCGTCTGTTTTTGCATGTGTAAAAACAGACGGAACATGCAAAACTGAACGAAAACATGTAAAAAAGACGGAAATGTGCAAAAACAGACGAAAACGTGTAAAAACAGATGAAAACATGTATATATAGATGGAAACGTGCAAAAACGGATGGAAATGTGTAAAAACGAACGAAAACGTGCAAAAACAGACGAATACGTGCAAAAACGGACGAAAACATGTAAAAACCGACTAAAGCGTGTAAAACGGACGAAAATGTATAAAAACGGATGGAAACGTGCAAGAACAGGCGGAAACATGCAAAAACGGACGGAAACGTGTAAAAACGGATGAAAAAATGTAAAAACGGACAGAAACGTGCAAAAACAGACGAAAATGTGTAAAAACGTGCGGAAACGTGTAAAAACAAACGAAAACGTGTAAAAACAGATGAAAACGAGCGTAAACAGAGGGAAACGTGTAAAAACGAACGGAAACATGTAAAAACGGACGAAAATGTGTAAAAATTGATGGAAACGTGCAAAAACAGACGGAAAGGTGTAAAAACAGACGAAAACGTGCAAAAATGGACGAAAACGTGAAAAACGGATGAAAACGTAATCAGACAAAAATGTGTAAAAACGAACAAAAACATATAAAAACGGATGAAAACGTATACAAACGAATGAAAATGGACCAAACATGAAATGCCTATACAAACTCAAGGACCAAACATGTAATTTACTAACAAAATAGTTGACGGAAGTTAGAAAAAAACCTAAATCGGCCCAAAAAAAAGTCGGTACCTTAAATTGAAAAAAAAATAAAAAAAGAAAAAAACAACTTTAATTGAAATTGGACCTAAAATGAGTACCTTTTTATGCAATTTGCCCATAAATAATGTATAGGACAAATGTTGTGCATATTATACTATTTAAAGCAATAATTAGTGTTCTAAAAGGCATGCCAAGGCGTGGTCTCGCAGCCACGAAATGGACCATGGCGGCTGCTCTAGGCGTGGCGTGGAAAAAGGCGAGAAAAGGCGCGTCTTTTGGTAAGGCGTGACGAGCATTTTTGAACCATTTTTATTTATTTATTTATTTTTTAATTACTATTTTGAAACCATTATTTGGAATTTGGGCTATTTCGTATTTGGGTCTGGTAAATATATAATAAGTATTAGTCTAAATGTTTGTTATAGTAGTATAAATGTACATGAAATATGTTACTATAACATAAATGATAAAATTATAAATATTTTTTTGCCGCCTAAGTCACACCTTAAAGAACGCCATGACTCGTAAGACATGAGGCGTGACCATGCCGCCACACACCATTTATAACCTTGGTAATAATAGTCCATTGCCTCATTACCCGGAACAACTTATTTAAGAATGATCCGCAACAAGCAAGCAAGCAAAATAAAAATAAAAATAATAATAATAATAATAATAATAATAATAATAATAATAATAATAATAATAATAATAATAATAATAATAATAATAATTACGCAGATAAATGCGATGATATCGGATATGGGTTCCTCCCCTTTTCATTCTCTTCTTTTGGAGAACTTGAAAAGGATGTATTGTCCTTATTAAAGCGCATTAGACGATTCTCTATGACCCAAGACATTGGAGCACGTGCTGCTCCGCATATTTTTAGTAAGATTGGTTTTGCTATAGCTAGAGGTGTGGGGGCTCAGTTAGTATCTCGGCTCCCCACTAATTTCTTGTAAAATCCTATTTGTTTTTCAATAAAGTGATGTTATTATAAAAAAAAAAAATAATAATAATAAATAATAATAATAATAATAATAATAATAATAATAATAATAATAATAATAATAATAATAATAATAATAATAATAATAATAATAATAATAATAATAATAAAAGTGATGGTTTATAATAATAATAATAATAATAATAATAATAATAATAATAATAATAATAATAATAATAATACCTTTTGCCTATCTACGCGACAGATGGCGCTCTGGAGATCGCAAAGGGAAGACTATACTTCAGATTGGTTACGGGTGGTTCCGTTCGCTGGGTTGGGACAGAATATGAACGCCAGAACTTACCGATGTGTATTATGTTATAGGCTAGGTCTTCCCTTGTTTTCTGTTTAGAGACCGTGCTCAGCTTGTTCCAAGGTTTTTTCAGGGGATATTTACGGGGACCATGCGGTATCGTGCGCTGGCATCATTGGCATTAAACATCGACACAACATGGTGCGTAATACCCTATTTGATGTTTGCTCTCGTTCCGGGGTCTAGGCTTGTAGAGAGGTTGACATCAGGCTTTATGGGGATGGGGAGCAAGCCTTACGCCCAGTTGATATATTGCTTTATTCTTGGGACGAGGGGAAGGACGTTTGCGTCGATTTGATGGGGTCGTCTCCCTTGACGCAAACTGGTATGATTGATTTTGTGCCAGGTCGTGTGGTGTCTGACGCCGCACAACGTAAACGTGTCAAGTATAGGGCTAAGTGTACGGAGATTGGATATGGGTTCCTCCCCTTCTCATTTTCCTCTCTAGGTGAACTTGAGACCGATGTGGTGACCTTACTAAAACGGATCCGGAAGTTCTCCATTACTCAAGACATTGGAGCGCGTGCTGCTATTCATATCTTCGGTAGGATTAGCTTTGCTATCGCTAAAGGTGTGGGGGCCCAGATAGTTTCGAGGCTCCCCACTAATTTCTTGTAATCTTATAGTTTTGTTTCTAATGAAAGTGATGTTATAATAAAAAATAAAAAATAAATAATAATAATAATAATAATAATAATAATAATAATAATAATAATAATAATAATAATAATAATAATAATAATATAGCTAGAGGAGTGGGAGCCCAGTTAGTATCTCGGCTTCCCACTAACTTCTTGTAAATCCTATGAGTTTCTAATAAAGTGTTGTTTATAATTAAAAAAAAAATAAAAATAATAATAATAATAATAATAATAATAATAATAATAATAATAATAATAATAATAATAATAATAATAATAATAATAATAATATATAACATCATTTAGAGCAGCAGCTGTGGTAACGTCCTAGGAGGCGTTAAGCCCATTTTAACGCACGTTAACTAGCGTTAGGCGATGTGTTGTGTTGCGTTAAGGTGGCGTTAACGTGGCACGTTAATACACTAACGCCACGTTAAAGCTACATTGTGTAAAAAAAAATTCCTTTTACCCCCCTCTAACGTGTATAAATAGATCCGTTTGGGTTTCAAAAAAAAATTTCATTTGCACCCCCTACATTAATTCAAACGGCTAGTTTTGTATTTTCAAAAAAAAAATCAAACCATATAAACACATCTATAAATACCAACTAAACACATACATATTTTTCATACATCCACTACTAATTCTCCACTCTTTATACTTCCTATATAAGAAAAAAAAAACATTCTTCACTCATAATGGATCCAAATCAAAATAACGAATTTGGTCCGAGTTGGTCAGACATTGATGATGAAGAAGACATATAGTTTATGGTTAATGCGTTCGAGTTACAACAGCGCTTACAAGAAGAAGAAGAAGCTCATCGTTATTTGCCCCGTACCCACATATATCGTGAACGTGAGCTTGCTGAGGAACGTTTGCAAAATGACTATTTCGTTAAAGGTTGCAAGTATACGCACGGTAAATTCCGTACGAGGTTTCGTATGAGCCGGAAACTATTTCTACAAATAGTCAAAGGTATTGAATCTTACGAATCTGATGATATTCCATATCACTTTAAATACTATAAGTTAGGACCCGATTGTACGGATCGAGGGAGTATTAGTGCACTTATGAAGTGTACATCTGCAATACGCCAAATGGCGTACGGCACCACCCCAGATGCGTTCGATGAGTATCTGCAAATGGGTGAGACAACTTCACGTCTTTGTCTTGATAATTTTAACATGTGTGTTATGGATTTGTATATGCATGAGTTTTTAAGAACACCAACATGGTCCGACATTCAACATATTTACGAATTGCATGAACGTCAACATGGTTTTTCGGGTATGCTTGGTAGTATTGATTGCATGCATTGGGCGTGGAAAAATTGTCCGGTGGCTTGGCAGGGGCAATTTGGTAGGGGTGATAAAAGATACCCAACGTTAATGCTTGAAGCTATTTCTTCACAAGATTTGTGGATTTGGCATGCATTTTTTGGTATGGCAGGGGCAAATAATGATATTAATGTTTTAGATAACTCTAACTTGTTCGACAACATTCTTGCTAACGAATCCCCAAGGGCACCCTACATGGTAAATGTAAGAAGGTATGAACAGGGGTATTACTTAGCTGACGAAATTTACCCACAGTGGTCAACTTTCGTCAAATCCTTCTCGGCAACGACTGACAAGAAACATAGTTATTTTAAAAGGAAGCAAGAAGGTGCACGCAAAGATATCGAACGTGCTTTTGGTGTGCTACAGGGCCGTTGGGGTATACTACAACAACCGGCACGAGCATGGGAAATTGTCAAGATACGACGAATCATGTATACCTGCATTATTTTGCATAACATGATTCTAAAAGATCAAAAATTTACACTCCGTGAGTATGACAGAATGTGGGTGGATCCGGCACCAAATTTGAGTCAACAAAGGTGGATCGACAGGTGTGATACGCAGAGGCACAAGACAAGGGAAATTCGCGACGCATGAATGCATACTCAACTCCAACGAGACCTTATGGAGCATGTTTGGCAGAAACGTCTTCAACGCCAACAACAACATGAAGAAGAATATTCCGAAGACGATGAATAAGTAGTTGTAATTCGTATGTTTTAATTTTCTATGTTTGGTTTTTTTCCTTAATCGTTGTTCTTGTTATTTTATATTTCGTATTGTAATGTTTAAGTTTTAATGTTATGTGGTTTATTAAATGAATTGTTGGTTTTAGTTTAGGGGGTGAATTTGAAAATTGTTGAGTTAAATCTGAGTTAAATCTGAGTTAAAGTTGAGTTATTGATGTGGGTGTTTTTTCCTGAGTTAAAGTTAATGTGTTAAAGCTGACGTGGCGCTGACGTGGCACTGAGTTAAAGAATAACTTGAGTTACCACTGTGAATGCTCTTAGTAACATATAAAGTATAAACTGTGTTGTGTTGTTTTGAACTGAAAAAGGTAATGGAGGAGGTGAACTGCAATTTTTCATACAAAAATTTAAAATGGGCCGACTAATTTACATTAATTAGGCTGGTCTAGTGGATTGTTGGAGGGGGCTGAGCACAATGTAGCCTCACTCCTGTCTTTGTTTAATTTAAGACGGCAAAGTGAGAAAAACGGTTAGACTGCATTTATTTGTTGCGTTTACTTGATGGAAAAAGTTTACTAGTTAATATAGATTTTGCAAGGAATAATGAGAGAGATATTTTCTTTTTAAAAGATATTACAAGTTTTAAAAAGTGTGTTTAGTCGCAGTATTGTTCAAGAAAAGCAAAGGAAAAAGTAGAAAAGCTTAAAGAAAAATATAGAAAAAGTGCAAATATTACTTTTATATAGGTTAGGCGTTTGGGATAATTCTAAAATTGTGCCTAAAATCGGATTTACAACCATGATTGAGTCACAAATCATCCAACTTCCAATTTTGGCCATGTGCTACCTATGCGACTGTGCTACTCCATACATTTATTGACACGTGGCACAACACACCTTTCATTTCAACTATTTACCAATCATGAGGTGACCCCACTACTATTTTGTTTTATCCGAACTAGTGTGCGACTGGCGGCTGTGCTACTTGAACTTAGTGTGCGACTGACGGCTGTGCTAGTGTACGACTGGCGGCACAAAATCTTTCTTAGATTTGCATGGGGAAGGAACACTAGTACTACTTGACTTTTTTTTTATTTTATTTTTTTTTTCATTTTCTCTCTAGTTTCTTTCCCTTCTTCTTGTACAACTGATACCATTGTGTGTGATGCTACCATAACCGTGACACTGTTCATTTCCATAATCATTAGTAAAATTAATGATGATTGATGATATGGTAGGTTTTACTATTTGTATGTGAGTATATTATAGTGTAAGTTGTTTATTACTTTGATTTGATAGGCATTTATGTTTTAGATGTATTAATCCTCTTATAATTTTCCATTATATATAGTGCCACTAAGTTAACACACAATCCTATCCACTCAATAACTTAACATTTCCGACCACCGTAGTTTAAGTATTCCGAGTTTCCGATCACACACTTACTTATCCGGCCACTTTATCTTCAACCTGCACTCAAAATGTCTTCCCCGAACTTCCCATTTCATGCTAGACTAGCGGTTGAAGCTCGCTCATTGATCAGAGCTCGTCAACTATTTGTTTACTTTGAGAGGATCAGGGCAGCCAACTTGGCTAAAGAAGAAGAGCTGAGGGCTTATGTTGAGGAAGCCTGCCAAAGAATAATAGAGATTGATCTCTATTTGTTTGAGCTGGCCAGGTGTATGGCTCGACCGTGGCTGCCCATGGTCGTAGTATGCTTAGGCTAGCCTGTTACCAGGATGTGTCAAGGATTGTCTTGTACACACGTGATGCCGATGAGGCACGTAACAATGCCAATCTACTCTTGGAGTTTATTAGTAGTGTGTTGCGTCTCTAGGCGTTGATTGTAGGTCTAGCCTATGGTTTTGGGGATGTTGTTCGGCTAGATTAGTTTATGTACTAGTTTATGTGTTTTAGGTGGATACTTTACGCCATTTTGTTTTGTAGGTGTTAAGTATGTTTGTAAATTTATGGTTTTAATGGAGATTAACTATATTCTATCTACTGTTATGTGTTGTTGATGGCAAACTGTTGGTTTTTGCGGCGCATCCAAAGACATTGAAATGATGATATAATTGTGTTGTCTACTAATGTGGTTCATTGTTTAGTAAATGTGGAGTTTTTGATCGATATTAAACTGTAAATACTATGGACAACCAATAGCTTTACACCCATAGTGGTTCTAGTAATCCTGTTTGCCTTTGTAATAGGTATACTAGTTATGGTTCCCAATAGACTATGGACAACTGTGTCCAAAAGCATACTCTCACAAGCTCTTTTCTACATAGCATTTTAGTTGAATTTTTGCTTATTAGTTGTTATTTATGAGCTTATTTGTCATATTTAAGTTGATTAATTGTTTCAATGTGTTCACTTAATCCCAGATTTACTCACTTTTGCATTTTCACTTCCAAATCTGCATTTTATAGCTTTGGATTAATATGTGTGAAATTTCTGATCATGACTGCTTGCACAGGTCTCATTTAACTTATATAATCATAGTGAATAAATATTTTAGCTTCAAATAATCATTTCCAATTCAAATGGTCATATCAGTAGCATGCAGGAGTGTTTGGATTAGTACCGCTCTCTATGTTCTAGACTATTTTAGTTTTTAAATTTGGTTCATCAAGTTTATACTAGTTGCATTGAGGTTAGTTATACACTAAAAACAATTAGTTAAGTGCATAATAGTCGAAATCATTATATAATCTCATATTTGCAAAATGTGTTAGAATTTTTGTTTTGCATAATCCCACATTTAGTTGCATACTTGGTTTGTATAGCTTAATCAACTTATTTTACAGCTTCTTACTTGGTTTGCATACTTGGTTTGTTTTGCATAATCCCACATAAAAAACTTTGGTTTCCTAATAAGTTTTCAAAACCATTGTCTCTTATTTTTTTCATTTACTCATTTTTAAACCAAATTGTTTTAGATTTTAGGATCTTTAAAATTGGTAGCTCATCTTATTGATCCATATTTTTTCTTATTTGTTTAAAAAATTTTAAGTAGTTTTTTAGTAGCTTATTCTGATCTTTTTTTGAGTGCTTATTCTAAGCTTTGAGGCAAATGAAGTAGACACAAAGCTTTTATCTGCTCCAGAATCAAATAATATCTTAGCATCTTGTTGATTTAATAGGAACGTACCCGTAACAATATCAGGATTCTAAGTTGTGTTTCCATCACCGAGTACATATGCTCTTCCCTGGGCAACATTATTGGTGTTATTCGGACAGTGAGTTCTGTAATGTCCAACTTCACCATAACCATGGCACTTTACTGCTATCGGTTGTGTGTTGGTTCCAGTTGCTCGACAGTCCTTAGTCATGTGTCCAATTCTTCGGCAGTTGCCATAAGTAGCCTTACATGATCCGGTATGATGCATGTTACACTTGTTACACGGGGGTAGAGTTCCACCATAACCTTTACTTTCTGTGGGCACTGCTGCATAAGCTCTGGCAGCCTCTTGTCGACGATTCTGCTGCTGGTGATGGTTATTGCGGTTCTGTTGTTGATCTCGGTTATGGTTGTTGCTTTGATTGTTGCTGTTGTAGCTCCCGTTACTATTGTAGTTGTTGTTGTAGTTTCGGTTGTTGCTATTGTTGTTTCCATGGTTATCAGCACTCCTTTTATGTTCATTGATCGTGGAGGTAGAACCTCTTTTGATCACTCGGGTCAACAATCTCTGTGCAAGTCCCATTACTTCTTCTACCATCTGTGGGTTCGATGCGGTAACATCCCCTTCAATAGTTGGTGGTAGTCCTTCTACATATTTCTCCAATGCTTTTTCAATATCTGGTACTATTGTTGGGCCTAACACCGACAATTCCAGAAACTTTCTGTCATATGTCCTGAGATCATTGTACTTCACTACTAGTTGATGAAATCCATCCTCTAGTTTTCTGATCTCGGTCCTGGGACAATACTTCTTAAGCATCTTATTCTTCAACTCATTCCAGGAGAGTTTAAAAGCTTCATCCTGACCCATAGCATTTGCGGTAGTATTCCACTACGATAGTGCTTCTCCCTGAAGAGCTCCTGTAGCAAATGTAACTTTGCTATCTTCAGAACAGCCGCTCCTCTTGAAGACTGTTTCAGTATGCTCAAACCAATGGGCCATTTCTGTAACTCCTTCTATTCCTTTGAAATTAGTTGGCTTGCAAGTCATGAAGTCTTTGTAAGTACATTTACGATGAGTAGATGTATTAGCTTCATTGTTTGCTCCATTGATGTTATTCAAGCGATCAGCTTCACGAGCTGCAGTTATACCCTCGGCAATCATCCTTTGGACATCAGTAGGTGTCATGATCACTTCAGGGTTGGAATTTTCACTACTTGCATGCTCCATATTGCTATTGATAACACCAAAAATATAGCTTTAGAATTTAAATGATCTTGAGAAGTAGGGAAATGAATGGTTATGAGTTCTAACAATAATTGGGCACCATATGTAGTTTTTATTTCGATACAACAATCATAATTATTCTGATATGTTAGATGCATTATTAATACACATGAACAACCATAAGCATAAATTAACATTTGTATATAGTAATATCACAACCAACAACATAACATTAATAACTTGATCAGTTGAGTTTTCATAACAAAACGATGCAAGATTCTTTATTAATTGCCACATGCGGCAGGCTTAGATGCCTCATTACTTATACAAATACTAACTGCCTCTAATGGTTAGGTCCGTCCACATGTCCTCTCATCTCTAAAATCTGAGTTCGGAGATCCTGCATCTCGGTATGGTGTTGAATCTGCATATCTCCCACTAGGTTCTCCAATATATCTGCTCTTCGATGTGCTAGCTGGGCTTCCCAAGTACGGTTATGTCCCTCTCTTCGCAATGATATCGCGAAAGAGCGTGTCTCGGAGATATCTGAATGTATCTGAGCCAAACCCTGCTGCAACTCTATCCTATTAGCTATAAGATTATGTAAGATATTGCTGATAGTATCTGAATGGTCAAATGATGAATACTCAATCATCTGAAGAAGCGTGTCTATCTGCTCTTCGTGATGCTCCAAACGCGTCACTACTACAGAAGGTGAAAGAGTAGGGATAATTTTCATCCTAGCACTCTCGCCAGTTTCATAGATATGAGCTGGGGGAGTGAAACCAGGAGGATATGGTAATGATGGTGAAAGTGGATGAGTAGAGTCGGAAATACGAAGTCGGCTGGATGCGGGTATATCTTCTTTAGGAATTTGTTCTCTATGGTGAAAAGTATATGGATAACTTTGGCTAAAAAGATCAAATATGTGATTGGGTGCTTGAGATGGTAAAGCATGATGGTGCGTCGGGGATATATCATCTGTAGGTAGGAACTGCTGGTTCTCCATATAGGCATCATCAATTGGTGGAATATAGACGGGTGCATATGAATCAAATTCATGATGCGGTAATGGTATATGTGCTGGTAAAGCCAATACATCGGGATTTTCAGGCGTTGCTACAACTTCATCTTGCTCGAATGGTTCTGTTTCTTAGGAAACAGCGTCATATACCATTCGAGCAAGATGAAGTTGCAGCAACGCCTGAAAATCCCGATGTATTGGCTTTACCAGCACATATACCATTACCGCATCATGAATTTGATTCATATGCACCCGTCTATATTCCACCAATTGATGATGCCTATATGGAGAACCAACAGTTCCTACCTACAGATGATATATCCCCGACGCACCATCATGCTTTACCATCTCAACCACCCGATCACCTATTTGATCTTTTTAGCCAAACTTATCCATATACTTTTCACCATAGAGAACAAATTCCTGAAGAAGATATACCCGCATCCAGCCAACTTCGTATTTCTGACTCTACTCATCCACTTTCACCATCATTACCATATCCTCCTGGTTTCACTCCCCCAGCTCATATCTATGAAACTGGCGAGAGTGCTAGGATGGAAATTATCCCTACTCTTTCACCTTCTGTAGTAGTGACGCGTTTGGAGCATCACGAAGAGCAGATAGACACGCTTCTTCAGATGATTGACTATTCATCATTTGACCATTCGGATACTATCAGCAATACCTTACATAATCTTATAGCTAATAGGATAGAGTTGCAGCAGGGTTTGGCTCATATACATTCAGATATCTTCGAGACACGCTCTTTCGCGATATCATTGCGACGAGAGGGACAAAACCGTACTTGGGAAGCCCAGCTAGCACATCGAAGAGCAGATATATTGGAGAACCTAGTGGGAGATATATAGATTCAACACCATACCGAGATGCAGGATCTCCGAACTCAGATTTTAGAGATGAGAGGACATGTGGACGGACCTAACCATTAGAGGCAGTTAGTATTTGTATAAGTAATGAGGCATCTAAGCCTGCCGCATGTGGCAATTAATAAAGAATCTTGTATCGTTTTGTTATAAAAACTCAACTGATCAAGTTATTAATGTTATGTTGTTGGTTGTGATATTACTATATACAAATGTTAATTTATGCTCATGGTTGTTCATGTGTATTAATAATGCATCTAACATATCGGAATAATTATGATTGTTGTATCGAAATAAAAACTACATATGGTGCCCAATTATTGTTAGAACTCATAACCATTCATTTCCCTACTTCTCAAGATCATTTAAATTCTAAAGCTATATTTTTGGTGTTATCAATAGCAATATGGAGCATGCAAGTAGTGAAAATTCCAACCCTGAAGTGATCATGACACCTACTGATGTCCAAAGGATGATTGCCGAGGGTATAACTGCAGCTCGTGAAGCTGATCGCTTGAATAACATCAATGGAGCAAACAATGAAGCTAATACATCTACTCATCGTAAATGTACTTACAAAGACTTCATGACTTGCAAGCCAACTAATTTCAAAGGAATAGAAGGAGTTACAGAAATGGCCCATTGGTTTGAGCATACTGAAACAGTCTTCAAGAGGAGCGGCTGTTCTGAAGATAGCAAAGTTACATTTGTTACAGGAGCTCTTCAGGGAGAAGCACTATCGTGGTGGAATACTACCGCAAATGCTATGGGTCAGGATGAAGCTTTTAAACTCTCCTGGAATGAGTTGAAGAATAAGATGCTTAAGAAGTATTGTCCCAGGACCGAGATCAGAAAACTAGAGGATGAATTTCATCAACTAGTAGTGAAGTACAATGATCTCAGGACATATGACAGAAAGTTTCTGGAATTGTCGGTGTTAGGCCCAACAATAGTACCAGATATAGAAAAAGCATTGGCGAAATATGTGGAAGGACTACCACCAACTATTGAAGGGGATGTTACCGCATCGAACCCACAGACGGTAGAAGAAGCAATGGGACTTGCACAGAGATTGTTGACCCGAGTGATCAAAGGAGGTTCTACCTCCACGATCAATGAACATAAAAGGAGTGCTGATAACCGTGGAAACAACAATAGCAACAACCGAAACTACAACAACAACTACAATAGTAACAGGAGCTACAACAGCAACAATCAAAGCAACAACCGTAACCGAGATCAACAATAGAACCGCAATAACCATCACCAGCAGCAGAATCGTCGACAAGAGGCTGCCAGAGCTTATGCAGCAGTGCCCACAGAAAGTAAAGGTTATGGTGGAACTCTACTCCCGTGTAACAAGTGTAACATGCATCATACCGGATCATGTAAGGCTACTTGTGGCAACTGCCGAAGAATTGGACACATGACTAAGGACTGTCGAGCAACTAGAGCCAACACGCAACCAATAGCAGTAAAGTGCCATGGCTGTGGTGAAGTTGGACATTACAGAACTCACTGTCCGAAGAACACCAATAATGTTGCCCGGGGAAGAGTATATGTACTCGGTGATGGAAACACAACTCAGAATCCTGATGTTGTTACAAGTATGTTCCTATTAAATCAACAAGATGCTAAGATATTATTTGATTCTGGAGCAGATAAAAGCTTTGTGTCTACTTCATTTGCCTCAAATCTAAATATTACTCCCATAGAACTAGATACTACCTACGAAATAGAAATAGCAAATGGAAACATCCTAAGTACCAATACCCTAATCAAAAATTGCACCTTAACTTTTCTAAGTAAATCTTTCCCCCATTGATCTCATGCCCATCCAACTGGGAACTTTTGATGTCATCATTGGCATGGATTGGTTATCTAAACACCGTGCCAGAATAATTTGTGACGAGAAAGTCATTCAAATTCCACTCAACGGTGAAACCTTAATCATCCAAGGTGATAAACCTAAAACCTCGTTCAATATTATCTCGTACGCCAAGACGATGAAATACATAAGCAAAGGATGCCATGTATTCCAAATTCAAGTAACGGGAGGAGAAACAAAAGAAAATAAGAAACAACTTGATGAAGTGCCAGTTGTATAAGAATTTTCTGAAGTATTTCTTGAAGACTTGCCTCGAATTCCACCAACCCGACAAGTAGAATTTCGCATCGATTTAGTGCCTGGAGCAGTACCAGTTGCAAAAGCACCATATCGATTAGCACCCTCAGAAATGAAAGAATTATCTGAATAGTTGAAAGAACTATCAGATAAAGGATTCATCCAACCAAGCTCATCCCCTTGGGGAGCACCAATCCTATTCGTCAAAAAGAAAGATGGAACGTTCTGAATGTGTATCGATTACAGAGAGTTGAACAAACTCACGGTAAAGAATCGATATCCATTACCAAGGATCGATGATCTATTTGACCAATTACAAGGATCTAGTGTTTACTCAAAAATCGATCTAAGATCAGGATATCATCAATTAAGAGTCAGGGAAGAAGACATTCCCAAGACAGCTTTTCGAACACGGTACGAACATTATGAATTTCAAGTAATGCCATTTGGTCTTACCAACGCACCATCAGTGTTCATGGATTTAATGAACCGAGTATGCAAGCCATACTTGGATAAATTCGTTATTGTGTTCATTGATGACATCTTAATCTACTCGTGCAACAAAGAAGAGCATGCTAAACACTTAAGAATTATTTTGGAGTTACTTAAGAAAGAAAAGTTGTACGCCAAGTTTTCCAAATGTGATTTTTGGATTTCTACCGTTCACTTTTTAGGCCATATCATCAACAGCCAAGGTATCCATGTAGATCCCGCGAAGATAGAAGCAGTTAAAGGTTGGACATCACCCACCACTCCAACCGAAATTCTTCAATTTTTGGGTCTCGCGGGTTACTATCGGAGGTTTATAGAAGGTTTCTCAAAGATTGCAAAACCTTTGACGGAACTCACCCAGAAAAACAAGAAGTATATCTGGGAAGAGAAGCAAGAGTCAGCATTCCAACTGTTAAAACAGAAGCTTTGTGAAGCACCAATATTAGCATTACCGGAAGGAAATGAGGACTTTGTTGTGTGTTGTGACGCATCTCATCATGGTTTAGGTGCGGTACTAATGCAAAGAGACAAGGTCATAGCTTATGCTTCACGACAGCTCAAGAAGAATGAAGAAAATTATACCACCCATGATCTAGAATTAGGAGCAGTAGTTTTTGCTCTTAAGATATGGAGACATTACCTATACGGTACAAAGTGTACGGTTTTCACCGATCACAAGAGTCTTCAACATATACTAGATCAGAAGGAGCTGAACATGAGACAACGCAGATGGTTGGAATTACTCAACGACTACGACTGTGAAATTCGTTACCACCCTGGTAAAGCGAATGTCGTAGCCGACGCATTGAGCAGAAAAGACAGAATTAAACCTCTTAGAGTTCGATCTCTAGGAATGACAATTCATTCGCCACTTCCAGCTCAAATCATCAAAGCTCAAACAGGAGCTCTCCAAGAAGAAAACCGGCAATACGAGAAGATTGACAGAAGGTCAAACAATGAAGAGCAGATTGACAGAATGCCAAATAATGAAAAAGCATTTGTAAGAAGAGATGATGGAATGTTATGTTTCAAGGAAAGATATTGGATTCCTCTCTTTGGAGGTATTCGAGACCTTATCATGCATGAATCCCATAAATCCAAATATTCTATTCATCCCGGTTCCAATAAGATGTATCAAGATCTTAAGAAGATTTATTGGTGGCCAAATATGAAAGCTGATATCGCAGAGTATGTTGGTAAATGTTTAACATGTTCTAGAGTAAAGGCAGAGACCCATAAACCATCAGGATTACTCGTTCAACCAGAAATACCAGTCTGGAAATGGGAACGAATCACCATGGATTTTATTACCAAATTACCAAGGACTTCGACCGGATTAGACACAATCTGGGTTATCATCGATCGATTAACCAAGTCTGCACATTTTCTACCTATCAAGGAGACTGACGAGATGGAAACACTCGCTCAGTTGTATTTTAAGGAAATTGTGATTCGACATGGAGTTCCGATATCCATCATTTCTGATAGAGATAGCCGATTCACCTCAAGATTTTGGGAATCTCTACAGAAATCTCTTGGTACTCGTTTAGATATGAGCACCGCTTATCATCCGCAAACCGATGGACAAAGTGAAAGAACAATCCAAACCTTGGAAGATATGCTCCGAGTATGTGTAATTGATTTCGGAAAAGGTTGGGATAAACACTGGCCATTAGTTGAATTCTCTTATAATAACAGCTATCATGCCAGCATAAAAGCTGCACCTTTCGAGGCACTTTACGGAAGAAAGTACAGATCACCAGTCTGTTGGATAGAAGTTGGTGATATGCAACTCACCGGACCAGAGCTAATACATGACACGACCGAGAAGATATTCCAAATCAAGCAACGCTTACAAGCTGCTCGTGACAGACAGAAGAGTTATGCTGATGTCAGGAGAAACCTATGGAATTTCAAGTAGGAGACAGAGTCATGTTAAAAGTTTCTCCCTGGAAGGGAATGATCCATTTTGGAAGACGTGGAAAGTTAAATCCAAGGTACATTGGACCTTTCAAAATTCTGGAGAGAATTGGTCCAGTTGCTTATAAGTTAGAACTTCCAGAAGAACTTAGTAGGGTACATCCTACGTTTCACGTATCACAACTCAAGAAATGTTTGTCTGACGAAACTCTCGTCATTCCACTGAAGGAGATCAGATTGGACGACAATCTAGTGTTCACAGAAGAGCCTGTGGAAATAATGGATAGAGAAGTAAAACAACTCAAACAGAATCGTATCCCCATTGTAAAGGTTAGATGAGACTCAAAGCGAGGACCAACTTACACATGGGAACGTGAAGATAGATTCCGTGAGAAATATCCACATTTATTTTCATAGATCACACCTGTTAGATTTCTTAAAATAATTCATGAAATGACGGAACCAATTCTCGACACGTTACTCGAAATCTAAACATTTCACTAATCCTAAATTAAAATTACTAATTACACATTAATACCAAACGGGCCCTTAATTAATTTCCAGCCCAACACCTCGATTACTATTCATCAGCCCAAATACAAGCCCAACTTCTAATCCTTAATATTTCATATAATCGACTAGTATCAAGCTCCAAAAATGCCTCTCGTATTCTTGATTTTTATACACAACACCTATATATTTTTACACCATCTCATTCATCACCTAGCCAACTATTAGTGTGTCGAATCTCAAATTCATATGTCAACTTTTGATACGTTTTTAGAAGGCAAAGTGTTCGACAAAACTCAAGCCAAATCGACATATGATAAATTCAATACTTAACTTTTTTGATTCCCGATTGTTTCTAAGAGTTCCTAGTAACGTTTCTAACATGATTTCATGTTTAAATGTTAAGTATGATAAGCTATAACCAATTGATACATGATTTCTCAAATCGTATATGTATTAAAAGGGTAGTCGACATCTATGTGACTCACAAGAAACATGCACCTTATTTCAAGCTCTCACAAAGGTTATTATATGTGAAAATTCAGCCTAGAAACCTATAGTTACTGACATGTATAGTGTATTTGGTTTCCTTGAAAATTATTACACTTACGTGTTACAAAATATCACTATATGTACTCCTTAGTCATTCATACATTTCTCTCATTCACCATACGCATAATAAACTTCATTTCTTCCTAAAACACATCTCTAATCGACCAGGAGCTATTGCGTGAACATTTGGAAGCAAGAAAGGAGTTATCGAGTTTAAGTTACACGTTTATTATTTGGGTTATAGTCGAACTTGATCATTTCTAGTATTTCTTTCTTCCATTCTCGTTTCTCTACCACCCTAGAGGTGTTGTAAGTTATTTTGATCCCTTGTGAATTCAAGTTACACGTTTAATATGTTCCATGCATCATGTTTATGTTATGTCGAACGTATATAAGCTTCATATATATTTCTTACGTATATATTTATATATAGTACACGACAAGTGACTAGCTTCTATCTTGGAAGGCCTAGGAGTCACGACACACACATATTTCACGTTAGTTTTACTTCACATACATCATACGAACTCATTTTGAACCATGTTTAATCGTATAAAAACTATATATATACTTAGAAATAAAATTCAAGTCTTTACATATATATAAAAACGTCCCAGGTGACCCAAGGAACCATCGATTATCTTTAAATATTACGTAACAAGCACACTATATTTTTACACGACCTATTAGACCACCTAACTAGCTAACAATTTCGTGTATAAAACTTGTAAAAATAAGTTAGTCTCGACACTTAAAATTCACCATACTAAATAAGCCGTTGAGATAAGCTTATTACTTATTAAATAAGCCTCGGAAAATTTACTATAATTTTTCTCATGAATTTTGTAACTTTGGACTAAAAATGTAACGCGACGACACCTAGAAGGACTAAAACAGTAAAAACGGAGTCATAAGGGTAAAAATTGATAATATTTAATATTCTAAGCCTAGGTTTGATTATTAGACAATTAGAGGACTATAATTGTAATTTATATACAAAAAGGACTAACGGTGTAACGCATACGTCGTTAGAGTAAAAATGATAAAATTGGAAAAGGACAAGGACTAAACATATTCTATTTAACATTCTTAGTTATTTTCTATTTTCGTAGATTTATCTCGTCATATGCATTTAAACTTTCATTTTTATTTATATATTATATAACGTAACGTTAATAATATATATAACGATATTTCAAATTAAATATTATTACTTACGGTTAAAAAGGTAAAACTTCGGTGGATAATTTAAATAACGTATTTTGTCATATCATTCATAAACAAAAGAATTTCATTTGCATATCATCTATTCATCATGACGAATAATTATTATTCGTTATTCGTTCGTATTTACCAAATGGTATTTGGTCAAAATCTCAGATAAATCTATTTATCAGGTTGTATTTTGGAGCCGTATTCATAATTCCGTCCGACTTTACTTTTTTTCATTTCAGTATCAATCAAGGTGAGTCATAGCCTCACATTTACTTATTTTCAAACTCCGTCCGTGAGGGGGATACATGTTATAAATAGATCACAAGTAATTTTCTGTATGCTACCTGACTTGATATATGCCTAAGTTACCTATTGCCAAAAGACCCTTGATCATGAGCCATTAATCACTGTTATGTGAGCGCGAATATAATGAATAGATCTATTTAAGGTTTGACAGCCTATCCCATTAATACTTGACGGAATGCCATTATGCATGTGATTAGTCGTATTAGTCGTGATATATTATATTTGAGTAAAAATAGGAATTGGCAAATCACCTATTACATGAGGGCAATATTATCATTGATTTGATAACACCTCCGTATTTACGGTATTTGTTAACGTTTTGCGTATCATGAGACTTAGAGCAATATATACTGTAATATCAATTTTTAACTGATTGTATTCCTAATACAATCTTACTTGTGTATCAAAATGATTACCAAATTCAAACTCTATGATATCACTCAACATTTTTGTTGACTTTTAAACATGTTATCGCAGGTATTTATCTACTTCCTTTAAATAATGGTGTAAAATAAAGATGTTTAATTCAATTTAAAACATCAAGACTTCTAGTTTTATAATACTCTGATGTGACATCTTGTATTTGAATCTTTATTAATGAACTTATGTTTTCAAAATGTCTCTTTCGAGCCGTTTTCTATCATTATGACTTCGATCCTCATCGGCTCAATTATTGGCTTAAGTATTTTTGACGAGTGAATAAATATGGGTCTAATTGTATTTATTAGATTCGTAAATATATGTTGAAGTCTTGATTCAATAATACAATTGGGAAAATATATTATTTATAATTTTAGTTGTTTTGGTCGTCAACTAATAATATGCGTTAAATATATATTTATTTAGACGAAAAGTGGTAAAATATATAAATTTATTAACTTATTAAAGTTTTGGTGAAAAGTGTCGAAGTGTTCAACTTTGGGGGGTTGCAATTGTAAAAGCCATATAAGTTGCAAAGTTAATAAGGATTTTAGAAAAATGTCAAGTGGTGTAAAGTTGAGGGCCTGAAGTTGTTATAATAGTATAATCTTTGATGTTTATAAAGATTTTAAGAAAAGTGATAAGTTGCTCGAAGTTGGGGGACTGGGACTGTACAAAAGGCAATTTAGCAAAAATAACAAAACACCAGAAACCGCCTCTGCCTAGGCTTGAACTCGGGACACTTCGCACAATGGTCAAGCGTGCCACCAATTGGACTAGTACTACTTTTTTATTGCATTACACAACGATTTGGTTATATAGTCTTACAAGTTCGTATTATATTTTTTTGTTACACGTTTATCATTTATACGTTTGTGTTTGTATTTGATTTACGAAATGAGCTGAAACAAAAACGTACCCTTGCTGGGTTACATGGGCTTCGACAAGGGTGGGATGACATAGCTTCTTATGTCGTCGAGTAGTTTATATCAACGAGCCTTCGAATGAGTCTAGTGTTTCGTGGGTTGGTTTCCTAGCTGATATGCGTTTGGGTTTGTTCTTAACAAATGGATCGAGTATCATGAGATGAAATGAGTTTGATGAACAAGATTTGGCTCGAGTAAACAAGGGCCTAAGTCACCTAAACCGAAATGTGTATATTCCAAGAATGAGCCAAATACTTAAATGAATTTCATATGTTCACTTCCATATCATTTTTATACGTTCAAAAGCTTTTAAAATCCATTTAAAGTCGAATACGCTCGAAGTGTTTATTTGTTTGTTTTAACGTGAGTAGTACGAGGCAGTAATGAGAATATGTTCGGCATAGATTCTTATTAGTTAGACACACAAGTTTTTAAACACAACAAGCCACCGCGAAGTATGCATGCATGCGACATGAAAGTTTTTAAAGAAACCTAACAATGAAGTTTGGAGACTTACGACACCAAAAGGTGGTAAGGGATGAACGACGGGTCGAACGAGGGTCACAAAAGAAGAACAAAACTCCAGGCTTGCTTTTCTTTCTTTTCTTCTTTACGTCAGCAGTAAAGAAAGATAGTATGTGTTGGTGTTTGGATGGATGATCTGTGCTACTCAAATCACGACCCAACAAGGAATCATGAGCAAGTGTTTAACACTCCAATGCACGACTCGAACACCCTGCATTCTAGTCAATCCTACTCGACTGAGCGGCATGAAAACACTTAGATTATTTTGATATGTGAAAGTTTGTGTGTATGAATCTGGTTCAATGGCTTTTTATAACTAGATTTGGAGTGTTCAAGTTTGCATTTATGAGACATGATGGAGGAGTGTGGTAAATATGGGTGGCATGTCGATACACGTAAGACAAGGAAGAAGAAAAGAAATGTTTTTAGAGCACGTAAGGTTCAATAATTCTCAAACACAAGTTACTATATATTGCAGGGAATGCATGAAAATTGAGATGAATCTTAAATATAATATGCTCATATAAGGGTGTGTGAGAGCATGAAATAAGGAATATGTTTTGTGAATTAATATAGATGTCGACTAGTATATTGAGGTAGGGAAATGGTAGTTTGCTAGTGATTTAATTGTATCTTTATAAGTTACTTAGCGTATATAATGTGTTATGTTATAAGTTTTGGATACTGGGTTAGCTAGAAATCAATTTTAACGGAACAAAATGAAATATAATAAACTCGTAAAAATTATAACATTACATTACTTGCAAGTATCGGATGAATAAATAATTGTCGTATTCAAATTACGAAAACCGTCGAAGTTATAAACTTTTAAAGATACATATACCAAGTAAATTCAAAACGTCGGGTAAATTAATAATATAATTTTTATATTATCAAAATGAGTGAAAAAAATAATATGTTAGAACCATAGTCGGGATTTTCGGATCATTTATTCAAAATAATAGCTCATAGGATAACGTTTATTTGATAGATAATCGTACGTATACTGAAATGATGCTAACTCACACATGAATGACAAACTTTCTCCGGGAGTGAATAATGTTTCGTGAATAGTAAAACTTTTGAAAAACATCTCAATATCACTAACCGACTCCAAAAATGATGAATAGTGTTGGTGAATAGTAACCGATGAATAGTAAATTTGAAAAAAAAAAAAGTCCTGATACAGGTTTGTAACGACAAATCTATATAATAAAGAAAATTTTAAATTTTCCTGTAAAAATAGTGATTAGAAGTAATGACAGAGATTAATATATAATTAAACGTTTTTAATTATAGAGAAAATCACGGGATGTGATATATATTACACTGTTAGCCTTCAGGACTAACGGTATTTGCATCGTTAGTCCTTTTTTACGTTATCTCCGCTTTTTTTACGTTACTCCATTTTTTTAAAGTTTTCTCCGTTTTTATACGTATTATCCCTTTTTTTACATTTTTTTGTACATTTGATCCGTTTTTGTACGTTTTTATCCCTTTTTTTCGTACGTTTTATCCCTCTTTTTTTACGTTTTTGTACTTTTTAACCATATCTATCAGTTTTTTGTACGTTTTACCCATATTTTACGTATTTTTTATCATTTTTTTTACGTTTTATCCATTTTTGTACGTTTTTAACCGTTTTTTATATGTTTTATCCGTTTTTTCTTTTAGGTTTTTTTGTACGTTTTATCCGTTTTTTTTAAGTTTTATCTGTTTTTATTTTTATCCGTTTATCCGTTTTTGTACGTTTCTATCCATTTTTTTGTACAGTTTTATCCGTTTTTATAGGTTTTATCCCTTTTTTTCCATTTTTCGTACGTCTTATTCTTTTTTTGCGTTTTTTGTACGTTTAATCCATTTTTACCCATTTTTTTGTACGTTTTATCTGTTTTTTTACGTTTTGTACTTTTTGTCTTTTTTTTTATATGTTTTATCCGTTTCTATCCATTTTTGTAAGTTTCACTTCCTTTTTTTCTTTTTTTTTACTTTTTATTTTATTTTATTTTTTTTACATTTTTATCATCTTTTTTTACGTTTTATCAATTTTTGTACGTTCTTATCCATTTTTTGTAAAAAAAACGTACAAAAAATTGGTTAAAACCGTTAAAAATATAAAAAAAAAAAGTAAAAAAAAATGTACAAAAAATGGATAAAACGGTACAAAAACGGATAAAATAGATAAAACTTACAAAAAATGAATTAAAACGTACAAAAGCATATAAAACGTAGAAAAAGGATAAAAACGTTAAATAACGGATAATACGAACAAAACGAACAAATAATAGATAAAAACGTACAAAAACGGATAAAACGTAAAAAAAGGATAAAAACGTACAAAAAAACGGATAAAACAGATAAAACATAGAAAAAACGTTAATAAATAGATAAAACGTCCAAAAATCAGATAATAACGCACAAAAATGGATAAAACGTAAAAACAAACGCTAAAAACCGGATAAAAACAGATAAAACGTATAAAAAATGTAAAAAAGCAAATAAAACATTGAAAAAACGGATAAAACGTAAAAAAATGGATAAAATATAAAAAAACGGATAGAACATAAAAATGACAGATAAAAAATGTTAAAATTGGGTAAAACATGCAAAAACGTAAAAAAATGTACAAAAACGGATAAAGTGTAAAAACAAATGGATAAAAAAATTAAAAAACGGATAAAACGTATAAAAAATATAAAAAACGGATAAAATGTACAAAAAACGGATAAAAACGTACAAAAAATGGATAAAAACGTACAAAAAACGGAGAAAACATACAAAAAACTTAGATAAAGTACAAAAACGAAGATAACGTAAAAAAGGACTAACGGTGCATGCTTTTACTCTTATTTATATGTTTGTTAACACATGTGTGTATTTACATCTTTTATATAATAAAAGAATTACATCATTTCGGAGCGTTTTTGCAAAGCCCTTCTCACTAGAAAAAAAAATTATACCAATAGGAGAGCTTGATTTTGACACATAGGCGAAATCAACCAATATGATTGGCTAACAAAAAGTTAAAATTGAATTGATTTTGGTCAAACTTTAATAAATTTGGTGAAAATTTTGATTGAGAAAAAAAATACATAAAAATATTAGTGTCAAATTTATGAAAATAAAACCTTAAGAAAAAAGGAGGTAATTAATAATTCTTAGTGGCTGCATTTTAAATAAATTACATAGAACTAAGTGTAAAATTACAAGGTTTCATATTTTTCAATAACTTTAGAGAAAAAACAAATAATCCCTTACACTTTATACCACATATACTTTATAATATGAACTTTGTTTAAAATTAAATGAGTATTAGTATTATTTTCAGGTTTTCATCTATTAAAATTACAAAGTAAATATATGACTTAGTTTTAATATATGTTAAATATTTTTTAAAACTAATATTAATTTTAGACTTTCATCTATTAAAATATTCTTTTTATTATATGCGTTACATAAGGACTCATGCTAATTTTTTTTAAAGTTTAATTTATGAGTACACTGGCTTGAATATTAAATATAGCTAAACTGTTGTTAACGACAATATGAATATCAAATGTACGCACGGATTACTGTGATATGAAAATAAATAAATGCTATTGTACTTATAACAACGACTCATGAAATTCTTATTTAAAGTTTATATATGGATATTCAGAAAAACATTTTAAAAAAACTTTACGGGGCATATTTTAACTTCATCAACGCTGATTATGTGCTACTAAAATCGCACATTTTGTACAACATGATATGAATTGTTAAAATTAAACAACAACATCAACCTTAACCTCAACACCTATGTCAATTAAACAAGTTACATCTTCCAACTAACAAATTTATTACAAAATATTATTTTAATAAATATTAATACATAGTAAAAAATCTTGAACAAGTATTAGTTATATTTATATCACAATTTTTACGAGTAAATTCTTACATGTCAATATACTAAACTAAAATTTTAAAATAAATTTGATTTATGTTTAAACTCGTGCACATTATAGCTAGTACATATATACACGTATTGCATTATTTATTTACATTTTACATTCGTTGATTCATATCCATATCAATATTTTCCTCCATTTGCATCATGACTTTACCCATGCTTTTAATTTTACATATCACCCTTAAATAAATCAAATTATATTGATAGATTTCGTAAGTTGATCGAGATTCTTAACTTATACGGCGTATGTATTATCAGGTCTGCCTTGAATCATATAAACAAAGAGTATTATTTATTTATTCTCTTAAACTTATTGTCACAAACAAGATAGCAATGTACAACTAATGCATATCAAAACAGTTTGGTTAAAGCTACCTTCGTTCATTGACATACATTTCAATAAGCATGTTATAGTAGTGTTGAAGTAAAATCTTGCTCTTCGGTCAGTACTATCGGCAGGCTTCAATCTTTGATTCGGTTTTAGTTCTGCACAAATGAGAAAACGCTCGTTAGCCTCGCCCCGGGTGTTATCCCAGGACCAAGCTCCGGCGTGAGAGTAAGAATATGAAAACCGAAGGGGTATTGTGATAAATGTGAGTAAATGCTTGTGTGTGTGTGTTGTTGGAATAATAAATGGGGTTGGGGTATTTATACTACCCAACCTTTACCTGCTTGTACTTGTGAACTGCGTCCTAGTTGAATAGTTGTCAGTCGCCAACAGTCCCTACGAACAGTACTTTGATCCTAGGTTAGGTTCATAGGGTGGCTGTCAGAGTACATGTGCCCATGTGTGGGGGTCCTTATCCCTTTTAATAAGAGTAAAGTATTCGGCTAGCGTCTCGTCTTCGGACGACGCTCGGCTAAGTTCGTGACGTCCGGATCATGACGTCCGGACGGATACGTCAACATGTCCCCCCCCCCCCAGTATTGGACTATCGATCCCTTATCGTTAGTGCAATATTGGGTTCGGAAATACTTGTTCATTTTTTTATTTTTTTTTATTATTTTTTTTTTGTACCTATTGGATTAGCCCATTATCGTTGCAACTGGTTGGGCTGATTTGCTAGTTTTGTTGATGGGCCTGGTTAAGCCCATTTAGTATGAGGCTGTCTAGTGGGCTTTTGCCTCGTTTTTGCTACAGTGTCTCCGTCGAACGCAGTTTCCTATTCACGTGTACGACCAGGATGACGCCACGTCAGCATCATTATGACTGATGAGACGTTTTCACTTCTTCCAATGTATTCCCAGTATCCCTATATAAGGGCCGTTACCTCTCATTTTTTTTTCACGCTGTGTGTTTTTTATTCTACTATCATCCGAGAGCTCTATTGTCATCATCTTCCGAACGTTCCGCCATTCGTCCGAGGTTAGTCACATACTTCTTCTTTCCTTCTTATAACTCAATCCCCTTCGGTATTTTTTAAACATGGCTGAAGAAGGACCGGTAGGAAAATTTGACATGCATCTCCACACCTCTCAGTTGTCCCAATCGGACTTAGACGCTATTATTTCAACATACAATATCCCGGCCGACCTTCATCCCAGCCTTCCGGACCCCAACCTGACAATGGATAGGTTGCCTTCGGATAAAATAGGAATATACACCCAACAGTTAGATCTTGGAGGTGCTAGGGTTCCCTTTTCCCGCTTTTTATTACAAGTGATCAAACATTTTAAGATCCATTTCTCTCAAATAGTGCCGATAGGGCTAAACCGTGTGACCCTTTTTGAGATCCGGTGTTACAGCCTGGACGAGAGACCAACGGTGTCATTATTTCGGGTATTTTATAGACTCTGCAAGCAGGGCAACTGGTTCTCCTTTGAAAGCCGAACGGGGTGAAGGGCCAGAAAGTGTTTTAAGGAGGTTTTGACTGGGTTGAAGCACTGGAAATCTAGGTTCTTCTTGATCGATCACAGGGCCATACCGGATGCTATGGCTTGGAGACACAGAGACTCCAAAATAACCGAGGTAAATGATTTTCCCCTCTCCTATCCGGAAGCCGCCGCGGATAAGCTTGCCGAGACACAGATATTTCTAAGGAAGCCTCTTCCCGTTCTTCTTTGGTTGTCCGGTTTATCTTCGGTGTGGGAAAACAAACATTTGGCTGTCATTTTAAAAGATACCGAAGGGCATGGTAATGCTCCATGCACATACTTGTATTTTTCTTTACCTTTCCCCCCCTTTTTTTTATATATATTTTTCTCACGTATTTGCATCGGCATGCCTTTGGTTAATGCAGTTGTTACCATGTCTGAGTTTTTGGAGCTACCCAATTGGGAGGGAACTGATGTAGTGGAGGGATCTCCCATTCCGGATGGTCAAGCTCCTCCTGTGAAAACCGTGGAGCCCCTTCCGGAGGGTCAAAATCCTCCTGCAGTTGAGGGTTTGATGAAGATAGCCGAGAGGGCTAATGACGAGGTAGTAAAGGCTCGTGAAAGGAAGGAGAGAGAGAGCCGATTGAGAGCCGAGGGGAAAAGAAAAGCTGGTGAAGGACCCTCCCATGCTGCACCCAGGAAGAAAAACAGAGGTGCTAGTTCTGCCGGGGTTATGCCTTCTTTGGGAGCAACATTGGACGCAAGTCCTATCAATCTTGCACCCCCTAACTCCGCTCCTCAAAATCCTCCGGCTAATGTGGAGCAGCCGGCTAATGAGGTGGCCGAGCAGGAAAGAGCTGAGGGGGGTGGTAATTCCAACATTCAGGCTAACATTTCCCCTATTCGGGTTGTGGCCGTAGAGCAACCGAGGAATTCTGGCCCGCATGCCTCTGATGGTAACCATTCTTTTTTTGACCATTCATGCAAGCTTTACGTATTGAATCTAACAATTTCCCTTCTCTTAAACAGCTCAATCAGTACAACGGTCTCATCCCGAGGGGCATCCTACTATCCATGTGGTTGCATCTGAACCATCTGGTATATATTTCATTTATTCTGCTTATGAAATATTTTAGTTGATTGATGGTCATTTATCTCACTACTTTTCATTTTTTTTTAGATCATTCTCTGAATCAGGTTGACTTCTTTGTGCCTGGTTGGACGCTCAGGGAGGACGTCCGGCTGAATTCCTATCGGGCGTGCCGTGAGATGCTCAACCATCTTGCTACCCCGGCCGAACAGGAAGCTCTGAACGAGTTGGATAATATTGGCCTCGCTAGGCAAGCTTACGAACAACTGGGGATGAGCACAGTTTCTATGGGAGAAGTTCTCCGACGGTTCCGCCACTTGAATGCTGATTACCGGGAGTTGTCCAATATTCATGATAGCTGTCAAGGGCTAGCCGCAAGGGCCGAGACTGCCGAGGCCGAGCGTGATGCTCAGGCCGCTCGGTATGAAGAACTGGCCACCGAGCATGAGGCTATGGGGCAGCGGTACAAGGCCTGCGCTTTAAGGTATAAAGACCTAATGGAGAAATCCGCTGGGTTTGATCAAGAGAGAGAGCTCTGGCTCAAGAAAAATGAGGAACAGGCCACCCGGATCAACCAACTGGGGGCTGCTCTATCGGCCTCTCAACGTCAGGCCGAATCGTTGGCCCAAGACAAAGCTGATCTGACGGCTAACTTGGCTCAGGCGGACATTGTTCGCCAGAATTTGGTTAAGTCTTTCATCCCTGTGGCTTTCCGGAGGCTTCTTGATAGCCAGGAGTATAAGCAATCTCTGGGCAAACCCTTCAGCCTTTCTTACTCTGCCGGGTGGCAAGATGGGGTCAAAGTTTCCAGGAAACCGGAAGACGCTGAGAAGATCATGAGCACTTCAAGAAATCTGAATCCTGATGCTCCAAAGATATGGAAGGCAGAGTTCAATAAGTTGTTCTCTCTTGACTATCCTTATAGCAAGAAGATTTGTGATGCTCATCGTCTTCCGTTGGGCGACCTCATGAACCTATTTCCTGACTCCCCAGTTCCCGTGGGTTTGACAAACACTTCCACCCAAGCCAATGTAGAGACGGAGGGTAATCAGATAGCTGCATCCGGAGGGGAAAATGTCAACCCTCCGGCTTAGTCGATGTTTTTGTAATCTTCCTTTTGGACCTTAATTTTTGTAATCTTAATTTTTGTAACATTCATGAGGGTTTACACTTGTATATATTGGATGTTTCTTTTGATTACTATTTGTACAGCCATTGTTCGTGACGCTTGTATTAATATTTTCCAGTTTCCTCTCTTTTTCTTTTTGTGATACCATCCTTTTGCCAGGATTGATTCATGACCATACATATTACATTTTTTGCTTCCAAGTATTGCTTAGGCACCCGGAACGGTTATGAACGCCCGGGCATTCAGACTAGTTTTGGTCTAATCATCCGAGTTGTCTTCGGGCATCCGGAGCGGTATAATTGTCCGGGCATCTGCTGATACGGCGGGCGTCCGAAGCATAGATGGTTACTGCTTTCGGGCATCCGGAGCGGTTTAACTGTCCGGGCATCCGCTGATACTGCGGGCATCCGAAATAGGTGTTTATTCGGGCATCCAAAAAGAATTTTGGGCATCCGCAGCGTTTTTGATCGCCCGGGCATTTATCGTCTACCGAAGGGGGCCAGCCTCCGGAGACATAAGTATCTCATGATTTTTCACAAAATTGTAACGTTCCCCTGGCGGGAAGCTACACACTTCATTAATATATTGCCAACATCATAATATAAAAGCATCATAATACAAAAGCTTTGGAATTCTAACAATAACAGTTTTTATCAGAAACACTTTCTGAGGTTGATGGCATGCCAAGTGCGCGGCACCTCCGTATCATCCATATTTTGTAACTTATAAGAACCGTTGTCGTACGCTTCAATGACTCTGTATGGGCCTTCCCAATTCGGCCCTAGCTTCCCTTGGTTCTCCACTCGGCTTGCTTCATTCTTTCTAAAAACGAAATCACCTACTCGGAAGTTCATCGGTTTCACCCGTTGGTTGTAGTATCGTTCTACTTTCGCTTTGTACTTAGCTTCTTGTATTGCAGCTGCTTCTCTTCTTTCCTGCAACAAGTCCAGATTTAGGCGCTGCTCTTTTTTGTTTCGGTCAAGCACAAGGAGCTGATCTTCCTCACTGCGGTTTTCGTCGAACATCATGGTCCTATGAGTTGGCATCCCTATTTCCGCCGGTATGACTGCCTCACTTCCATATGTTAAGCTGAAGGGTGTATCACCGTTGCTGGTTTTGAGTGAGGTACGGTGAGACCACAATACATTGGGCAATTCATCTACCCAACCGGCCCTTGCTCTGCCCAATCTTGCCTTTATCCCTTCCATGAGGGACTTATTTGCCCTCTCTACTAAACCGTTGGCCTGCGGATGCGCAACGGCCGTGTTCATCTGCCTGATCTTCAGTTGTGCACACCAGCTTTTGAAGGGATCGTTCACAAAATTTGTTCCATTGTCCGTTACTATTACTCCTGGTAGGCCAAAACGACACACAATGTTTTCCCATACAAACTTTTTTACTTCCTTCCCTGTCGTTTTTGCCAGAGGTTTGGCCTCGATCCATTTTGTGAAATAATCTATGGCCACGATGACAAATTTTACCCTCCCTGGGGCCTCCGGAAATGGTCCCAGAACATCCATTCCCCACTGATAGAATGGCCACGGGGCCATGATTGAAGTTAAGAAGGTTTTGGGCAGCTTTGGCACAGGTGCGTGTATTTGACAGGAATCACACTTCCGGATCTCCTCTCTTGCGTCGCGGTGCATCGTAGGCCAGTAATATCCTTGTCTGATTAACTTTGCTACCACTGATCTGGGGCCGGAATGCATGCCGCAAGCTCCCTCATGTACTTCCCTGATGATGTAATTTGATTGCAACGGACCTACGCAACGGAGCATTGGGTTTAAATAAGACTTTTTGAAAAGAACACCTTCCTCCATCACATAATGGGGAAGCTTCATGCGCAGACTTCTTGCTTCGTTTGCATCCTCCGGCCATACTCCCTCTTCCAAACACCTAATGATCGGCGTCATCCAATTGGGGCCTTCTTCTTCCACTATCGTGTGTACTTCAGTTTCTTCGGTGGAGGGTTTTGCTAAAACTTCCACTAGTATTTCTTTCGTCAAATGATCGAAAGCCACCGAGGCGAGTTTGCTAAGTACGTCTGCTTTCTGATTCTGGGTTCTCGGTATGTGTTGGATCTTAAAATTGTAAAACCTTCCGATATATTGCCTTGCTTTCTCCAAATATCTTATCATGCTGTCCTTAGCGGCCACAAAATTCCCATTGATCTGGCTTGCTACCAATCTTTAATCAACCTTGACAATTATAGACTTAACTTTCATTTGTTCGGCTATCCGCAACCCTGCTAACAGTGCTTCATATTCGGCCTCATTGTTTGTGCTTTTAAAATTTAGCCTCAGAGCGTAGGTAAACTCTTCCTGCGTGGGGCTGATGAGCACCAAACCTGCTCCGGAACCTTTCTTACTACAGGCTCCATCGGTATACAACGTCCATTCCGTTTTCTCAGTAATCTCACAGACCTGTCTGCCTTTCACTTTTGCGTACCGTTCAACCATCCCTACCGGTATTTCAGTTAGGAAATCTGCCAACACTTGTCCCTTGATAGCGTTTCGGGAAACGTACTTAATATCGTACGCGCCTAACTCCACCGCATACTTAGCCAGCTTCCCTGAGGCCTCCGGCTTGTTTAAGACCTGCCTGATCGGCTGATCCGTGATCACTTTTATCGGATGTGCCTCGAAATACCTTCGAAGCCTCCGAGACGCGTGTAACAAACAGACCGCCAGCTTCTCCATTGGGGCATAATTTCTTTCCGCTTCATTCAACGTCCGGCTGACATAATGAACGGGTAACTGTTTTCCAGATCTTTCAGCGACCAGCACAACACTTACTGCCCGTGAAGCCGCCGCCAGGTATATGTGCAGATCTTCTTTTGGAACGGGGGTCGTTAATGACGGAAGCTCCAAGATTAACCTTTTCATTTCTTGAAATGCCTCTTCGGCATTCGAGGTCCATTTGTACTCATCCTTGTTCTCCTTGGTGATATTCTTGAGTGTTTCGAAAAAAGGGAGCGACCTTTCTGCCGAACGTGATAAGAAGCGAATGAGAGCTGCCAATTTGCCGCTAAGACTTTGCATCTCCCTCAAGGTTCTTGGCGATTTCATTTCCGTAATTGCTTTAATCTTCCTTGGGTTTGCCCGGATGCCCTCGGAAGTCACCATGTAGCCGAGAAACTTGCCTTCTTCTACACCAAATGAGCACTTTTTAGGGTTTAGTTTCATATTTATTTTCCTTAGATTGTCAAAAGTTTCAGCCATGTCCGCTAGTAAATCCACCTCCGTTTTACTTTTGATAACCATGTCATCTACGTATGCTTCTAAATTCCTTCCTATCTGCGGACGGAACGCCGAGTCTACCAAACGTTGGTATGTGGCTCCGGCATTCTTCAGACCGAAGGGCATTTTGGTGTAACAATAAGTTCCTTGTTATGTGTAGAATGCCGTTTTTTCTTCGTCCTCGGCAGCCATTTGAACTTGGTGATAGCCCTTATATGCATCCAGAAAGCACTTGTACCGGAAACCCATTACGGACTCGATCTTCCAGTCTATTTCCGGCAGAGGGTAGTAATCTTTTGGGCAGGCCGAGTTCAAGTTTTTAAAATCTATGCACATCCTCCAGCTCCCATCACATTTTTTCACTAGTACCGGATTTGATATCCAAGTGGGGTACCTCACCGGCCGGACGATCCCTGCTCTTAACCATTCTTGCACTTCATCGGCAATCACTTGATTCTTTTCCTGTGAGAAGGTCTGTCTCTTTTGTGCCACCGGAGTATCTTCCAATCTAACATTAAGATTATGTTCCACCAAGCGGCGTGGTATACCCGTCATGTCAACGGGTGACCACGCAAATACGTCTTTACTTCGCTTTAATAATTCGACCAAGCTTCTTCGACACTCTTTTGAGAATCCCTTCCCAATGGTCACCAATTGCTCCGGATAGGCAGGGTGGATCATGATCTCTTCTGTAAGTCCATGTTCCGTCCCCTTTTCGAGGTCTATTCCAGCCGTGGTCTCCTCCTCCGAACCTATCCATTCTTCCTCAAACCCACGACATTCCTTGATTGCTGCTGCCCTAGTAACCAAGGTTGCAATTCCCTTCGGAGTGGGAAATTTCATCATAGCATGGATGGTAGAGGGTATAGCCTTAAGCTCTCTTAAACCGGTTCTTCCCAATATAATGTTGTAGGGTGAGGGTGACCTTATTACTGAGAATTTCATCTTGGTCTTTCGGAATAGCCCATGGTCCCCAAAACATACATCCAGCTCTATCTTTCCGATAGGCTTGATTATCTCTCCCGAGAACCCTACTAACGGTGACCCGGATTTCTTGAGTTTGGATTGAATCGAAGGGCATAAATTGTTAAAACAGTGCTCATACATAACTTCCACTGAGGCTCCCTCGTCCACAAAGATCCTCCGTATCAAATATCCCTCAACTTCTGCTTCCACTATGAGAGGCTCTTCGGATACATCATCCGAGAGTATCGGAGGAAAAGTAATGGGGACCTTCATCCATGGCTCCTCATGTTCCCTAGCCTTTCTTTTCGTTGTTCCTACGCTTCCGATCATGTTTATCACCTTTTTCTTTCCTTTGTTCCCTTCATGGACCGGCTCTTTTCCCTGCCTTACGTTCCGGATCAGATGGTCTAGCTTTCCAGATTCTAGGGCCGCTTCAAGTTGTCTTTTCAGCATGTGACAATCGTTGGTATAATGCCCCTTCTCCCCATAATAGTCACAATATCTGTCTGCATTTTCCCTGCTTGGCTTCCCCACCAACGGAGGAGGATGTGGAAGTCGGAGTTGGTGTTCAGTAGCTAGTATTTCCTTGGGTTGCTTCCTGAGTGCCATTAGCCCTGGTCGATTGCTCTCCGGCTTCCACCCATCTTTTTTCCGAAAATCTCCCCTGTTTTGATCTGCCCTCGGAGCAACGTAAGGAGTGTATGGTTCTCGGAAACGAAAGTCACCTCGGCGGTCGTGTCTACGTCGTTCAGCATATCCCCTGGACCTCTCGGACTTTAGTGGATAACTGAACCTCCGATTACCCTCTGGGAATTCTCCTTTCGGGAGTTCTGTGGTCTTGTACGCATCCTCTGCCCTGACAAAGTCATCGACCCTCGTCATCATCTCTTTCACCGTCCGGGGCACTTGGTCGGAGAAACGCTTGGCCAACTCCGGACACTTGTGGGCCGTCATAAAAGCTGATATACGCATGAGATCTGGTACTCCCGGGATGTAACTCGCCTCGTCGGTCCATCTTTCCTTAAAGTCAGGCAAGGTTTCGTTAGCCTTCCTCGAAATCTTGAATATCTTTGTCGGATCCTTAATTCCCTTCTATCTCAAGGAGAACCTAGTAGTGAATTGCTCCTCTAGCTCATCCCATGTGTTGATGCTACCAGGTTCCAGGCGACTAAACCAACCCTGTGCTGCCCCGTCTAGTGTTTGCTGAAACATCCGACACCACACCGGCATCGGCCATTCTCCCTAATTGGCCGCTCCGGCAAATCTGTTCAAGTGGTCATCCGAATCTGTGGACCCATCGTACAACTTCAGGTTGCTCGGCATTCGGTGTGATGGTCCGGAGAATTCGTTTATTCTTCGAGTGAAGGGCGATTTGGCTACGGACTTGTAAGGCTTTCCTAAATCTTCCTCCATTTTGTCTTTGGCTTGCCTATCGCCTGGGATCTTACCGTCGCCTTCACTGAAATCCAGCCGTATTGGCTTAAGGACATTTCCTTCCAGAGCATTGTGTTCTTTGACCAACTCTTTTAGGGCTGTCAGGTGCCCTTGTATCAAATCTTGTATGTTCGGTGAATCACGATCGTTCCGGTTAGAACCTTCCGGACCGTCCGTGTTGGCGCCGTTTTCTCCTGTTGTTGTGAGGGGGGTCAAAGGTGGAAGGTCCGTCATGCTATCAGTAGGTAGATCAGATAACGGGTCCCACGGATGGCGCCAATTTGTTGAAGTAAAATCTTGCTCTTCGGTCAGTACTATCGGCAGGCTTCAATCTTTGATTCGGTTTTAGTTTTGCACAAATGAGAAAACGCTCGTTAGCCTCGCCCCGGGTGTTATCCCAGGACCAAGCTCCGGCGTGAGAATAAGAATATGAAAACCGAAGGGGTATTGTGATAAATGTGAGTAAATGCTTGTGTGTGTGTGTTGTTGGAATAATAAATGGGGTTGGGGTATTTATACTACCCAACCTTTACCTGCTTGTACTTGTGAACAGCGTCCTAGTTGAATAGTTGTCAGTCGCCAACAGTCCCTACGAACAGTACTTTGATCCTAGGTTAGGTTCATAGGGTGGCTGTCAGAGTACACGTGCCCATGTGTGGGGGTCCTTATCCCTTTTAATAAGAGTAAAGTATTCGGCTAGCGTCTCGTCTTCGGACGACGCTCGGCTAAGTTCGTGACGTCCGGATCATGACGTTCGGACGGATACGTCAACAAGTAGCTAAGAAATCTATAGGCCACTTTTCAATTTTCATGTTAAGAATTATATCAATAATTAGTATCCAATAAAAAAAGTATGGAAACTTTTAGTATTTTCTTAATGTTTTTCGTCCATATTTAATTTACACGTACATGTATGTGATACAAAAGGAAATATTTCTTTAAATGATGCTAAAATTCCAAACTTTGCTATTACTCACTGTTTTCCCCAAAAGCATGATTCCATTCATCTTGTTGAGTATTGGCATTTTAGCACATGCACTGCCTCACATCACGATCACATAAAACTACAAAATATATTTCTCAATACGTAAATTTCATCCAAATCAATGGCATTGAAAGGATTCGTCGAAGGTGGTATAGCATCGATAATAGCTGGATGTTCCACCCACCCGCTTGATCTCATTAAGGTTCGAATGCAGCTCCAAGGGGAGAATCACCCGATAGGAGCTGCAATCGGCAAACCTCCACGCGTGGGTCCCATTACCGTTGGGATGCAAATCATAAAGCATGATGGCTTTCACGCCCTTTTCTCGGGCGTGTCTGCTACTATGTTACGACAAATACTATATTCCACGACACGCATGGGCCTATATGACATGATGAAAACCAAATGGACCGATCCTAACACCGGGATCATTCCATTATGGCAAAAAATAAGTGCCGGATTGATCGCGGGAGGGATAGGTGCGGCTGTGGGTAACCCTGCGGACGTGGCAATGGTACGCATGCAAGCCGATGGGCGTGTTCCGGCTGCACAGCGACGTAACTACAAGAGTGTGGTGGACGCTATATCACAAATGACGAAAAATGAAAGGATTGGTAGCCTATGGCGAGGCTCAACGCTTACAGTGAACCGTGCAATGTTGGTTACAGCATCACAGCTTGCATCATACGATCAATTTAAGGAGATGATATTAGACAAGGGTTTGATGAAAGATGGGTTAGGGACACACGTGACCGCGAGTTTTGGTGCAGGGTTTGTTGCATCGGTTGTAACAAACCCTGTAGATGTGATTAAGACACGTGTTATGAATATGAAGGTGGAGGCCGGAAAGCCTCCACCATACACGGGTGCAGTAGATTGCGCCGTGAGAACTGTAAAAGCAGAAGGACCGATGGCACTTTACAAGGGGTTCATTCCTACTATATCAAGACAGGGACCATTTACTATTGTGCTCTTTGTCACACTCGAGCAAGTCCGAAAGTTGCTTAAGGATTTCTAGAAAATGTTATAGCATATACCTCTTTACTTATTCTTTCATTTAGCAACTGTTTCTTAATAATTGTAACTAGAATAATTGAAGTGTTTGATAAGAAGCATATACCTTCAACCTCTTTCGACTGATGTTATAAGTGCACTTCCATTTCCAAACTGTTCACGTGAACTACCTTTGTAACATCCTGTTCATCTCAACGGTTCATATTTAGTATCTAAAACTGTTTTTAATCAATACTTAGCAGAATATTGTTAGGAGGACATATTCAATTATGTACCAAGGAGTACTAATGAATAATGATACAGTGTCTAGATTTCCTATGTCCAATTCTCGGAATCCAAGCGAAAATATGAAATGATCATTTCATTCAGCTGCAACCCCATCGCTAACCACTTGAAGCTCACCTCTGAACTAGAGATGCTTCAATATTTATATATACAGTAAGCTCTTAATTTCTACAGCCTAAAACATGACTTCTATATCACAATCAATGAGTTACAGTCATATCCCAAAAAATGAGGTTTCCTCTGTTGTTCTGTTTGATGTATGAGGGTGTAAAAGCACAAGTGGAGACCAGCTATATCCATTCTCATTTGCACAGCATCGACCGCACCTCTACAATTGACATGGGTGCCTCCACGTCTTTATCCTCTAGTTTACGTCCAGCCAATGCTTGCATTTCTGATATGAACGTTTCGTTTAGAACCTGCCAAGCAAATGCTTATTAAAATTTAGCCAAGAATGAAGGTTCAGAAAGTTAGCCGCTCTTTTCTAACATTTAGAAGTGGATAATTCAGTAACAAGTCAAAGCGGGTTATTTTAGTACCAGTGGGTTGACATGAAAACACTGTTATGCCTAAATTTAATAAACAATCATTGAATTAAATATGACTAAAAAATAATATTACAATAATAATCTATATCTTTGAATAAAGCAGTTTAGCATATGCATCCAAAACTCACTTTGGTCAACTTTCAACCTGTTTGCCTAGTTGCCCTGTAAACTAGTATGTTATATTGGACCTATTTGACCCGTTTGAGATTGGTATAACACAAATTGACAAGTTTGTAAGTAACTGGATCCAAAAGAACCCCTCTCTACTGATATTTATTGATAAATATAAAGATTTCAAGTGTAATATGAAAGAGTTGTGACATACAGAGACTGCAAGTCGAGACGATTTATAAGACGAGTTCTCTTTCCTATTTGCCAACACCTTCAGCACATCCTGTTTCATAATACAAAAAGTATATATTAGAAAAACTGAGGAAAAAATATAAGACAACATGTAGTTTATGTATGTCACCTTTCCCATTCGATCCCATAAAGCTCGACAAAAGCTTATGAACACTTGAACTTCAAGAGAACCATGGAGATCACCAATTATCTTTGTCAGGAGATCCTTTAAAGGCTGCATCCTATTTCTTATATCGGATTCACTAACACCCTCCTTTGCTTCTTGGATTACCTTCTTTAAGTTTGTAGCGTTTTGCAACTTTGTCTATATACAGAATATAAAACTCTTAAAACCTCACCAATCGCCGATTGTATATAATTTAAAGCTCAACTTTATTATTACTTTTTATTGATAGCAAAAGTAGATATATTCTATATGGGAGAACTTGAACTTACATTTCCTGCAAATTTCTCTACAGCTCCTTGCATATTATTTCGGAATTTAGTTCTGAGCATTACAGTCACTTCACTAAGAAGTTCTCCTGGAACTGCATTTTCACTCTCCGAAATACACAAGTTGTGTGACTTGAACTGCCTTTTTAAGTCAGGCTGTAGCACATCAAGCATCTTCTTCATCAGGTTGAAAAGAGTTCCTAACTGAAGAACAAAAAAATAAAATAGCATATAAAAATTAAATTCTATTATTCATTAGGAACATAAGCCTACATACGATAATTATTTTTTTGACTATATGGGAGAACATCTAACCTCCTCCGGAAAACTGTAAGGTATTAAATTTCCTTTGGCAATTTTTTGAACGTATTGTACTGCCTTAACCGGCATTGTGTTCTCCTTCAATGTTGATAAGAATTCACTATATTGTTTCTCAAGAGTTTCCATCATTACCCTTTCGGTGTCTGCTATAACCTATAAGAAGCAATAAAACAACAATAAGAACCAGATATAAAATTCCACAAATCTGAAACCTGTTTATGATAAATACCTTTTCCAATGCCAAAGTATATTCAGGCCAATGAGAAACGATGACTTGAAATTCACCCAAGGCCTCCCTTAACTGCTTGTACATATCATCAACAAAAACAGGTGCAGAATGTTGTTGTCCACCACTCTGTAACCTCAACTGGAGGACATAGTAGTCATTTGGCAAGGTACAAATAGCGGTTAGCGAAATATGAAAAGCGGCAAACTTGATTTAAGTACTACAGTATATAACTAAGCCATGTTATCTAAAACTATATGTCAGTTTTAACTCATTTGCTTATGATTGGGTAAATTCAAGTATCTCTATGGGTCAAACGGGTCAAAAGTTGCCCAAAATTTATTTTTAACGCTTAAAACCTCTTACATCATTTATTTCAAATAGCTAAATTATTATAGAAACCATATGAGTATAATTCTTATGATCATAAAGGACTTTCTAATTATTGATTAGAAAAGAATTGGATCAACCCAACACTTATGCACTTATTTAATATCGTAGTATAGAAATATGTACCTTATAAAGCTTGCAGGAATCAAGCAATTCAAGGTGCTTGGCGTGAATCCTTTTTGTTATGTACATGTCGAACAATGCTTTGGCATCAACGCCACCTTTGACAGGACTGCGTCATTTTATAAATAGTATTCACAATAACCACTTTTAGAGCATTAAGAAATTTATTAACATATGAAAGAAGGAGCATTTACCTAATATTCCAGTAAGCCAGATCCTTCTGAAAATCACAAGTTGTGACAATTAGCTCTGTGACAGGAGGTGAGAGGCTAATAGGTGGGCATGCAACTAGAAAACTACGCATTCTATTGCAAAGCTCAAAACTATACAGAGCTGTAGAGAGATTTGGAAGGTCTACAAATCTACAAAAAAGCAACAAAAAGTTGGAAGTCGATTAGTTATCACTTATCAGTTATCAGTAATAATAACTTAAGTATACAAACTGAATTTAGACTAAAAAGATCACTTACGTAGGAAGCACATTCTTATTGTGTATTTCTGTATCACTAACAATTTCGTTTCTGATATTTATACAAAGCGACTTCATTTTTTGATAACTAGTTGTATGAGAACTCTGGTCAACTGTTGACTTCTCGCTGCTACCGGTAACAAACTCATTGGTTTCTGCCAAGTGTCTACCTAAAATCTTTCTTACTGCAGTCTGGAAGAATTATGATCTTTAGAAGATGCAAACAAGAGGTTGAAGGAAATTAAAAATTCAGAATTTATACACTTTAATACCTGAAAATATTTGCATAATTGCATTTGTGCTTCCGGAGACTTGATGTCGTGCAAAAGAGAGTATAACTTTAATGCGGGTTTTAATGCAGGAGATATGGATCCAGATTTTTTAGGTGTATCTGTTAATCCCGAGGGTGAATTTTCATCAAGTGATTTATAATTCTCAAAAACTAATGCAATTGTTTCTTCAATTTGATCGGAAAGCAACCCCAGCATGCGATTCTGGAAAAAAAGAAGCAGCAATTATTTCACCATGTCGTTATGCAAAATGGCATAATCTTATTAATAAGTAGAAACATCAATGTTTTTATGGACTTAACAACTTATTTAAGATGGCATTCTTACAGAATTAAACAAAACCTAGAGGTAGCAAGATGAGGGGGTCAGGTAGGGGTACGATTCAAAATGGGCTTGGGTTGAAACGGGTCATTTTAGGCACAGGTCGAACTGTGAAAGGGCCAGGCCAAGTTGGCATGCTAACACTTTCTGTCCGTCTTTCTTACATAAAAAGAATGCATAAATTATATTTACAAAAACAATATGTTATAAAAATAATAATTGTAAAACTTTAAACATAACGATGGGGTTATTTACATTGAAAATATTCATTGGGCGACTCTCAACCCGTTTGACCTGTTCCTTTTCAGCTACATTCCTTAATTTGACCCAACCCAAATCAGCTCATACATAAGTCAATTGGTCGAATTTCAACATCTAAATCAAAATCCTTAGAAATTTGTGTTGTGGGTACACCCGTTTGACCTGTTCCCTTTTTAACTATTTTTTATTTGACCCAACCTGAATCAACTCAATCATCAGTGAATAGTCAAAATTACCACCTCTAAATCATATCCTTAGAAATTCTTACCTCTTGGGAACTCAACGTGTCATTGCTTTTCATGATCACTGGTGAAAATAAGTCATATACCACATTTAGACAATCTGCTGTTGGTGTCGCAACATCCATGACATATGATAAGTATCTGAACAACAAACATTTATATTATGAAATAGCCCATGCTTAATTATATTGGTATGGATATACATTTCGAAATGATGAAACACACCTGAGTTTCGCATATGCATCAGATACCCCATAGTAAGAAGCAAATTTAGTTACCAACCACCTCCATTGTCCATGAAGCAACAAATTCTTTTGCTTAAAATTTTGGGCTTTCATTGCTGCCTCTAAAACGGAGTCATAAGCTGTAGTTTCAGCAACAATACCACACTATAAAATGAACAAATTAAACATACAGTATTAGTAATTCTCATAGGAGTGACCGCGTGATATGTGCCAAAAAATTGGAAATTGTTACATTTATTTTACCTTAACATTGTTATTCTCATCTGCACTGCTTGAATAATGTATACTCAGTTGTATTTTTCCGACAAGCTCATGATCCGGTTCATGGTATATTGGCCACCAACGAACCTTATCGCTCTATAATAATTTTGTGTTTATCAGACTTCTTAAACATATAAATACTAAATTCATTATAGTAATTAACTATACCAGATCATCTGCTATATCTACCAGCTGAGCAACGCCATTACCAAAATATTTTCCTTTCGAATCAGTAACTTCAATCATCAAATCATCCCTCATGCCATCTGGCAAACTGCATTTGTATAAAATAATATTATATATTAATCATGTATATTTTGCTAATCAAGATGGAAAGTATAGGGAGGATGCACACACAATACATGGTTTTCACTAGATCCCGCTTGCATCCTTGCCACATCAGCATCGGACGAACTTTTTAATTTCAATGAACATATATACGTTTCTGCATTGTCATTCAAAAAATAAGTTAACAGAAATCTGAAAAAATGAAACTAAAAAAGTAAAAGATATATTTTTACCTTGTACTGCTTCACGAGGTGTTGAAGTATTATGCAAACTTGTTATACCAACTTTAACGATCCCTGACACATCTTTCAAATACCGTGTGCCAAAATGTAAATATGCCAAACTCTTATCTGAAAGTGATCCGTTAGGAGAAATAACTGGTGCCACCCGAACTCTACTTAACGCCTCCCATTCTGAATAAACTCTTGATTTCATGAATGACAAACGGCGATTCAACTTTTGCAACTTCTCCACTGGAGGGTTTTTTATTGATTGAAAAGTGCAGCCGGTAGGTTGATCCGAGACCAATTTAACTTTTCGTACTAAATCACAAATAAGAAGAAAAATTAGAAATCAATTATCAATACCGTGAAATGTGAATTAAATTTTGATATATGACTATAAATCATACCTTGAACTTTTAGCTTTCCACATGTTTTTTGTTGTTTCTTGGTAACTCCAAGAACGACTACTTCTGAAGTTTTTTTGTTCAGTAACTCTTCTTCCGGTTGTAATAAAATTTTATCCAAGCTACGAGAAAACAATAAATTTTTACCAAAACAAAACTGGCACAAATCATCCGAAAAGTAAAAGAGCAGTATGTTTACCTAAAGGCATCTCGAAGGAGGGAGCATTCATTTTTTAAGAAGGCACGAGCTTCAGGACAGCCTATGGACCAATTCTTCAAACACAACCGCACACAAGCATCATATGTAATTACAGCTGGCCACGGTCCTAACTCGCTGAAATCAGTTCATGGCAAACATAATCATATTTACATATATCACATATAATCATATACATTGGGTTTACAAATACTAATCAGAACACAAAAGCTGTTAGCTACCTTGCATGATATGCAGGAAGGCGAGCTGATAAAGGAATAGAAGATGCATCATCTTGCCTATGAAACAGTAACAAACACCATTAAATTCTTCAACTCCTTTTATAAATAAAAAACCGAACATCAAAGTATCAAGTACATCCTGTGCATACTTTATAGCCGGATCAGAACTTCTATTTCCTCCATCAAAACTCCCGGAAGAACGATTAGCACGTGTGGAGCCACCATACGAAGGTGCATTATGCACTTGGGGACCCATTTACACCTAAAATCATTCCACAATTCACATTACTCGACCCCCGTCATCTAACGCCAAAATTCACCAACTAAAAATTATCAAAAACTTACCTTTACCCCGAAAACGACCCTATTCCAATCCAAGAATCAATACCCAAAATGTCTTTTTCCCCTTTTAACAAATCAAAAAGCAAAAACATCAAGATCAATACTTTTAGCCCAATAAACCAGTTTCTTGAAAACACTACTAATGTACAAACATCAATACCAACAGTACAAGATCCCAAAACTAAAATACCCTATAGTGATCATTAAATCATTAATAATATGGCATTGAACAAAATTAACAAAATTTCCTAAAAGGGTTTTTAACTAAACTACTGTTAAACATCAAAAAAAAAGTTACTAAAACAAACAGCTAGTTACAATAAACATAAATCAATAAATGCAAGAACTAAAAAAAGAAAGAGAAAAAAACAATGTGATTTACCTTAAAGATTGTGTGTTTTTTTTTGTAAATGTGTTTTCAACAAAATTCAACTGTTGTTGTTGTGTGTGTTTCTTGAAAGTGTGTGTTTTTAGTGTGTGACAGTGAGAAAATGGTAAAGAAGCAAATAGGGGTTTGTCTTTTTTTCTTTTTTATGATACTTTTTAATTTATATTATTGACCAAGATTCATGCAATTGGGGGGAAAAGTTGGTTTATTGGACACTTTTTATATTGTGTGTGGCATGTTAGACTTACAAGACCTTTGCTTTTTTATTTTATTTTAGACAAAGATCTTTTTTATATCTAGAAATATATGTAATAATTTTATAATTATTGTATTACTAATTTTTTTCTAGTTTTGTTTAGGGTAAGAATTATATAATTGGTTTAGTGATACGCTTTTTTTGTATGCAAGTAAAATGTGTAATGATTTTATTTAAGCTTTATTTTGGATAGTTATAAATCCCATATTGTTTTAAATTGTAAGGCTATGTTTGGCAAGATTAGCTGTGATCAGTAGCAATGAGCTGTAGCCGAAACTCACTGCTCACCGCTTACAGCTTCTTAAAAAAACATTGGAAAAATGAGCTTTCCTAAAAAATAGCAAATCTAACCGCTTTTTTGCCAAATGAACACTAAAAATAAAAAAGCTTTTTTTTACCGCTCATCGCCCCAAAAAGCTCTAGAAAACTTTGCGCCAAACATAGCCTAATAAAATTAGTGGGTATGACGATCGAGGATTTATCTTATCCACACTTTTGAAAGCATATTTGTAGTAGTTAGGTTGTAGGGTCTGTTTGTCAGTGTCGTAAGCTTAAGATTTAGTTGGTCGGTATGGTTATAAGAGTGTCGGTGTAGCTTAGCATCTTGCTAGTTTATCGTTATTATTTTAAGAAAATGGTTGTAAGTTATATGTTATAAGAAAGTATTGTCTAATATTGGGGTTGATATTTATTGATTGCAAGTGAATTTGTTCTAAAATTTGATGTCCAAAACGAGAAATTTGTGATACATAATAATGTGCTTTTATGTTTTTACTGTTACATAAGTCATTTAAGTTTAACAAACTTTTATGAAGTAATGAAAGCATGTCAAGTGTCAACCACACGTTTCGTGTCAAAATTGCTAAAAACTAGTTTTAGCAATGAATTTGAAAGTAAAGTAACTAAACTAGGATTAAAAAGAGTGTTTTAGCCATCATTTTTGAAGTGCTTAGATGACATAAATCAGAAATATAATATTCTTTTCCAACTTAATATTTTTACGTATCTTTATTTTCACAGAGTCTGATATGTAAAAAATACTGATGATTTAACTAAAAAGAGATAATAAATGGAAAACACATGTTACGATTATATTTTTGTGTGGGTAGGAAGATGAGTAGAATTAAAGTGCATGAGGATATACCAACACTCCATAAAATAATCGTCACGTGATAGCTATAACAATTAGATTGTAAGAATAGTGTTTTGACGTGGTTCGACAAAGTAGGATAATTATTTGTTTGAGACTTCGTAAAGTTCTGATTACCTAAAGATTTTAATACAAGTCACCAACAAATAATCTTAATCATTATTGTCGCAACTACTATAAGAGCACAGGGTACGGTGGTGTTGTGGCTGACGCCGTCACTACCAGCCGAGAAAACCCCATGACGCACCATACCGGTGGTGGCGCCGTAAGTGCTCGCGCCATGGCCATGGCTCAGCGCCATTGTTATTTTATTTTATTTTTTAATTTGAAAGTTGGAAAAGGTATAATTTTTGAATTTGGACATTAGAAATTCAAATTTCAAATGCAAACTGTAAAGCGGGACTTTTTCAAATTTCAAATTCAAACTTTAAAGCGTGATCTTTTCAAATTTCAAATTCAAATTTCTCACTTTTACCTATATATAACCTCATCTGGCTTGAGGTGAAGACACACACAACACAACACAACACAACATACACAACACACACAATGTCTCGTAAAGACTTCTCCCAACAATTCCCAACTCACCGTGACTTCTCCCAACAATTTCCAAGCCACCATGACTTTTTCCAGCAATTCCCAAGCTCCAGCATGATTCCGAATGCTCTGGTGAACACTTCACCGAAAGACATCATTCCGGTATTCACACCGGATAATGAACCGGTGCCCAATCCACCAGCGTGAGGCGTACTTAAAAGGTAAAGAGGATCGGAGAAACCGTCAAGCAGAATTGTGAATACAAATGGGATTGCTCCGTGTGCCATCGAGTGAGTACGATTCAAGTGCCTCCTATTCGAGTCACGAGGGCTATGTGTCGGATGATTCATTTTCTTGATTCGTAGTTTAATATTTTTATCGTAGGTTAATCGTACGTTGTTTAATGTATTTGAATTTCACGTAATGTGTGTTTTTTTTAATTAATGAAGTTTATTTTAGTTTATATTGTGTTTGTTTTATTTAAAAAATAAATAAATAAATAAATAAATAATAAAATAAAAAAATTGGCCAACGGCACCAGAATTTCTGGTGCCAACGGATACCCCTGAAATGTGATGTCATGGAGTTTCTGGTGCCATGAAGCTTTTTGCTGATGTGACAACAAAAAACTCCCACGGCACCACATCCATGGCACCACAGTATCGAGTGCTCCAAACGAACTATATGGAAATAATCAAATAAAAATCACTAGTTTCAGTATTACTCCACAAGATGAATAATGTGTTGTATTTTAAGCTAAACTAGATGTATAAGGCGATGATTGGCTAAACTTCTAACAAAAGCTCAAAGGTTTAAAAAATGTTAAGTAAACTTATTATATTATAATAAGATGGAGATAAAATAATTGTTGAAAACCTCTTAAATAAATGTTAGTGGCATTTTATCAATAGCTTGGAAGATGGCATGGTTATATGTTCACCAAGTAAAGACTGGGTCACAAGTTCAATGCCCCTCCTTGCTATCTTCTAACATTTTTTCTTTTTTTTTTTTAAAAAAAAATTGTCTAAAAATATATTTAACTTGCCATTTTTTACTATTGTATATATTGAACTTTTTTTTTCCTATTGTATATATAAACTTTGTTAATCTTACTATTGTATCAATAATACGCTTGTTTTATTACGTGGCAGTGATTAAGCACACTAATTATTGATACAATAGTAAGCTTAACAAAGTTTGTGTATTAATACAATAGTAAGATTAACAAAATTTGTGTATACAATAGAAAAAAAAAAGTTCAATGCATACAATAGTAAAAAGTGACAAGTTAAATGTATTTTTAGACTTATTATTATTATTATTATTATTATTATTATTATTATTATTATTATTATTATTATTATTATTATTATTATTATTATTAATTAGCGTTTAAAACGACGTCGCCTAATGAAACTGGATACTTGGGTTTTTTTTTCAGCCTGCTAGGCCCAATCCATGGTTCTTATACATTTCTAGGCCCAATTGGTAAAGGATAATTACGTGTTTACACCTAATATACGTACGGAGTTGAGTATGTGTCAAACATCTGATTATGCTTTAAGGTTTGCGTGGCTATGGTTTTTCTTTTTTACCAAACACATGTACGATGTTGTGTATTCCCAATGTAGAAGGTTCTTGAAAAGGTTTTGATCGGTTTCAATGGAAGTAATTCTAGAATTCACCAGACTCCTCACCGCCTCTCTCTCATTCGTATCAAATATCAGATTCATGCGGTGTCATACGAGCTAATAGGGAAGAACCAGTGACGGTAAATTTTTGATTAGTACTTTGAGTTTGAGTTTATGTTTGTTTTCATATGAGTTGTTTGTTTATATTTTTACTTTCTTTTTAGGAGTTGTTTGATTTTGATTAATACTTTTTTGGGCCTTTTCATTCGTTTGGGGACAAGGTGCTTCCGGTGATTCACACCAGATACTCAACAAAGGGGTGATGATTGCACCATTATGCGTCGGTCACAACAATCGCCATGGCTAAGGCCATAGCCTACCGTTCAAGTGGTACTTTCTTATTTTCGTTTTCGCCCTGATTTAAGATCTAATAGTTTTTGTTCTGATGTGAGTAGGTTTTGTTATACTTTTGTTTCTTCAAAAATTTAAAGCGATACATGTGTTGTAGTTGTTTGATTTTGTTAGTATAAATTCTAATCTCTTTTTTTTCTTCTCTAATAATATGTCTGTTGTATCTGATACTGAAGACATGGAGATAAGAAAAAACGATGACTAAATGCAAAATATGTTGTTATTGATTTTTTTTGGTGATGGCTGATGATCAAAAATCATATTAATAATCATAATTTCAGGATTCCTTTTGTTTGTTGCTATAGGAATTTGGGTGACCTTTGAGGATGATTTTTTTAGGGGCTGTTGTCATTATTGGCTTAAGGGGAAGCTGGGACTGGTATGTTTTTATGTTCTTTTTTTAAGGTTTGGGATTGAATTGATGTTATTGGATTGCATGAATTTGCCTTTTTTGTGTTTTAATTCGTAGGATTTTGGTTGGTGATACGCAACTGCAGAAGGTATGGTGGTAGTGGTCGTGATGTGGTTTTAGAGGTTCTTTAAGGGGAAGGGATATGTTTAATAGCCAAAGTCACCATTAAAAGAACAAAAAATGTAGGTAACATAAACGTGTTCTTTTTAATATGTAATTGCTTTTTCGGTCAGGTTTGAATGCCTTTTGGGGCCATCTTAGGTGTTAATATCTTTTGGCTTTGATATTGGGAATGAATAATGGGCTGCAATCATACTTTGAATAGATATGATAAGAAAAACGAAATATAAACAGATTAATATAGGATTCTGGCATATTAGAATGGATGTTATTAAAAACACACACACACACACACACACTTTAAAGCAGAGCAATATATGTTGTTAAATTTGTTGTGTACTCATCAAACTAATGTTATTAGAATTTTCCTATTTGCTGTGACGAGGTACACGTGTATTCTGCATTGGATCTTGGAGGAACTAATTTTCGAGTCTTGCAGGTACGAGTAATGAACATGATATTCAGGTTCTTAATTCGTAACTAAGCAGGATTAAGAAAGGTATAAGGGGTGCTATGAATTCCGTTTTCAAAGTGATTATTTGATTTTTCTTTTCCTCTTATGTATTTGTTTCATTTCAGGTGTGAACGTATAATTTCCTTTGGGAAAGGAATAAGGCAGCTGAGCTACAGAAGGCTGAATTTTCACTCTCAGACCGTAGGCCCGGGAATGCAACAAACTTTTAGGACGCGGGAGTAGGTTGCGATTCAATTTTTTCGTTGTTGAAAGCATTACGACACATGGGTGTGCTATAGTTAGTCACTCTAAGCTCTGCCTCAAGTTAGTTTTATCTTTCGCATATAACTAATGTTCGTAATATATTTGCAGAATTCACAGCCGATAATATCTGCTCATGTTCAGCTACCATATACTCTATAATTTGTGTTAAAGTTTGTAACTTTACATAAAAGGATCAACCAGGTAGCATAAAACAAATACTTACACATTAAAGTTTGATAGCCCACACATAGTTTATATGTCTACCTTCAGTTTCCGTTAGCAAAATCAACTCAATTATATGCGATCTTTAAAAGATCAATAATTTCATGAATTATTTGCTTTTGATATATTTTAAACTACTATAGAGTTGTGGAATTGGCCTATCCTTGACATTGAACATGAAGTGCTATTTACGATCAGCCTAATGTCAGCCTAACATCAGCCAATAGGAATTGCATGTACGTTGACTTCATTCGTAATATCACCGAATAGGTCTTGCAATTGTGCTCTAATGAGCCTATTACGATGCCGATGACACATTCAAAAGTAGAGCAGGAGTTAACTGTTCAAATAAAATTGATGCATAATTACTATTTAGTTATTTATACTTTTTTTACAAATGGTTAAATAGAACAGTCACTTACCCCTTTGTGTATTGCAGTTAGCAGGCCTGTTTCAGGTTCTATTGGTGCAAGTTCAAATGGAAAACGAAAAAGACAATGGCCTACTGCACCTGCATCCTCATCTACAGAAACTCAGACTACAAGCGTGTGCAGTATTCCACTATTATCACAATCCAATATGAATGAAACTTCTAACAGACGTAGTAAAAGAACCAAAATCACACAAGGTATGTTACTCAAAGACATTTGCATAAGATTCAAATAAAAATGTACATAGTAGATGTACTTACATACTTTCGACTACCTTCTGTAGTTACTGGAAGTTTAGATGGAAAACAGAAAAGGCGTCGTCGTACTGCAGCCAAGTCTTCATCTACAGTAAGCCAAAGTACAAATGCGACTAATACTGGACGATCATCAGGATCCAATATGATTGAAAGTTGTAACAGACATGGTAAAAGACCTACATTCATACAACTATACAAGGTATGTTACTAACACGTGCTTTTACATTTGTAATAAAGATATAGATAGTAAATGTACTCATATGGTTTGAAACATCTGATACAGTTAACCCAAATGATCTACCTACTTCGAATAATCTTCTACAAAGAAACAACAACCAACAAAGGCGTCGTAGACAAGGTGTGACAAGCTGCTATTGTATTTGTTATTAAATATACTTAGGTTTTTCACTTACTTAATTTGGTTTTACCATACTAAAAAATTGCATTTTCTCTTTTCCTTTGGCTAAGGTCCACCGGATACGTACATTTCTATAGGCAGTTGCAACCAAGTATACCGACTAACAAACTTAGAAAGTTACTTGCAAGTCCCGACACTAATTACTAAAACTTAGAACAACATTCTTAGAACGGTACTCTATCTAAAATTCTTAGCTAAATTTCCGACTAAATACAACGTCCCGCCGCAACGCGGCGGACCGGCGCCCTACTCGTTATTATTATTTCTAATCATATAATAACATGTTACTCAAAAGATTAACACCTCAGCCCACCACCATTTTGGCCCATGACCAATGCCATTTTTATTTATTTATTTATTACTACTACCGTTAATATCGTATAGTCTACAAATTTAGTTCTTTCAAGTTTTAAACCTTTTTTATCCATTGAAAACCCACAACCATAGTTATTTATGCTCGAACACGTAAAACCAAGTTATAAGTGACTTCAAGTAATGCTAGTTAGTTTGAACGACACATTACTTTCAAACACTTTTAAAACTGAGATAAGTAATACATTTGAATGAAACTTCTTGACCAATTCTGTTGTGAAGGAATATGAATTATGTTATGGATGTATACGCTTACTACTATAACTTTCACCACTTGACAATGCTCGAAATATTATGTCAAAACAGCCTTAAGGAATTTGCTTCGTTTATATAATGGATTGTTTAAATGATTGAAGTAAAAAGTTTATCCGCAAAAGCTTATAGCTTTGGCAATAAGCTGTTAAGTACTTTTCGGATAGTGTTTGAATAAGCTTAATCAAACAACAGTTAAATAAAAGCTAATTCCATTTTATAAACGAATTGGAGGGTGCCGTGATGGTTGTATGTGCACCTAGCAATAGGTTACAAGTTCAACACCCATCTGTAACACCTTTTCAGTTTTTCGTTTTAATTTTCATCTTTAATTTTTTACCCGGAAAAAATATTGCCTTATCTCACAACAATTAGTCAATTATGGCATACGACCAATGCTTAATTCCCATTGTTCTTTCAAACAAATAAAACCAAATCATAGTTGTTTATACTCGAACACATAGAAGTTGCCAAAAGATCAAAATATAGAATTTATATTTATCATAGAACTAATGAACCATTTCTAATCATTCATTTTTTTTTATTAAAAAAATAATAATAAACATTCACTATTTTTTAAAAATTTAAATATCTCGCAAACTGTAAATTGTTACGCGAAAAAAAAATACGATCGCGACGAGATTAAATTATCTTTCTATAGACATGCATTATTATATACTTTCGACGATTTTTGTTTTAGATGATTTTTTTTTCTTTTCAAAATTTCCGCAAAAAGAATCATATGTGATTATCATATGTGATTTGTAAAAATCAAATCATATGTGTAAAAATCAAAATTTCCGCACTTCATTCATTTCTCTGAATATCACCCTAACAAACGTGCCCTAAGAGGTTTAAAAAATGTTATTTTTAAGTTTGCTTAAACTTATAATATTATGATGAGGCATTTATATTCCTACATACACATCATTATTTATATATTTTCTCAAACTTTGCTTTAATAGCATTGTATATAATGCAGTAAAAACTCGGATTTAGAAAAATCTGTAACTATTAATGTGTATGTGGGGATGTACGTAAATCCTCGTAGTATTATGATAAGATGGAGATAAAATAAGAGTCGAACACCTGTTAAATAAATGTTAGTGGCATTTTATGAATACCTTGAAAGATGGCATGATGGTTATATGTTCACCAAGTAAAGAATAAGTCACAAGTTCAATACCCCTCCTTGCCATCTTCTAACTTTTTATTATTATTATTATTATTATTATTATTATTATTATTATTATTACGAGATCACTTTTTTATTATTATTATCATTATTATTATTATTATTATTATACTCAAAAGATCACCACCTTAGCCCACCACCATTTTGGCTCATGACCAATGCCATTTTTATTTATTTATTATTACGAGATTGGCGTCGGTCCGCCGCGTTACGGGCGGGCCGGTTTCTTTTGCATTATTTTTTTTAAGTAGAAAGTGGGCCGAAGAAAATTCACTATAAAGTATTTTATCCATAACTGAAGTATGTAGGCCATGTTTAAAATAAATCAAAACGACTGGTAAGCCGTTATCAATTCCAAATGTGTATTATGCAGTACCTCTATAGATGTAACCAAGTCATCAACAACTTATGCACCTTCTATTCCAGTCAGTTTTTAGTGCAATCTAGCAATACAAACGTAAAAACTGTAACACCCCCAATTTTATGATACGCAGCGGAATTCAAACTGGGTGTTACTTGACGGCACAATAGTCACAATAATAGAAAACGAACTCTAATTGAGTCGATTTAAAAGATTTATCATTAAATCTATATAAATATCAGAGATTACAAAATGAGGTCCCAGATGGTTCCATGTTTACAAATTATATTAAATGAGTTTTCGAATGATAATAAATTTTAGAGCCCTCTTGAATATCCATGCTCCTCCGTGCCAGCCTCGTTCATTATGGACCTGAAATACATGCTTAAAACAGTCAACACAAAGGTTGAGTGGAATTCGTAGAGTTTGTAGTTAAATCGTTGAACACAATAATCGTAATGTGAGCTATAGACTCACACTCATAGTTAGAAAACAAAACCGTTATTATTTCACTAAGCTCATGCAACCAAGCATTAACATCAAACCAAAAATTGGCATTATAGAAGCCCTACCAAGGTAATATTGCCATTATACCTCTAACTATTAAATATAATGCATTTGTTTGAACTCGTAGTTGTTCAACACAAATGGGATTCGTCAATCCCAATAGATCTATTCATAATATTCGCGCTCACTATAGCTAGTGACTAATGGTTCATGATATAGGGACTTTGAACATGGCAATCGTTACTTAGTGACAATAAAATATAGTCGGGTAAGCATACAATAGAAAGCATTGTGTTCGAGTAGAAAAATAATAGCATGTATCCCCCCATGGGTTTGTAAAATAGTTAAACAATAGAAAGTGGGGCTACGAACTCACCTTAAGTTATATAGCAAGTAGTGAATGTGATGGTCGAATCGCGAAGGTTTCTACGAGCAACCTATAATAGAATGTTGCGACTTAGGATTGGAGTAAAGAATATGAAGAATTGCCTATATATGTCTTGCATTTAGTCCATGATGTAGTACTTAGTATAGTGTAAGTCTTTGAATAAAAATGGTTTATGAAACATGTATAGTTTGTATATCGCTTACTACTGTTCGGGCCGACATAATTCAAAGGTCATGTAGTAAACGTTCGAGGAGCCAGGACACTTTAATTCGTAAATCCACAACTCATCTCGATGGCTTACTTTAATGAACCCCTCACATTAGGCTCCCTACTATTGTAGTATTTGATAAAATATATATATAAGTTTTTGATCCGAAAAGTTACATGTTCTGTTAGCCTTGCTATTTTATAAAAGATAACGTCACACATAAAGAAATGGACTAGATATTATACAAATAGTACTTTAGGGACTATTATTGTAATATAGGCAAACATGTGATGTAATGAGCCTATAAATACCCCTCATGACTCTCCATGAGGGGTGTGGGAAAGTGTGTGTAAAGTTTAGTTTCATTTCATTTTAATATAAACCATTTTCTCCACCTTTCTCTCTCTACTTTCTCTCTCTAGAACCATGTTGTATTTCGATCAACCGCGACCTCCCGAACGTGTTTCTTGGTCATAACAAGTGGTATCAGAGCTAACCGGGGGCGAATCGTGGTGTTTTTGGGTGAAAAAATCGTGTTTTTGGGTGAAAAAAACGGATCTGGTACTGTTCATCGAAATTTTGTCGAGTTTGAAAAAATTTTCGAGTTAGAAAATTTTTATCGAGTTAGCATGTATTTTATCGAGTTTGGATCCATTTTCTATCGAGTTAGCATGTTTTCTTATCGAGTTTGGATACTTCTTACCGAGTTTGGATACATGTTTACCGAGTTTGGATACCTGGTTACCGAGTTTGAAAAAATATTCTACCGAGTTTGAGCTTATACCGAGTTAGGGTTGATGTTTTTCGAGTTAGGGTTGAGTTTGGGTTGATACCGAATTTGGATTGATACCGAGTTTGGTCATGTTTTGCGTATGCTTCATATGGTTGCCGAGTTAGGCATGGCTCAACCTTATCACATGTCGAGTAAGGTCTCATTTGGGTTCTCCTAAGCCGAAACTCTGCTCAAATTCTTATAGCTTATCGAGTTAGGAACAATATCGAGTTAGAGCAGGTTTCAAGTTTGACAGCCTTACCGAGTTTGAATGGTTATCGAGTTTGGGAAGGTTACCAAGTTAGGAGATTATCGAGTTAGCCAAAAAAAAAAAAAAAAAAAAAGTTTTTTGGCGGGAAAATTTGAGTGAAATTTATTTTTGAGAGGAGACTAAACGTTCAATTTTTACGCGAGATTTTAATTTTGGTACAAGGTTGAAAATTTTGGCCCGAAATTCAAATTTTTAGGCCAAAATTCAAATTTTTTCTGTGAAATTTTGCGTAAAAATTTTCTAAACTCAAATTTTTCTGGTAACCTTAGAATTGCATTTCATAGTGATTTCCAAATTATGGGTGAGAAATTTTTCCAATTTTATTTTTGGAGGGAAAATACGAAATCACTACGAATCACCCGAAATAGAATTTCAAGCTTCACCAAAACACACCACGAATTGCTTAAACGATCCTGATCAAGAATCACATTCAAATGACAACGGCTAGTATTGGATTTTTGTGATTATGGGGATAATTCTTTATCACTTTTCTGGGTTTAAAGTTCATTTCAAGGGCATGTGTACTTATTTATCTCAAAGTCTAGGGGTGGATGGATGCATGACTTTCGAAGATACTTGTTTGGGCAAACACTAAAGATAGTGATTAAGACTTGGATTATCTAGTTATACCCGATGTAAGGAGTTACATTGTAGTGCTCACGGGTTATAACTATCACTTAAAGGAGTTACGTTGTAGTGCTCAGTGTCACACGAAGTTGTGGATAATCAAGAGGTGATGTACGTCTTATACTTGATGGTTGGTTGGTTGAAGAGTATATAGTACTCAGAGATTCGATGGTGTACGAACTCTCTACACCGTTCTTAGTCACACCATAGTACAAGGTTAAGTAACATATCTACGGGATGTTTACTTTATTGTCAGATTTGTTATATTGGATTGTTTCTATAGTCATTAATCATTTACTAGCTGGTTGGAATTTGAAGAGGTCGCTTAAAGGTTGAAGAGAAGAGAAGAGATTGTAGAATAAAGAGAGTCATATCCTATCAGCATATTCTCACAAATTATGCTTTCATGGTCTATCTACATTGCATCAGAAGTGTAAAGTACGGGTAATTTTGGCATGAACACACAATAGTATGATGATTTCGATACATCGCAACCATCAGGAGGGAGAAGAACATGCCAAAAGAAGTAGTGTTTCATCTCTAGTACGTTGGTTGATCGAGGGAATTGTGCTTACACTAGAACCGAAGAAGCACTAATGATGTGTACATCGAAGCGTATTACCAACCTTCTGTGCAATACTATGTGAGTTATGCTATGATGCTCCAAGAATGACAACCATGGTGCAAACTCATTAGTATCTACCTTATCCGCTGCGAGATGAGAAGAGAGTTGTCAGTTCAGGAGGGAGCAGAAGAAAAAGAATAAAGGCTCACTAGTTAGGAGGGAGTAATAACCTAACTAGACCATTACAGTTGAAGTTCAGAGCTACAAAGACCTTTGCCGTCAGTGTCAAAGATCATACGCCGAGATCGTCGGAAGAGAGAACTTCAAGTCTGCCTCAGTATCTAGACTACAGAGACTCTGCGCTTCAACAATGTCAACATAGTTTACTATTGTTGTAATCTACATGTTTATGTGTTTATAGGTCTCATTGTATCCATTCATGTGTGACGATATCTTGGAGGGAGATTGTTAGCCTTGCTATTTTATAAAAGATAACGTCACACATAAAGAAATGGACTAGATATTATACAAATAGTACTTTAGGGACTATTATTGTAATATAGGCAAACATGTGATGTAATGAGCCTATAAATACCCCTCATGACTCTCCATGAGGGGTGTGGGAAAGTGTGTGTAAAGTTTAGTTTCATTTCATTTTAATATAAACCATTTTCTCCACCTTTCTCTCTCTACTTTCTCTCTCTAGAACCATGGTGTATTTCGATCAACCGCAACCTCCCGAACGTGTTTCTTGGTCATAACATGTTCCAATATTTGAATAAACTTAGGAAAGTTTACTTTTGGATGAAGATTGTTATTACAATGAGTCTCATGGTTATTTTGATGGAGTAGATCCAAATTGGATGTTTATGTTGCCATTAACTCTTTGGTTTATGTTTTCGACTTGGTAAGTTTATATGGTCTTTAGCCGTGGCTTTGCCGTGACTTTGGTCATTGTTACCATTGTCTTGAGACTCATCCTTGGCCTTAGCCATGGTTGTGGTCTTGGCTTTAGGTCATTAGACCTCTTGGTTTCATTTAACCATAACTATTACATGGTCATTTGGTCTTAAAATGGGCTGTTAAGAATTTGAAGAAAAATCTCACTCGTAAAGCGTTTTCAGGGCTCGAGCTACTTAACTCGGGAACGTAAACGTCATTCTGGACAACTTTCGTGTTTTAACTTTTTGATGAATCGGACCAGAAGGGCCACTTTCAAAATGGTCAGAATGTTAACAGGTTGTTTTAGGCAGTTTCGGCGTTTTGGTTTCGCTAACTTCTTTTGGCCATAACTTTTGACTCATGTACTCGTTTTAGGTGGTTCAAATTGCTATGTTTTCTTTTTTAAGTCCTCTATAACAGTAAGTAAGTGTTTCATATCATGGTTACTCTATTTTGGTCGTGGTTCTCAATATAAGTCACTAATTTACTTGTTTACTTAATATAAGTTACCATATATATACCATAACTTGTTTTAAGGATTTGTACATCATGATATCAATATAACAAGACATATATTGCATATAGAGCTTATGAAAATATAGTAAGGATGATGGGTATAAGTTTTCTTACAACTTTTTGCCTTAATGAAAAGGGAAACATGAACTAGGACAAGAACTATACACTTCAATCGAAAACCCTAGCTTCTAATCCTTCACCACAACTCTTGCAAACATTGCTAGCCTTGATATAGATCTTGTGAAACCCTTATTAACTCAGCCCTAGTACCCTTGTGTAGCTCCTAATTCATCCATGGAATCACCAAATAAACACTAGTTTCATGTAGAGAATAACTAGGCCTTCAACTCTTATGTGTAACTTGGAACTTGAAAATCAAAGATGAAAGGTTGTGTAATTTAAGTGTGTTATGTGTGGTGAACGACTAGGAGAGGATGAGGAAGGGTATTTATAATGCCTTAAGGAGGTTAGGAAGGTGCAATGAGGAGGTGCAAGTTTAGGATATTTTCCAAGACTTTGTGGCCAAGTTTACTTAATATACATGTATCCTAAAGTCCAAGGCTTATCACCAAGCCACCAAGGCTTGGTGAATCATCATATACACGTTCATATGATGGGAAGAGTGACTAGATGGATAAACTTGGTATTATCTAGCTTACAGAGTGAGTTTTGGTCCCGGTAATCGCTAACGGTAAGTCGTTAAGTCATGAAACTTAAAATCGGGTATCCTAAAAATATGAAACTTATAAATATGTTAGAACTTATTAATATAACATATCTTAGCATATTTAATGAGTGATAAGTTCTATCGGGTTGCTTAAACGCTGTTAAAACTGGAAACGCGGGTCTAAAACGTGTAATTCGCGTAAAACGCTGAACTGGAAAACGTAAAATTTCAAAACTTTTAGAATTGTCGTAAAATGAGAGAAATTCATATTTCTATTGTTTATAGTGTTTTATGGACATATCGGGATGCTGGAATGACATTTAAAGCTAAAAGTAAATCTCGGACACGGTTTTGTGATTTTTGCAGAAATGATTCGACGAGTGTCAAACTCTCGGATTATCATTAAAATAGTTTAACTTACGAGAATATGAAATAAAAATTTCGGGAGTGAATAGTGAAAGTGAATAGTAAAAATGAATAGCAAAATTTTCGGGAATAGAAGTTAACCTGAAAATGCGAATTGTTACAGTCTCTTCCCCTTAAGGGAACTTCGTCCCGAAGTTCTGTGTGTGTTATATATTGGAGTGGTGTCGATGAAGAGGTGTGGTTACTTATGAGGACTAGAGTCTGGGATTACCAGTGATGTAGTTTGATTTGTCTCAAAATACGGTGTGTCAATAGAAATTGATAACATAGTTGAATATCAGTAGAGATCCATATAATAGTCAAATGTCAAAGGAAATTGATATAGCAGTCGAATATTAATAGAAATTGATATAGTAGTTGTACAGAAATTGATATAGTTGAATATCAAATAGAAATTGATATAGTTGTTAAGTATCAATAGCAATTGATATAGTAGTTGAACAACAATAGCAATTGACATAGGAATCGAATAAATGGAATTTGATATAGTAGTCGAATATCAATGGAAATTGGGATAGTAGTTGCAATCATAGCATAGTAGGTAATCTGTTGTTGTACCTAGTGCTTATTGACTTCATACTTATGTTATTTTGGATGCAATTAAGCCCACTTGTTTATAATTCTTTATTTACATAGAGAGGCATCCCAAACAATGTAAATAGGGGAATATAAACTTATGGTTCGGTGATTTACAATTTCTTTATTTAAATGAAAAGGCATCCCAATCTATTCAATTAATTATAAATCATCCTACTTAAGAATTCCCAACACAACGTTCATACTTAGCCGGTAAGTTACAAGGTAGTGTATTACGAGATGATACTGGTGTTCCAAAAGTACAAAATGAATATTCAATCTTGTAAAGCTGATGAGGGTTGATGAGTGTCTAAATACTCATCATTTCTATCACATTTAGACTACAAAAACATATGAAAACATACAGATTTGCCTCATAATACAGGAAATATCATCAAAATGTGTTTTTAGGTGTTATAAGTGCAAAAGGGATGAAAACTGATTAAAAACATACAAAATATACTTAATTTACAGTTTCAGTCTCTGAACTTTGACAAATTGGCAAAACTAGTCCCTGGTTACTAAAAACTTGTACAAATATCATTTTAGGTCCTTGGGATTCATAAGTTGTAAGGAAAAGTCCTTTGAAGTTATAATTCACAAAGTTACAACTTTGGTCCCTCAAGTTTGAAAAGTGTCAAAATTAGTCCCTAAGGTTTTAAAAATAAGAAAATAATCAAAATAAACCTTATACTATTCTTTAATGACATAATTGGTCCTTTGTGTTAACTGTTTGATATTTACAGGTTTAGCCCTTCAAAATCAGAAAATTACATAAAAGGTCCCTGAAGTTTGGTGAAATTACAGAAAAGGTCCCCGGATATAAAAAAAATGGAAATTATCAAAAGTGACCCTTGTACTATTCAGTTATGGCAAAAATGGTCCTTATGAGAACTATGAGAAAATCACAATACCAGCCTTTCAACTTTCACCAAATTACAATTTTGGTCCTTGTCTACAAACAAACCAAACCGGACCCTATATTATTATTATTACCCAAAATAAACTTAAATCCAATCCAAACACTAAACTACCCCTTGGCCCTTTTTGTTACATGATCCAGCAGGCCCAAACATAAGCCCACCCAACACCCCTTAGTATTAAAACGGGGTCAAAGCCCCACCCTCGGTCAACCCTCCAGCCAAACCACCCTCTTCCCTCCTAATACCACCACCTCCACCTAGCCTGGTATCACCTCCACCTCACACCCCCAGTCACTACCCACTCCCCTCCACCTCACACATACTCCAAGTCCCCATTAAACCCTTAAAACCCTCGTACGCAACCTCCTCTGTCCCAAGACTATTTTGGCGCCAAATTGCATTTAAACGGTGGAGATGTGTTGTAGTGATCCAAGGGCTGTAAACTAAAGTGGGATTGTGTCAGAACACTAGTGGGAACCTCAAAAGTCCATTAAAAAGAAGAATGAAGCAGCAGAGGAGAGACATTAGTTTAGGTAGATTAAGAGTAGTGTCGACATTAGTGTAGTTTTAATTCCAATTGTAATTTTCAGTTTAAACTAATGGTATCCAGTTTATTTTGTGTAATTTAATCCATCTTTATCCTTAATTTCATGTTTTCTTTTATGAATCCGTATTTAGCAATTTACTATTGAAATTGACAAATTCACTTTAAGTTGTTAAGTGTTGTTTTATGTTACAGTAAGTTCAAATAAGTTACTTATAAGCTTTCTTAAGCTTTCTAATCTTTAAAACCAGTCTTAAGTTACTTTTACTCAAAATACCAAAAATTCATAAAAAAATTAGTATAAAATAAAAAAAAAATCAGTAGAATGAAGAAGAAGCATTGATCAAAGAAGGTTTTGGATTGCAGTGGTTATAGTACCTCTTGGGAGGTGTTAGGATGGGTATTGTGCCCTGGTCACTTGGCATTGCTCAGGATCAATTGTGAGCAATTTTTCTCATTTTAGCTTTTTATTGCACAACAGCTTAATAAGTGTTGATTTCTGTGTTTCTTGGTTTATTTGGTGTATGTCAGTTGCCACAGCACTTAATATTTGACACTTGTTCAATAGAATACTTAGTTGCTCTACTTGTCATTTTCCATTGTCAAAATTTCATAATTTGCATAATATTGTATTGATAGGTAATTGTAGATAATTTTAGTATAAAAACAGATAGTATAACTATTTAGATACCCCTAGATCAGTAGATTAGCATAAATCAGTGATATGATGTAAAAATCTCATAAACATGTTCATTAAGGGGTGTTTGGATTAGTTGGTTTGACCACTGTATCCTTTGTTTCAGGAACAACTCTTGGTTTAGATAACTTCTATTTAGTCATGATAGTATAAAATAAACATAAAACCAAGAGGTGTATTTGTAAAAAGTAAAAATCACCACAAGGGTGGCTTATCTGTTAACTGCTTAGGCAGTTAACCCATGATTCACCCCACATTAGCTTATAAGTAATAGCTTTATGCTAGATTAGCTTTAGTTTAGCTTATTACAATTAGCTTAGTCAATTAGAAGCTCTCAAATCTCAATTTAGTCAACTGTCTTAGTTTACTAAAAAAGTCAACTTTTCACTTGTATGCAGAAAACTCAAAATAGCAAGAATTAATTAGATTTTTGTACTTAATTTCAGACTTTGAGATTTTCAGGGATTGAAGTCCCCCAGCTAGGCTACTTAATCCCATATTCCATAAATTTTTGTGAATTTTTGAGTAATAGTTACATGCCTCCAAACTCAGCTGCAGGGGAAGAACCTCCCCTGTGCAGCAAATAACCACTCCACACCACCCACTTTGTGGTGGTTTTGTGACCACCACAGTGGGCCCCACACCTCAAACTTTGTTCCCTTCAACCCCCCTCCTACCAGGGATCCTTGATTGACCATAAGACCACTGGGTCCCACCTAATTTAGCCTCACAAATCTGTCCCAGTTTCTGAGTTCTGACAAGTTTCAAAGTGCTTATTAGTTGCTTATCAGCTTATTTCAAGGGCTTATTTGATCAAATCATACTCAAACTTGTTCAACTAACTCAGAGGAATAAACTTTTACCATTGTGGGTCCCACACAAGCTCAGAAGAGCTTATTTGCTTGTTTGGTCAACTGTGGTCAACTGCCTAGGTTGTTAGCTTATAACTAGCTTATTATTAAGCTATAAAATAGTTGTCTTTATTAAAGTTGTCTATTTTTAAGTATAATATAGATTGGTAAAAGAAAATTCCTGAAAAAACAATATAAAAATAAGTGATAGTTTCTATTTAATACAATTTAATTTTAATTTTCATTTTTAAATTTTAACTAAGCAATTTGTAATTTTATATTTTTATTAATTTCCTTTTATATTAAAGTATTTTTAATAATTTTCTCAGATTTTTATTTTGTAATTTAGTATTTATTAGAATTAAAAATAGTTTAATTAATAATTAATCAATAATTAAGTTTTAAATAGCATAATTAATTTTTATAAAGTAATACCTAATTTTTATATTTTCCTAGCTTTTATAAGTTATAAAATAGTCTTATAAATTTTTTCATAATTTTCTAAGTCATTTTAGTATTATTTGTAATTTAAAATAGTTTAATTAGTATAAATAATATAAATAGTTTTTAATTAATAAGAAATTCATAAAAAGACAAAAAGATTTATTTTTATTTTTTATACTTTTTTAGTTCTAATTTAAGTTTAGAAATTATTCTTACAAGTTTTTAGTTTAATTTGTAGTATTTATCATTTTTAGTTTTAATTAAATTAGTTTTAATTAAATAGCTAAATAGTTTTTAATTAAATAATTAATATTAAATATTAAAATAATCTAAAAAATAGTTTTCTTTTTAATTTAATTTTATTTTAAGTTTAAGTTTATAGAATTTTCAATTTTAACCCTTGTAGTTTATTTTTCTTAAAACTCACCTTTTTCTCAGTACGCAGTCGCGTCTGATTTTAAATTGGTGTACGTTTATACGTTTTAGATATCTAGCTTTCACGTAATCATTCTAATAGTTTATTTAAGTCATTTTAAGTTATAAAACCTTAGTTTAAATCACACACACACACTTATACCTTTCCTGTTCACATTCACTGATCACAGATTCGTTTTTAATACCATCACAACCTCGTTGGGACATTACGACCCGGGAAAACACTGTATTTCACGGAAGCATTTGCCTCAGTTGTTTGACTTGTTGACCATAACTTAGTTAATATTATCTGACTATTTCGGACGAATCAAGGGTGCTTGTGGTGTAATGATGAGGCGAAAAATGAACCACTTTTAGGGGGTCATTTAAGCCCGGAATTGAATTTTTTTGATCAAATATTACCCTAAATCGTTCCTTTTGTGATTTTAGGTACTTTGGGAGTCAAATCTGGAAAAGAAAGCAATTCGGACGTTTTTGGAACATAAAAGTGAAGAAAACGCCAAAAACTTAATTTTCCATGCTGAGAACAGTACCTGACGGCGTCAAGAGGAAGACCCTGACGGCGTCAGGAGTAAAAGTGGTGATGACCCAGTGCAAACCTGACGGCGTCACAACAAGGGCGTCAAGAGTTAATTTGGTGACGGCCTGCATAAGGTGTACACATGACGGCGTCAGACCCAGATCTAGGCAGTCCGAGGAACTATTTGGCGGCGAGATGACGGCGTCAGACATTTGTTCTTGACGCTGTCACCTACTAAACTCTATATATAGTTTTCTATTTTTCATTCATTAGAGAGGAACTTGTGTGGAGATAACTAGGGCCGAACTTTGTAAACCCTAGCTCATATTTTACAGTACTTTCAAGGGTTTTCACCCCTTGAATCCTTTCATGTGCTATTAAGATAATTCTTCTCTTTAATTCAATCAATATGTCTATGTGTTGGTTGATTATATCTTATGCTTGTCTTGATTTCAATATACTAGGCTAGATTTATCTTGTGTTTGCTTAGATCTAATGAAACCTAGATGCTAATTATGTGTTGATTACTTGTTTATGGTTGTATTGGATGAATGATTTCAATGTTAGGCTTAAGAAAACTGGCAGATCTCCATTGTGTAACATGCTTGAACGTCTTAGGAAACGTGAACCGATGTGTACTAGGTTTTATTGGTTGTATTTAATGCATGAGTAAATTCTTATGATCTCATGTTAGGAGCTTCTTAGCCGGCTTGACATAGGAGTAAAGTAGGCACTCATAGGATTGGGGAAGTAAGTACGCCACCCCATGAATGGTATTAAGGAATACAATCCGTCATCCACGCAACTATAACAAGTAATTAACGTGTAAAAGATATCTAAGGAGTAGTGAAATCTAAGTAAACACAATTCTCCCACATATTGCTTACAACTTTAGTATAATTTAGTTTTATTTTCATTTTAGTATTTTATTTTGATTGCATCTTAGTTTTGGGTTAGTTGAATAGCAACTAATTCCGCCAAAATCCTTCAAACCCGAGATTTTTAATTGCTTTCTAAAAAATATAAAAATATAAAAAGAATCATCCCTCATTTCTAGACCTAGTCTTTAGGTTTTCTAATCCTAGCGACACTATTCCTAGCTGAACGATCAATCCCCCGGTACTTGTCATTATACTATACTACATCGATCAGTGATGAGTGCTTAGTCACTCATCCTTTTTAGGCCATAATTCAGACAAAATACACCAAATACTAACCAAAAATGCCAAGAGAATGCATGTTTTTGTGTTTGTGTATGTACAGGTACGGATATGTGAAAAATGAACAAAAACGATGCCAAAATCGACAAAAACGAGCACGAGAATGGAAAGTGTTAAAAGCCGAAGCCGGGGAAGTCAAATGATCAAAGTCCAAGCTCAAAAAGTCAAATTCAACCTCAAAGATTCAGAAAATACCAAGAAAAGTCCGTGGATATAGTTTTGAGAAATTGGCAACATCAGTCCCTGCAGTTTAAGATTTTGGCAAATATGATCCTTTAATGATATTTTGAAGAAAAGTCAAAGAGGTCCTCCAAGAATCAGAAAAAGTCAATTTTTGCCTTTGGAAAATAAAATTGAAAAATTACAGTTTTGGTCCTTGAGTTTTGAGTTTATACAAAATTGGTCCTTAAAGCATTACTACTCCTAAATCCTAAAAACTTAAACCGGATCCACCTAAAAATACCCAATCCCTACAAGCCCAAATTTCAGCCCATCCTAGTACCCTCTACCCAGTCCACCAAATCTACCCGGTCAAACCCATACCCATTACCCGTCAACCCACGTATAATAAAAACCCCCCAAATCCCATATTTACCCAAAAAAACTACTATTCACAGAACCCTAGTTTTACCCACACAACAAAATTACCTCGTATGGGTAATAATTACCCACTCATTGTGCTTCTAGAAGGACTGTCATGCGTCAGGACATGACAGAAGGAATGAAACGTGGACCAATGGGAGCACGCTCAGAGGATCAATCCTATAAATCATTTAATCCAACGGTTGATATCAATAGATTGGAGGCCAAGGTGATCATACGGCTAAGGAGGGCTCAGAACAAACACAAGAGTGGCATGGATCATTGACGTGGCAGCCTAGAACCTTCACAAGCTCCCTGCTCATTCAGCTATAAATACCCCCCCCCTCTTGTATCAGAAGTGTGTAATTTTTAATATTGTCTTAGTTTTCTGTTGATTGCTTATTGTAATTTCTTTATTTTTCCAAGCATTGTACTAAGTTTTTAAATTTTAATATAATTCCAATTTTACATTTTAGCTTTTTGTCTTTTAATTCTCATCTTATTCTTATTATTATTACTGCTTATTAGACTTAAATTAGTTTTAGTCAATCACTTTTCAAGTCAGTTATTGAATATTAAAATATATATATATATATATATATAATATATATATATATATATATATATATATATATATATGTATATATATTCAGTATTAATTTTAATTGGTTTAAATCTAGTTTTATTATAGTTGCTTTACTGTTTTATAAGTTTGATATAAGTATTCAAGTACTGTTTTATCAAAAGTCTATAAATCCAAAAGAGTCAAACAAAGTCAAACAGTTGAGCTTATTGTGATAAGCTGAGCTTATATTGGAGTTAAGGCAGCCAAGGAGGTCCACTTGGGCTGTCAAAAGACAGGCAAGCATAGTGAACCCCCTCTATTTGAGCTGAGGGGGAATTGTCTTTGTAAGTTTATCGATTTAATTCCTTTGTGCATCAGTAGAGTTTTAGTAGTTTAGATCTGATTTAGTTTGTTTGAATTTAGTTTATTGTTGCTTATTTAGTCTGCTAGTTGCTTGTTATTTGTTCATTAATCACTTTTGATAGTATACTGTTTCATATCTTTTGATCTGAGTTGTTAGTGTTTTGGACTTATTTTGCATCTGTGGATCTGTTTCTTTTCTGAGTTGCTTAACATCTGAGATCTGTGTTTAGTCTTAGTTTATTGTTGAGTGAATCATATTCAATTGAGTTTGAAGGTTGGATTAATATTGGATTGGATGTGAGTGGATTTAGTGGTAACAGTCACTAGTAGGGGTGTTTGGATTATAGTAGGTTGCTGATATCATTGGTCTCTCAGAGATTGAAAGTGGTTTAGAGTGCAAACTCAGGTTTAGTTTAGACTAGAACTTGCATATAATTCATTAGGCATAACATAAAAGTAAAAAACAACTCTGTTTAATAAATTTTTGAGTATCAGTTAAGTAATTTTGATTGAACTTTCATAGTAGTAGTTTATTTAGTTGTGGTTTTGGCTTAATTCATTCATAAAATAGTATAATATACCATTTTCAGTAATATTTTAGAAATCAAATCTCATTTTGGTCAAAGCTTTTTGTGTCATCAAAAAGTCAAAAGAAATTGGTTGTCTGTTTGGTCAGTTATTCAAAGAGGAGCACATACCTAAATTTTGATTCAAAATTCATTTGGAAAGTTGTTTTAAACACTTTGGCAGTTTGAGAATCATAATCAACAAGAAAAATTTTGTTTGAGGACTGTTTGCTTATTGGAATAGTAAGCTGAATTTGACTGTTTGGCTTATCATCCCCTGCTCATCAGGTTTTGGACAAATTTCAAATTAGCCTTTAGGTTAGTAAATTTGTTTGGAATTCTGATTTGTTGGAGTATTTGTGATCTCTAGTGGTTAGACAGTATTTTGAACCCATAAGTTTGCTTGTCTCAGCTTATCTGCTCACTTAAAGAGCTTATTCAAGTTGGAACAATGAATACTTGGTCTGCAATTAGGTTGAGGGCTGCTAGTGTTGAATATTGATCATACTCTGAATTTGTTGAGTCATTGTAGCTTTATATTGCTCATAGTAACTGTTTCAGTTGTTATCTGGCTTATTGCTTTTCTGTTTGTGTGAACTGCTTATTCCACTTGAGCTTATTTTTCCTATTTGATCCTTAACCTTTGTTTCTGAGCACTTGTTGAATTCAAATTTGTTAATCTGAGTTGTAACAAGTCAAAAGTACATCTGGTCAAATTGGGTCAACTGGTCAATCATTGCTTATTAATAAGCACATTGTCTTAAGTTGTTTTCAAAGCATAGGGAAGCTACAGTGCTTATTTTCCAAATTTTATATTTTTTCTAGTTTTAAAATATTATTTTAGAATTTTCCTGAAATTTTCATATTTTTCTGAGTTAATTTGCTATTTTTCCCATTTAATTTTCATTTTTAATCCTTTTTAATTACTTTTTAATTATTGAAAAATACAAAAAAATCAGAAAAATCCAAGAAAAATCCAAAAATATTTTAGAAAATTATTTTTAGTTATTTTAGAATTTTAGAAATTTATTTTGCATTTTTCTCATTTATTTTGAATTTATTTTGAATTTTTAATTAGATTTAATAGTTTTTAATTACCAAAAAATACATAAAAAGCAAAAAAAAAATTAGTTTTTAGTTTTAAAATTTCTTTTTAGTTATTTTATAATTTTCAAAATTTATTTTTCATTTTTCTCACCTTATTTTCATTTTCTTTTAATTTTTAATTAGTAAAATTAGTTTTTACTTCAAAAAAAATAAACAAAAAGTCAAAAAAATATTTTTCTTTTTCTCAAAATTTTCTTTTATTATTTTTAACTTTTGAAAATTATTTCCAAGTCCTTAGGAGTAGCGTAGCTTAAAAGTCGCGTTTTATTTCGTACGGTTACGTTTATTTTACGTTTTAACTTACGTTTTCGTTTCTACGTTACGTTTCTAGTTGCCTTATTTGAATTACGTGTTTAGTTGATTATTTGTGCTTCATTTATTATTTCATTAGTGTAATCCTATCAAATCACTTTTTACCACTTTTACGACACGTTTCACGAATCGGGAATTCGAAATTCCATTCATCCTTCACACGGACTATGACCTCGGGTTATCCGTATTTCTTTGCGGATCTCTTGAGTATACTATACTATATATAATATTGATTTTTCACGAATCAAATTTTGGCGCCGCTGCCGGGGAGGGTTGAAGTGAATTTTTCGTTTTCGTTTTTCGAAATTGTGTTTTGAAAACCTTCCTTGTATATATTTTCTATAAAAACTATAAAAATTGAAAAATCAAAAACACTTTTCCTAAAGTGTTTTCAAAAACACCAAAAAAATAATAAAGTTACAGCCTCGACTCGACCGAAGGGAAGGGCGTTGTAAACCAAATAAGCTTCCCAATATAATTACGCGTGAAATTAGTTGCTAGACGGATTACTTTAATTCTACGTCCGAATAAGCGGAAAATACGGAAGTTTTGACATTAAATTGCAAGCTGAGGAGAGATCTATTCTTCTCTCCCGTTCCGTCGCGAGTAGATTAAGGGAAACGATTTACAATTAACGTAACGTTAGAAAAAGAAAAAAACAAAAGTACAAGTTTTTGAATTTCGCTTTATAAAAACAAAAATACAAAAAGATTTTCCTTTTCAAATTTGTTTTTCCTTTTATTTTTCAAAAATTTGATTTTTGTGGTGTATGAACACGCGTTCTACGTCTAAACGACTTGTTTCACCACTTTTAAATCCGGAAAGTTTGTTTCGTCACACACACCTAGTTCTATTTCCTAATACGGAGGAAATGAACCCGAACGAACAACACTTGGGACCCCCGCCGATGGGTGGTATCCAAAACAATGTGATCCCGCCGATGGGACCACAACCGGTTTACGATCAACGTACTATGCAAGAATTGCTCCAGTGTCCCACCGAGGGATACGGGGATGCAATTGTTTTACCACCAATCCTTTCCGATAATTTTGAACTTAAAACTGGATTGATTCAACTTGTTACGTCAAAACAATTTCACGGTTTTGAGAGGGACGATCCTCACGCACACATCCGATGGTTTAATAAGTTAACTTCGACTTTGAAATTTAAGGATGTCCCTCACGATGCTATCAAATTGATGTCGTTCCCATTTTCACTTGAGGGTTCAGCCCGGATTTGGCTCGAAAAAGAACCTCCTCGTTCGATTCACACATGGGAAGAACTCGTCTCGAAATTTGTTAATCATTTCTTTCCACCGTCTAAAACGACTAATCTTAAGAATGATATAACTAATTTTCAACAACGTTTTGATTAGAACTTTGGTGAGGCATGGGAACGTTTTAAGGATCTTCTTCGAAAATGTCCTCACCACGGTTTCTCCGAGTTACACCAAATCGACGCGTTTTATAACGCTTTGACGCAAAACGATCAAGATTCTTTAAACGCAGCCGCCGGTGGCAATATCTTGAATCGTACGCCTAGGGATATTTTGACGATTATTGAGAACAAATCTAAGGTTCCGACTTCTCGTAACAAACCGAATGTTTCGAAAGTAACTTCTTTTACTCCTCCTTCACCTTCGTCGGTCCAATCATCGGAATTGGCCGAACTTACCGACGCTATCCGTTGTATGATGAAAGAGTTTAAGTTGCAGAACCAAAAACCCGAGCCCGTTAAAGCCGTTAAAGAAAAATGTGTGATTTGTGGTGGACTGCATCCGTATTATGATTGTCAAGCCACCGATGGCCAAGTTTATAATGCTAACATAGCAGCCGTAAACTACAATCAAAACCAAGGTTTTCGTGCTAACCAAACAAGTCCACCTGGGTTTCCACCCGTGCAAACTAATCAAAACCGTTATCCTCAAACTAACCAAGGTTACAATCAAAACCGTGGAACCAATTATCAAGTCCCTCCACCACAACAAGTTTATCAACCACCGCAACCTTCTCCTGAGCTTGCTAATTACATGAAAACGAACGATGTTAACATCCGAGCAATGCAAAATCAAATCAACAACATGAGGGTTGAACTTAAGAAGGAGATCGACACAACCATGTCTTGACAAACGAATGAGCTTAAGCAAATGATGAGCAGTTTTATGCAAATGAATCTAGCATCGACGTCTGGTTCTCTCCCGAGCAACACAATTGCTAACCCGCGGGGTGATGCAAAAGCAATTACGACTAGGAGTGGTGTTGTAATCGATGGACCAACGACTCCGACTACCCCTTCTTCTTCTTCGTCTCCTAAGGTAGTTGTCCGTGAAACCGAGGCGACAACGGATACGGGAATTCCTACTGATAATGGAAGGACCGAGAACATCCAACCTCCGGTGGTCCCGACGTCCAAAGGAAAAGATAAAGTTGTTTACGAATCTGAGAAAGAAACACCCGTCAAAACAAATTTGCCTTATCCGTCACGCTTAAATGAACAAAAGCACCGTGAAAAAGATAAAATTCAGATGGAAAAGTTTTACCAAGTTTTTCAAGAACTACATTTTGACATAACTCTCGCGGATGCTATACTTTTGATGCCTAAATTTGCTTCAATGCTAAAAGGTCTTTTGAATAACGAAGAAAAATTGTTTGAAAAATCTCGAACCCAGATGAATGAGAATTGCTCGGCGGTTATCCTCAAAAAGCTTCCCGAAAAGCTCGAAGACCCCGGTCGATTTCTCATTCCGTGTAATTTTCCTGGGATGGTTCAATGTTTCGCCTTGGCCGATCTTGGTGCTAGCATTAACCTAATGCCATTATCCATTTGGAAGAAGTTGTCTTTACCCAATTTGACTCCGACTTGCATGACCCTCGAGCTAGCCGACCGAACTACTTCCCGCCCGATGGGAATAGCCGAGGATGTTTTCGTTAATGTAGGAAAATACCATTTCCCTGCCGATTTTGTCGTTGTTGATTTTGATGCTGATCCGCGGGTACCTCTTATTCTCGGAAGAGGTTTTCTAAGGACTGACCGTGCTTTAATTGATGTTTTCGATGAAGAAATTACCCTACGCGTTGGTACCGAAGCCGTAACTTTTAACTTGGATCAAACCGCGAGGTACTCCTCCGAGTTTGACAAATATTCCGTTAACCGAATCGACGTTATCGACGAAGTTACGGAGGAGTACGCTCAAGAGTTACTTGGTTTTACCGAACATGCTTCGAGTGGCAATCCCACTCATTCTTCTGAACCAATAATTTCCGATCCTTCCCCTTCCCTTACTCCGTTTGAGGGAAGTGATTTCATTTTGGAAGAGACCGAGGCCTTTCTTGCTAATGATTCGATTTCACCGGAAATTGATCATTCTGATTGTGACCCGGAGGGGGATGTTCTTTTGATTGAAACAATGCTAAACGAAGATCCCAACCCGTCCCTCCCTCCGATGGACCTTAAAATGACCGATGTTAAAGAAGTTAAGTCGTCTACTGAGAATCCTCCAGAGCTCGAGCTCAAGGATTTGCCTCCTCATCTCGAATACGCATTTTTGGAAGGAACCGCAAACTTCCCGTCATTATTTCTAAAAATCTTAACGATGAGGAGAAGAAACGTCTCTTAGATGTGCTCAGGAAGCATAAGAGTGCCATCGCTTGGCAAATTTATGATATTAAGGGTATCGACCCTCGTTTTTGCACGCATAAGATCTTACTTGAAGACAATTACAAGCCGTCCGTTCAGCAACAACGACGGGTTAACCGAAAAATTCATGAGGTTCTCAAAAAGGAAGTTATCAAACTCCTCGATGCCGGAATGATTTATCCAATCTCGGATAGCTCTTGGGTTAGCCCAATCCACTGCGTACCAAAGAAAGGTGGAATGACCGTCATAACAAATGAAGATAATGAATTGATTCCGACACGTCTTGTTACCGAATGGAGAGTTTGTATTGATTATCGTAAATTGAATGATGCGACTCGTAAGGACCATTTCCCACTTCCATTCATGGATCAAATGCTAGAACGCCTAGCGGGAAATGAGTTCTATTGTTTTCTTGATGGATTTTCCGGCTATTTTCAAATACCAATTGACCCTCCGGACCAGGAAAAGACTACCTTTACTTGCCCTTATTGTACGTTTGCCTATCGTCGTATGCCTTTCGGCTTATGCAATGCTCCAGGCACGTTCCAAAGGTGTATGATGTCGATATTCTCGGATATGATCGAGAAAACCATGGAAGTTTTCATGGATGATTTTTCGGTTTATGGAGATTCTTTCACTTCGTGCCTCTCCCATTTAGAAAATATGCTGAAACGGTGTGAAGACACCAACTTGGTTCTAAATTGGGAGAAATGCCATTTCATGGTCAAAGAGGGCATTGTCCTCGGCCATAAGATATCGAAATCCGGGATTGAGGTCGATAGAGCTAAAGTCGACGTTATTGCAAAATTACCTCATCCCACCACAGTAAAAGGAATTAGAAGTTTTCTCGGTCATGCCGGCTTTTACCGACGTTTCATTCAAGACTTTTCTAAGATAGCCCAGCCTCTGACCCACTTGCTTGAAAAAGATGCTCCGTTTATCTTCTCAAATGAATGCATCGAAGCATTTAATATTCTTAAAAAGAAGTTAACGGAGGCTCCCGTCTTAATTGCCCCCGATTGGGACTTGCCCTTCGAGCTAATGTGCGATGCTAGCGATTATGCCATTGGTGCAGTCCTGGGGCAACGCAAGTCTAAGCATTTTCAGCCGATACACTATGCTAGTAAAACAATGACCGATGCTCAATACCATTATACGACTACTGAGAAAGAAATGTTAGCCGTCATTTATGCTTTTGAAAAGTTTCGATCTTATTTGCTTTTAAAGAAATGCATAGTGTATACGGATCATTCGGCTCTTAAGTACCTTATGGCAAAGCAAGATGCTAAGCCACGCTTGATGCGGTAGGTTCTCCTCCTTCAAGAATTCAAAGTTGAAATTCGAGATAAAAAGGGAGCCGAGAACCTTGCTGCTGATCACCTATCACGTTTAGAGAATCCCCACCAAAGTGTTTTCGAGAAAAAGGAGATTAACGAAGCTTTTCCTCTCGAGACACTGGGGAGTTTATCACATTGTGATTCTAGTACCCCATGGTTCGCCGACTATGCGAATTACCATGCAGGGAATTTTATCCGGAAAGGGATGTCGTTCCAGCAGAAGAAAAAATTCTTCAAAGATGTTAAGCATTATTTCTGGGACGACCCCTACTTGTCTAAGATTTGTGCGGATCAAGTGATCCGGCGGTGCGTTCACGGCAAGAAGCCGCTGAAATTCTTATGGCATGCCACAATGGACCCACGGGGGGACATCATGGTGCCAACTTCACCGCTAAGAAAGTTTTTATTGCCTGGTGGGGGTTGTAAACTTCTCGAGAAGAGGTAAAGCCTGGTGCAATCCCTACGCATCATGTAACTAAGGATGATTTGAGCTTTAAAAGTGCATCAAGATCTGTTAATGAGCTTGTGGTTGTAACGGTTGTGAAGATAATGATGTGATATGTTGATGAACAAAATTATGTAGTGTATGCTTAACTTTAATATTGGTAGAGATGTCAAGTTTGCTTTAAAATTTTAAGAGATTTTAAAGGTTTATGACGGAATGGTATCCTTAGGACCTAAACAGGTTAGTACTTGTGCGGGATGAAGAGAAGAATTGATAACTATCCCAAGATAGTAGTTTGGATTATCTTATAAATGAAAACTTTCAAGAATGAAATTAGATAGTACAAATAAGGTGTTAAGATCTTGCTGTGTGGTAAGGCACTATCGTGTCTCTAGATCTTTTTAATGAATTCTGGTGGTTTATCAAGTTCAAGTAGGAAATTAATCTGAACATAACCCTAGTACAACCATTTTCAGTACTTGAAAATTTTAAGTCGAACATAGTTAGTCAGACTATGTTTCACTGTCCCTAGGTTAAATATAGGTGACTAGTCTACATTTAGCCGAGGTTCGATAAAATTTTCAAATACCTAGATTAGGTATACTTGTGATATGTCCATTGCTTTTGGGAAACTGTCCACTAAACAAAGGCGATGTCAAACCATTCAGTTGCAAGTCCCGCCCATACAAGACTTGTAACCTATGTTTTCACATTCCATTGCATAGAAGATAGTACGGGTAGATACGTATGGAAAGTAAGTTTTAAGTAGTTCTAAAATAGTCCATACTTGGCCAGGATCACGAACTTTTAACAATGAAGTTTTCAGAAGAAAACTTTGATGAATGTAGAGAAAGTTGCTGAACTTTGATGAATGTAGAGAAACTCCAGATTTTGTAGATGATGGATTAGTTTATCCTTTAGAAATATCATATTTCTATTTGGAAATCGATAGATTGTGATGGGTTTTTGATATCATATGAAATGATATTGGTGAGGTGATGGAATAATTCCAGAGACCATTGCGCAAATCACAATGTCTCGGAAGTAGATTAGACCATTGTGTAATTCACAATGTTAGGGAAGTAGATTAGACCATTGTGTGACTCAAAACATTTAAGAAATGATTAAGACCATTGTATCATACAATGTCCGGGAAATAGGGAAGACCATTGTAATTCGTTACAATATCTTGGACATAAAATGTTGGAGTAGGAACATGATTGGGAGAATGTGGTTGTGTCGAAATGCCCTAGAATAGGCATACGCATATATGTTTAGTCCATTGTTTAGATAAAATGATTGAAAATAAATCGAGTGTATATATCAATATACTAATATGTTCATGTAGTATAAAATGCTTACGGGGAAATGCTCAATTATGCTAAGGGTACATATATCCATATGCTAACATGTTTGTGTAGTATAAAATGCTTAATAAGTCCATAATCGTCTGGAGGACGGAAGACACGGAGAGCGGAAGGCTATAAAAATGTTTTTGCTTGTAAGTGTGGTTATAGTTTAGGTCTCAATTAGACCCGTTTCTCTATAACCATGGCTCTGGTACCAATCTGTAACACCCCCAATTTCGTGATACGTAGCGGAATTCACACTGGGTGTTACTTGACGGCACAATAGTCACAATAATAGAAAACGAACTCTAATTGAGTCGTTTTAAAAGATTTATTATTAAAATTATATAAATATCAGAGATTACAAAATGAGGTCCCAGATGGTTCCATGTTTACAAATTACATTAAATGAGTTTTCGAATGATAATAAATTTTATAGCCCTCTTGAATATCTGGGCTCCTCCGTGCCAGCCTCGTTCATTATGGACCTGAAATACATGCTTAAAACAGTCAACACAAAGGTTGAGTGGAATTCGTAAAGTTTGTAGTTAAATCGTTGAACACAATAATCGTAGTTGATGAGGCGAAAAATGAACCACTTTTAGGGGGTCATTTAAGCCCGGAATTGAATTTATTTGATCAAATATTTCCCTAAATCGTTCCTTTTGTGATTTTAGGTACTTTGGGAGTGAAATCTGGAAAAGGAAGCAATTCGGACATTTTTGGAGCATAAAAGTGAAGAAAACGCCAAAGACTTAATTTTCCATGCTGAGAACAGTACCTGATGGCGTCAAGAGCATTTTGGTGACGGCGTCAAGAGTAAAAGTGATGACGGCCCAGAGAGAATGTGAAGGCGTCACCCAAGGCCGTCACGTGTTAACTTGTCAAAACTTGCGCGCGGAGTAGCTGATATTGTTTTGGTCATAACTTTTGCATACGAACTCGGATTTAGGTGATTCAAAAGCCCACGCGAAGAGGACGAAGAGATCTACAATTTGGTGAGAAAATGGTCTTGACGGCATCAAGAGTAACGGGCTGACGCCGTCAAGAAGGGCCGACAGAAAACATGCCTATAAATATAACATCATAACTTCACTTTTTGTAAGCCCTAAACCCTAAGGTCGATTCCTGGGTTTAGGTTGGTGTTTTTCCAGAAACTTAGAGGGTTTCAATCACTCCATAAACATCATGTATTGGTTTGTTTATTCTATCTTAATTATGTTTTTCATTATCATTGTTCATTGCTCTTCTTTGATGATGTTTTGTTAATTCACCTTGTGTCTACTTATAATTATGTGAAACTTGTATACAATTGATTAGGTCTCATTGATTTCTTGTTGATGTTGTGTCTATCTCCATCAATGAGGGGCTTGTTGATGTGTGTGTCTATCTCCATCAATTAAGGCGTGACAACTTCAATAGATCTAGTTGGTTTAGTTTATAATTCTTGTTTCCTATTGATTCTTGTTTTGATTGAATGAATTTATATGTTAGGCTTAAGAAAACTGGCAGATCTCCAAATGGTAACATGCTTGAACGTCTTAGGAAACATGAACCAATGGCACTAGGTCTTTATTGGTTGTATTTAATGCATGAGCCACTGTTTATAATCCCTATGGTTGTGCTGGGCATGGCATAGGAGGAGATAAGAGCTTATAGAATTGGGGAGTTAAGTGCGCTACCCCATGAATGGTATTAAGGAATACAACCCGTCAATTAAAACAAGGTTACAATTCAATAGGTAGGATTGGATAGCTAGCAAGGAGTAACATATCATGGGTAGACATGCTTCACTTATCTTGTAGAACCTTAGTTTATTTTCTTGTTTATTAGTTTAATTAGTAGCTTTTGGGTTAGTTGATTAGCAACTAATTCTGCCCACTCTCCCAATACCCGAGATTTTTATTTGCTTTTCATAAAATATAAAAACATAAAAAGAATCATCCTTCACCTTTAGACCTAGTTAGATTAATTTCAATTCTAACGACACTATTCCTAGCTGAACGATCAATCCCCCGGTACTTGTCACTATACTATACTACAACGATCAGGTACACTGCCTGGTGGGGGTTGTAAGCTTCTCAATATCCCTTGAGAGGTAAAGCCTGGTGCGATTCCCACTCATCAAGTTTTTGGCGCTGCAGCCCGAGGAATAGTTATTGTTTAGGTTGAATTTGATTTTTGTTAGGTCTACTCATTAGATTCCTATCAAGTGAGATTTTTTCTTTTTACTTTGTAGCTTTCTCGTAGTCTATCCTTTCTTTGTGATTTTGTTTGTAATTTGCTTCAAATGGACGTTACACTTAGACTTCTAAGATTACAAGATAGGGTTGAGCGGCTAACACACCAAAGAGTTCAAAATACCTCATTTAGAGACACCTATGAATCATATGAGCCTTCACCTAGGATAGATTCTTATGAACAACCTCCATGTTTAAGATCTAGTTTTAGTGAGGCCAATAGGAAATGCGACCTAGTTTGCCAAGGAATTATGGAGAGAGCCATTGCAACAAATCATAAGTTGGATGAAGCACTAGGTTTGCTATTATCACTACCTAAGAAAACAATTGAGGAGGATTTAGCCGAGCATGATCACATTGATAAAAAAGACCTAGGTTTTATGATCGATGATGATGAATCTCAAGAAACAGATGATGAATCTCTTGGGCAATTTGTATATAGCAGTCAGAATATTGAAGATGATCCTTATGATTCGGACATAGAAGTTGAGATGCCTAGAGAAGCACGTGAGATACTTGGGAGAATGTTAGGGCTAGATCCTGACACATGGAATGATGAGGTGAACAACATAAGCCCACAAAATACTCAACCATCATTTGAGGCACACACACCGCCCGTGACTTACCCGGAAGAAGTAGAAGAAACTTTAGGAATTCCGATGGAGGTAGAACCCTTGGACCAGGCACCACTTGAGGATATAGGTTTGAACACTTGTAGTGATAACCTTACTCCTAGTTCTAGGGAATTTTCTATTGTTGATGAACCGGAACCACAATCTTTACACACCTTTCCATCCTTAGATATATTTCTAGGAGACAAAAAAGGAACCGACCCACCCATCAACCAATATTATCCGGGTAGTTTTAGGATGAAGGAAGCCATTCACTCACCCCCTTCACCTCATGTGGCATATTCACACCCTAAGGGTGTGTATCGCTACTTTCACCCACACTTAATCCTAAGTGTAGGGAGAACCTCCCATATTTCCATTAAATAAGGGTAGAGTCAAGCTCGTGACTCGAACAAAAACAAGCGCTTCTTGGGAGGCAACCCATGTTTTGTGTGTTTTTATTTGTTTTTTTGTTTGTTTGATTGATTTTATTTGTTTCCGTATGCATGTTTTATTTTTATTGTTTGTGGCTCATGTTTCAAAGTAAATTGTGAAAATGCTTTATTTTGTTTTTAACTTCGTCTTAATTGCATATAAAGGTATTTTGCAAAAAATAAGTGTAAGGGAGATCCAAATTTGTTTATAAGAATGAAATTGAGCATGAACCACAACAATATTAAACGGACATGTGTATTAGTATTTGTTAGAGTCAAATGCTTGTATTGAGTCATAATGAAGTTTTGCAGGATTTTCCAGTAAGTAGAACCAAGTTTTTCCAGAAATTTTTCGGAAACTTAATGTAACACCCCAACCCGATAAGGGTAGAAGTATTAAATTACAGTGACATATCAGAACAAACACAAGCATATGATTCATACATACAAAGAAATTCAGGGTTACAAATGAAAAATCTGAAACTACAAGGTTACAAAACAATAAATACTATGTCTAATGAAGTGAAACTTCATCTAATCGTCTCTAGTCCAAAGCATAGTCTTCTAAGTCCAGTCACACTCTCTTCCCATAACCCAGCTTCCTACTAAAACCTGCCGCAGGAAAAGGAAATGCGGCTGAGCTTAAAAAGCCCAGTGAACAGATACATATACAAAGCAATGATAATGAAACAGAACTGAAATATAGTGCATTGGGGAAATAGAATAAGGAATAGATAAAAGAGTAATAGAATAGAAAGAAGAAAGGATAGTCATCTACCACGAGCCCAGAAACATATCATATCATATAAGCCGTCAATACCATAATTCTTCATAATCATATAGAGGGGAGTCCTCTCAGATAATCAGATAATATGAGGGGTGTCCTCATTCTTCAAATGGGTGGAGTAGCGAACTCCCAGAAATTGTGAAAGGCATGTATAGCACACAGTACCAGTCACCAGACATATATCATAATCATAATCATAGTTAAATCCACTAAACAGAACAGATCTAGGATACATCCATACGCCCCTGCAGAAATCATAGTGGCCATAACAAATCATATCATAAAGCGCGCATATCATATAACAGAAAGGGGACGGTGTAGCCAAATCACTAGGGCCACACACTAGTCATGCCAGTGGTGCATCACAGACACGCCTATGGTACCTCCATAGGTAGGGAAACAGAAATGGCTCGGGTATCAAACTAAGAGTCAGGTCTCATATCATACAAAAGGTCATATGGCAAAGGTGTATCTCAGAATCATATCAAAGGTTCATAATAGCAGTTCATAACAAAGGGTTCATATCAGAAATGGTATTCAAGGTCCAATCAGAGTTTATCAGGTCAAGGTTCATATTCAAAAATCAATTCATGGTTCAGTTCAAAAGTCCGTTTCAAAAGTTTCTATTAAAAGTCCAATTTAAATAATCTTTTAAAACAGTCTTCATAAAAATGGTCTTTCAAAATATAGTGTTCATGAAAGTTAAATAACCTTTCTTTCAAAAAGAATTTTAGCATCATTTATAAACATCTTTTCAAATCGGTTCTTCTCAAAACATTTCCATGGCATAATTAAAAGGTTTTCATAGCATGGTTTCATAACGGAGGTCATATCAAGTGGGATCAACAGAGAAAGTTCAAGTAAAGGGGATCATAGCAATGGCATCAATTCGGAAACTAACGGATCAGAATATGAAAGAGATCATGAGAAACCTTTTGAGAAAGGTCAGAATATCTGTACCTCAATCGCCATCGAAATCATAACATACGTAAGCATATGGAAACACTCCTTCTTCAACGAATCTACACGAATTAATGATCGGCTTATTATTAATAACTTATTCAATTCAGATTTCTCATTTTAGTCGGCTTTCCAGTTTTAGTAACTTTCCATTTAAAGTGACTTTCCACTTTTAGCAGGTTTCCATAAATAGTAAGTTTCCACTTTTAGAAAGTTTCCATAATTAGAAAGTTGAGTCATTATTAATGGAATCAAAGTATCTTTTAACATATTTACACATTTGGTCCTTAGGGTTTCATAACTTTACCTTTTACACCCTTATATTTTCAAAATTACACTTTAAACCTTTTAGTATTCAAAGTTACACTTAAAACCCTTAACTTATCCATTTTACATAATGATCCCTTATTTTATCATGTTATACGAATATACCTTCAAGTATTCACAATTTACACTTTAAGTCCTTCAAGTTATCAAAGTTACATATTTAACCCTTTAATTTACAATTACAACTTTTAATTCTCTATAATTACATATTAAGCCATTGAATTACCAAATTAGCACAAAACCCCCTGAATATATTTTATTACTCAAATCAGTCCCAAGTTTCCAGAAATTACACTTTTAGTCCCTCTACTTTAATTATTTCCAACATCAAAACCCTAATTAGTTTTAAATTCATTTTAACCTTTTAAAATATAAAAATTACATATGGTACCCTTAGGTTACATTTTATTTGAATAGTACACAGCCCACAATAAGTTCTAAAAATAACCCTTAAGTTTTAGAAGTTACAAAACTCACCAAAACATTTTAGCCAAATCGCATAAACCAAAATATAGGTTTTAGAAACCCTAATCCTTCTAATCAATTTCCAATAATTAACTCATCAGTACATATCATTAATTATCACCTTTTCTAGCCCTAAACCAAAACCCTAGGCTCTCGACTTTATTTTCTTTCTTCTTTTTATTTACGATTTACACAAAACTAAATAATTCGAAATACCATGATCTAAGCCAAGATAATTTTTCCAACATTTTTCCAGGTTATAACACATCATAATAAGTGTATAAAAATTTTATTAAGAATTATTCTGGGTCGGAATGTATCTTTTACAATTAAACACGTTTTTAGGGTTTTAATTCACAAAAGTGATGTCGAGCATGCATGGGTTGAACCAAACAATTTATTTGATGTTTATGAGGTATAAAGGGTCTGAGAAAAATACCAAATCAATTTTTGAACGTGTGGAATCAGCAGTTCGATCGGATGTATACTCGATTGGCCAAAACACTCCAAAAATTGTCACGACTTCACCAAAGGCCTAGCAACCTTGAAACCAATTTTCGTGGGTCTTATATGATGTAAGGAACATCAGAAAAATAAGAAATCATTTTTATAGAGGTCGTATGAAACATAACGAATTTACCTTTGTTCTAGGGCTCGACACAAAGAAAACAATGCTACGATCGTGTAAGGCTTCAACAATTCGAATGGGATTTTTCTTGGCTTCTTAGGGTGTTGATGAATCACAGAAAAATGCTTGAGAGTGATGGGAGAGTCGAATGGAGGCTTGTGATTTGTTTGTGTGTTTATTTTCTTGATCGGCACTTTAGGGTTTAGCATAAAAGGTATGGATTTGATCTAATTGGAGTATGGCCGTGTAAATGGGGAGTCTTGGGCCAGAATTTTCGTGATCTTTGGTGGACAAAATATTTGGTGATGAATATCTTCTAAATTTACCAAATATACACCATTTTAATTCAAATTAGAACTCTTTCAAGTAACTTTTATCTCAATCGGCCAAACTAGGGGCATTTTGGTAATTTTACCACTTGTATAAATGTGTAATGAAGTTGTTAAAAATATTTGGTAGCATAACTTATGCATTGTTATTAGTTTGGGATTTATTTGGATACTTTTATAAGCTTTTATATAAGTTTTAACTTGTAGGGGCATTTTGGTCTTTTCACATGCTTTCGGATTTTAGGTGTTACAACTTCTTCCCCTCTAAAAAGAAAAATTTCGTCCTCGAAATTTGAAGTCGCAAAGTTAGACGAAGTCGTAGCAAACCGCAAAAGTCGTCACAACATTCTCACGCCCGGGGAGGTTCTTCCAAAAGATATTCAGACCAACTGGTTTCTCATGACTCGTAATTATTGTCAAAACAGTTTCAGATTTCTCAGAAGGGCATATCATATTGAATTTGAATCAAAAGGATAATGTACCAAACATAACGGATGATAAACGAATTCTCCAGGAAGAGGTATAAAAATACATAGGATTTTCATCGAATTGGTTAGGCGAATCAGATGAGAATACATTGAATTGTAGCAACATGGGGTGATATGCGATTTAACCCTTCAGCTTCTCAGATAGTCTCGGCTTTTAGATAACTTTCCAAAGGTATTCTCCTAAACAAACAGGTCTCATTTCCTCAAAGTCCACAATCACATATTTTACTCATAGCAGATCATAATGAACAATTTCACGAATGCGAATCGTATACGGACAGAAAGCATATCGTTAGATATCGTCAACAACAGAAATTTCATAATGGAACCTAAGATCCTTATCAGAAGTTGCAAAGATCAGCAAAACACGTGTCGAGAGTCCAAACGTATCGAATCGTATATCAAGGACAGCAGATCAAACGTATAGGTAGAATGAACCTAAGGTCTCATTAAATGCGAATGATTTCAATCAGATATCAGAAATTCTAAGGCTTCCAAGGCACTTCTTAAAATATCATATGCCCACCATAAGTGCACATTATATGATGTAAGTATTATCACGCTGGCCAGACGTCATAATACTGGCATCATATACACATGCCCTCATGCTGGTCATACTTTATCTCAAGTCGTGAACAACACAAACTTATCTAAATCCACCTAGTCCACCTACAGTCTCAGAGGTCTCCCGAATCAAACAACATAACTAAGAGAACGAAGTTACTCGAAGAGTAACGGAAATCCGAGAATGTCAATCAGAATTAAGGTACGTTATCAATAGCGTCAATCATCACGTCTAAACACAAATGTCCACTTCAAAATCCGTCCACTCAATTACAATTTCAAAAATCCTTTTTCCAAGTTGGAGTAGTCTGTTTACGCTTGTCCCTCTTACCTAACGATGAAAAGAATTTACAAACTCGAGTCTGGTTCCTCACGCCTTCAGCAACTCCTCTTGGTATTGTGGCATCGTAACGGCAGTCTCTGACACGATCACTGTGCATCCCTCCATCCGCAAGTCTGCTTCTGCTCTCAATTCATCTTAGTGCAACTAAAATGAATAGAGAAACAAGACTGCGTGTCTTTGACAGGTCTTCTAACATAGCTCCAGGTTTTAAGGTACATGATGTTGTTGTCGACTCCAGGTTGTGTGTTGAATGGTTCGTCTTCTTTGGTCTGGTTGTCTTGATGCCCGAACTGAAATCTTCACGTGTTGCGTGATGCATGATTGAGCACTATCCTAGTTCCTCACTTCTTCTTGTATGCTTCTTCCATGGTAATGATTGTCGCAACCATCTTCTACGACTCTTCCACCAAGTTTCTAACTCCGATAACGATCTTCAATCTTGGTCCTTCTTGTGAAAGCTCTGTCTTTACATTATACAGGGTAGTGTTGTCTATTATGCTTTCTGAACGTCAATCAAATTTCTCTTCCAGAATAAAGGGTCGTCTCACCAATAATCTCTATGTTCTTCTTTCGTTTTAGAACACAACACAATGTCATACTATGACAATTTGTCCAAAACACGCGAAAAACATGATTATTCTAGCCAACACCATTGGCATCATTCAAGTTCATAAATGTTATAACGAGTGCAAAGGCAACTTCAGAAATCATCTCAGGGAATTTTCACATCGCCTTCTTTCTTCTTCAGGAACTGAAATACTTCCCAAAGGTTACTCTCGGTTAGTTAACCCCCTTCTTAGAAGTTTTTGTGGTTGCTTCTTCAGTCCTTCAAATCTAAAATGATGCAATCAGACGCGGAGTTTCAAAGGAAGACCAAATTAATTATTGATACGCGGAAACAGATAATGATTAGTGATAGTGGTACATTTAAGTTCACGATAGTCGATACGTCATCGCATACTTCTCTCGTTCTTCTTCATAAACAAACAAGAGCATCTAAAGAGAATCACCAAGGTTAAAAATCATATTCCATCAGCTCCTTCAATCTCTCAACTTCTATGGCACCATGGTTTCTTCAACTGAGATCAGTTCAATGCCCACTCTACTTCCTAAGCAGGAAGGAGTACCAAAAGGTTCATCAGAGAATACCGGAAAATCTTCGTATGACAAAATATTTCCCAATAGCAGAACTTTCTAAGGGTTGATAATAATGGTTTTCAGGAAAAACTTGATAATCACATGAGTTTGGGGTAGGTGTTTCCATAGTGACAGAAATTTTAGCAGATGTAGAGAGTCATCATAATGGAATAGGGTGAAGCAGATTTTTAAGGTCACATTTCAGATATGGTAGTCTATGGTATCTTCACGAATAGCCATTCAGTCCAAAAGACCGTACAATCAAACATCTCAAAGTCAAAGGATTCATAGAGTGAATACAGTCGTCAAATCATACAGATAGTTCATATATCAGAGTTAAGTACATGGTTCAACAAAAATGTTGGGATGGATAAACGAACAGTTCAATGTGTGGGAATTTCGTTTAGCTTCTTAGCATAAGTAGCAGGTAGGATGTGTATTATTGGTAATACGAATATTGTATAATCGTCAATTGTGAGAGGTACAGAATCTCAGTTATCAGCATCATCATGCTTAGTTAACAAATCCATATAGAGATAGTATTTACATCATACCCTTCCAAAGGAAACGGTTGGTAGAACAAGGTTCATCATTCAAAGAGAGGAAACAAAACTTCTCATATTCGTGGTTCATAATTACCAAAATTCTCATAGGAGTAATAATGGATCATACAGAGTTAAGTAGTATCGGATGATACATTCATACCCAGCATAAGTAATGAATTTACAGAATGTGTCGAACACATTGTGGTTGAATGACCTACGATGTGGTCGAAAAGGTGTCAAACAGCTTATCAAACAAATCGGAGGCGGAGATCAAAATCTGAAAGTGAAACTTAAATGTGTAAGGTATCCAGGTAGCTTTCCGAGGTATTCCAAACTTACTTGGTTACTAAGCTTAAGTTGCAAAACTTCTAACTTCTGAAACAAGGGTCCCTATAAGGCTTATCTAAGAGCAAAGGCACGATCAGAGTGATACGGAAGCAAATGATACTTACATAAATGTCTTAGTCTACCCATTCCTCACCGGTAATAACTTGGGTTCCTATGGGGAATCCTAATGTAAAGTTTCAAAGGTTGTCTTATGAGCGCCTACAGTGGAAACTTAGGGGTCCAAACTTCACAGGTCAAGGGTAAATGTATTACGAATCGCAGCCTGGTCTCTGATACCATAATTGTAACACCCCAACCCGATAAGGGTAGAAGTATTACATTACAGTGACATATCAGAACAAACACAAGCATATGATTCATACATACAAAGAAATTCAGGGTTACAAATGAAAAATCTGAAACTACAAGGTTACAAAACAATAAATACTATGTCTAATGAAGTGAAACTTCATCTAATCGTCTCTAGTCCAAAGCATAGTCTTCTAAGTCCAGTCACACTCTCTTCCCATAACCCAGCTTCCTACTAAAACCTGCCGCAGGAAAAGGAAATGCGGCTGAGCTTAAAAAGCCCAGTGAACAGATACATATACAAAGCAATGATAATGAAACAGAACTGAAATATAGTGCATTGGGGAAATAGAATAAGGAATAGATAAAAGAGTAATAGAATAGAAAGAAGAAAGGATAGTCATCTACCACGAGCCCAGAAACATATCATATCATATAAGCCGTCAATACCATAATTCTTCATAATCATATAGAGGGGAGTCCTCTCAGATAATCAGATAATATGAGGGGTGTCCTCATTCTTCAAATGGGTGGAGTAGCGAACTCCCAGAAATTGTGAAAGGCATGTATAGCACACAGTACCAGTCACCAGACATATATCATAATCATAATCATAGTTAAATCCACTAAACAGAACAGATCTAGGATGCATCCATACGCCCCCGCAGAAATCATAGTGGCCATAACAAATCATATCATAAAGCGCGCATATCATATAACAGAAAGGGGACGGTGTAGCCAAATCACTAGGGCCACACACTAGTCATGCCAGTGGTGCATCACAGACACGCCTATGGTACCTCCATAGGTAGGGAAACAGAAATGGCTCGGGTATCAAACTAAGAGTCAGGTCTCATATCATACAAAAGGTCATATGGCAAAGGTGTATCTCAGAATCATATCAAAGGTTCATAATAACAGTTCATAACAAAGGGTTCATATCAGAAATGGTATTCAAGGTCCAATCAGAGTTTATCAGGTCAAGGTTCATATTCAAAAATCAATTCATGGTTCAGTTCAAAAGTCCGTTTCAAAAGTTTCTATTAAAAGTCCAATTTAAATAATCTTTTAAAACAGTCTTCATAAAAATGGTCTTTCAAAATATAGTGTTCATAAAAGTTAAATAACCTTTCTTTCAAAAAGAATTTTAGCATCATTTATAAACATCTTTTCAAATCGGTTCTTCTCAAAACATTTCCATGGCATAATTAAAAGGTTTTCATAGCATGGTTTCATAACGGAGGTCATATCAAGTGGGATCAACAGAGAAAGTTCAAGTAAAGGGGATCATAGCAATGGCATCAATTCGGAAACTAACGGATCAGAATATGAAAGAGATCATGAGAAACCTTTTGAGAAAGGTCAGAATATCTGTACCTCAATCGCCATCGAAATCATAACATACGTAAGCATATGGAAACACTCCTTCTTCAACGAATCTACACGAATTAATGATCGGCTTATTATTAATAACTTATTCAATTCAGATTTCTCGTTTTAGTCGGCTTTCCAGTTTTAGTAACTTTCCATTTAAAGTGACTTTCCACTTTTAGCAGGTTTCCATAAATAGTAAGTTTCCACTTTTAGAAAGTTTCCATAATTAGAAAGTTGAGTCATTATTAATGGAATCAAAGTATCTTTTAACATATTTACACATTTGGTCCTTAGGGTTTCATAACTTTACCTTTTACACCCTTATATTTTCAAAATTACACTTTAAACCTTTTAGTATTCAAAGTTACACTTAAAACCCTTAACTTATCCATTTTACATAATGATCCCTTATTTTATCATGTTATACGAATATACCTTCAAGTATTCACAATTTACACTTTAAGTCCTTCAAGTTATCAAAGTTACATATTTAACCCTTTAATTTACAATTACAACTTTTAATTCTCTATAATTACATATTAAGCCATTGAATTACCAAATTAGCACAAAACCCCCTGAATATATTTTATTACTCAAATCAGTCCCAAGTTTCCAGAAATTACACTTTTAGTCCCTCTACTTTAATTATTTCCAACATCGAAACCCTAATTAGTTTTAAATTCATTTTAACCTTTTAAAATATAAAAATTACATATGGTACCCTTAGGTTACATTTTATTCGAATAGTACACAGCCCACAATAAGTTCTAAAAATAACCCTTAAGTTTTAGAAGTTACAAAACTCACCAAAACATTTTAGCCAAATCGCATAAACCAAAATATAGGTTTTAGAAACCCTAATCCTTCTAATCAATTTCCAATCATTAACTCATCAGTACATATCATTAATTATCACCTTTTCTAGCCCTAAACCAAAACCCTAGGCTCTCGACTTTATTTTCTTTCTTCTTTTTATTTACGATTTACACAAAACCAAATAATTCGAAATACCATGATCTAAGCCAAGATAATTTTTCCAACATTTTTCCAGGTTATAACACATCATAATAAGTGTATAAAAATTTTATTAAGAATTATTCTGGATCGGAATGTATCTTTTACAATTAAACACGTTTTTAGGGTTTTAATTCACAAAAGTGATGTCGAGCATGCATGGGTCGAACCAAACAATTTATTTGATGTTTATGAGGTATAAAGGGTCTGAGAAAAATACCAAATCAATTTTTGAACGTGTGGGATCAGCAGTTCGATCGGATGTATACTCGATTGGCCAAAACACTCCAAAAATTGTCACGACTTCACCAAAGGCCTAGCAACCTTGAAACCAATTTTCGTGGGTCTTATATGATGTAAGGAACATCAAAAAAATAAGAAATCATTTTTATAGAGGTCGTATGAAACATAACGAATTTACCTTTGTTCTAGGGCTCGACACAAAGAAAACAATGCTACGATCGTGTAAGGCTTCAACAATTCGAATGGGATTTTTCTTGGCTTCTTAGGGTGTTGATGAATCACAGAAAAATGCTTGAGAGTGATGGGAGAGTCGAACGGAGGCTTGTGATTTGTTTGTGTGTTTATTTTCTTGATCGGCACTTTAGGGTTTAGCATAAAAGGTATGGATTTGATCTAATTGGAGTATGGCCGTGTACATGGGGAGTCTTGGGCCAGAATTTTCGTGATCTTTGGTGGACAAAATATTTGGTGATGAATATCTTCTAAATTTACCAAATATACACCATTTTAATTCAAATTAGAACTCTTTCAAGTAACTTTTATCTCAATCGGCCAAACTAGGGGCATTTTGGTAATTTTACCACTTGTATAAATGTGTAATGAAGTTGTTAAAAATATTTGGTAGCATAACTTATGCATTGTTAGTAGTTTGGGATTTATTTGGATACTTTTATAAGCTTTTATATAAGTTTTAACTTGTAGGGGCATTTTGGTCTTTTCACATGCTTTCGGATTTTAGGTGTTACACTTAACATAAGAATTTCTGCAGGTTACTTCTGACGGCGTCACAAGATGACTCTTGACGGCGTCACGTGTAAAAACCTGGAAATTTTACCGGTTTTGTTTTTATAACGGAGTCTTAAAGTTTTTGTGAATTATTAAGTTTTATAATCTTCAGGAAATCTGCAAACATTCATTCCACAAGCATTATATCTTTAATTGTTTTGTTTCTATTCCTAAGTCTGGAATTACATCTAGTTGTGAGTTATCTTTGTTCGGGTTGATGCTTTGGGTTTTTGTTTGTTTTCTCAGGATTTACAGGTTATGTTTGACAAGGAGATGATTTATATTCTGGAAGGGAAGCTTTGATTGTTCATTTTCTTGGAGGAAGATCTAACCTGGCCACCTTATTATCCATACCGAGCGAATCAGGGGAGTATTTGATTTCATTCTTTTTACTTTTTCACTTTTACATTCTTTACTTGAACATTGGGGACAATGTTCATCTTAAGTGTAATGGGAGGGTAAAAAGATGATACCTTACATATGCACTTTCGCTTGAGTTTGTTGTGTTTAATGGTAGATGTGTAATAAAACTATGAGAAATACTTGTTAGTGCAATTTTAGCGCCAAATTTAAATTTTTTTACAACATTTAGGAGTGAAACTTTAGCCATAGCAAGCGTCTCATGGATAGGAGATTCTATGACTAGCACATAACCGTATATTCAGAAAAATTTTCCACCCAAATATGTGAGGTTCGCCTTTAGATTTGATAGGAAAAGCATTTACTATTAGTGCTTATGAGTGTGCCGGTAGCATTTAGATTCTAGAACTTGCGTTAGTGATGCATCCCGAGACCGCTAGTGAGACTACATTCGTGTAGTAGGATTTACTACATGATAAGAGGCATTAGGATCATCTTTGTGTTAAACCCGTATCATGATTACTTGACCATTTAAGTCATATTACTTGGCTAGTTAAGTCAACTAATTTTTCCCACACCCTTAGCGTTGTACTCATTTTTAGTACACGAAACCCCTAGTACACCCCTCCGAGCCTATCTTTTCGTTTCTAACTTTAAGCATTTTACTTAAAGGAAGAATTTGTTACACCCCACTTAAATGTACAACCAAATCGCCTTAGCCTTCCACCCCACTTAAATGTACAACCAAATCGCCTTAGCCTTCCGTGTATGCGCTCATTTTTAGTGCATTATGGTTATTTGTTAAACCCTAAGTTAACTATCTAATTGATTACATGGTTGCTAAGTCGAGTCATATCCTTGTACATATTGTTTTGGGACGATTGGGACTCATGGGTAAAGTACTTGTTTTATGGAGTAATGGGGAAGAACATCATTTATTACCTTCATATGTACGTTAATCTTAAAAGTACTCCAAGTGTTTTGATTTTCTTAATTCGAGTCATTAGATTAGTTTAATGTAAAGTATGTAAAGATTCAAGTGTAAGGGGAATATTCGTCCCCTATGATATATTATTTTGGATGGTAGGGCAAGAGTGTATGCAAAAAAAAAAAAAAAAAAAAAAAAAAAAAAAAAAAATCAAGAAAAAGAAAAAAAATAGAAAAAGGAAAAAGAGAAAAAACATACGGACTATCATCCCATTTCATTCTATGTTCATTTTATGTTTTTTTTATTTTTCATTTATTAGCTTAAGTCGAGTCTAGTCTTGGCTTAGCAACGCCATATTGTACATGTAATTAACCAAGATTGTTAACTCGCCACTAGTAAAACTTCCTTTATCCAACAAAACCGTGTATTTCATATCCCTACACCTAACGCTACAACCCTTTAAAAGACCTCTTTGATAGTTTATCCTAGGTGCTTACGCCATGTGGTGGAGGTTTGATCCTTTCCCAAGCCTATGGTAATCTATTTTGCTATGACAGGTAGTGACAGATATCTTCCGTTTCCATATTGTAGTTTATACTTTATTACACCCGAGAGATGTGAGTATCTAAACACTATTTGTGAGGTGCTAGTGTATGACCTCCGTGCTTGTCTATTGGTCTTTAGTGGAACGATTATTTGTTGTAATTACTTTTATATTAGTGTTAAATGACCCCTAACTTGTCTTTTGAGTAGAATAAAAGCGCATTTGCTTGAGGACAAGCAAATCTCAAGTGTAAGGGTATATGATGAGGCGAAAAATGAACCACTTTTAGGGGGTCATTTAAGCCCGGAATTGAATTTATTTGATCAAATATTGCACTAAATCGTTCCTTTTGTGATTTTAGGTACTTTGGGAGTGAAATCTGGAAAAGGAAGCAATTCGGACGTTTTTGGAGCATAAAAGTGAAGAAAACGCCAAAGACTTAATTTTTCATGCTGAGAACAGTACCTGACGGCGTCAAGAGCATTTTGGTGACGGCGTCAAGAGTAAAAGTGGTAACGGCCCAGAGAGAATGTGAAGGCGTCACCCAAGGCCGTCACGTGTTAACTTGTCAAAACTTGCGCGCGGAGTAGCTGATATTGTTTTGGTCATAACTTTTGCATACGACGTCGGATTTAGGTGATTCAAAAGCCCACGCGAAGAGGACGAAGAGATCTACAATTTGGTGAAAAAATGGTCTTGACGGCATCAAGAGTAACAGGCTGACGTCGTCAAGAAGGGCCGACAGAAAACATGCCTATAAATATAACATCATAACTTCACTTTTTGTAAGCCCTAAACCCTAAGGTCGATTCCTGGGTTTAGGTGGGTATTTTTCCAGCAACTTAGAGGGTTTCAATCACTCCATAAACATCATGTATTTGTTTGTTGATTCTATCTTAATTATGTTTTCTATTATCATTGTTGATTGCTCTTCTTTGATGATGTTTTGTTAATTCACCTTGTGTCTACTTATGATTATGTGAAACTTGTATACAATTGATTAGGTCTCATTGATTTCTTGTTGATGTTGTGTCTATCTCCATCAATGAGGGGCTTGTTGATGTGTGTGTCTATCTCCATCAATTAAGGCGTGACAACTTCAATAGATCTAGTTGGTTTAGTTTATAATTCTTGTTTCCTATTGATTCTTGTTTTGATTGAATGATTTATATGTTTGGCTTAAGAAAACTGGCAGATCTCCAAATGGTAACATGCTTGAACGTCTTAGGAAACATGAACCAATGGCACTAGGTCTTTATTGGTTGTATTTAATGCATGAGCCACTGTTTGTAATCCCTATGGTTGTGCTGGGCATGGCATAGGAGGAGATAAGAGCTTATAGAATTGGGGAGTTAAGTGCGCTACCCCATGAATGGTATTAAGGAATACAACCCGTCAATTAAAACAAGGTTACAATTCAATAGGTAGGATTGGATAGCTAGCAAAGAGTAACATATCATGGGTAGACATGCTTCACTTATCTTGTAGAACCTTAGTTTATTTTCTTGTTTATTAGTTTAATTAGTAGCTTTTGGGTTAGTTGATTAGCAACTAATTCTGCCCACTCTCCCAATACCCCGAGATTTTTATTTGCTTTTCATAAAATATAAAAACATAAAAAGAATCATCCTTCACCTTTAGACCTAGTTAGATTAATTTCAATCCTAACGATACTATTCCTAGCTGAACGATCAATCCCCCGGTACTTGTCACTATACTATACTACAACGATCAGGGACACTGCCTGGTGGGGTTTGTAAGCTTCTCAAGATCCCTTGAGAGGTAAAGCCTGGTGCGATTCCCACTCATCAGTAGTGTGAGCTATAGACTCACACTCATAGTTAGAAAACAAAACCGTTATTATTTCACTAAGCTCATGCAACCAAAGCATTAACATCGAACCAAAAATTGGCATTATAGAAGCCCTACCAAGGTAATATTGCCATTATACCTCTAACTATCAAATATAGTGCATTTGTTTGAACTCGTAGTTGTTCAACACAAATGGGATTCGTCAATCCCAATAGATCTATTCACAATATTCGCGCTCACTATAGCTAGTGACTAATGGTTCATGATATAGGGACTTTAAACATGGCAATCGTTACTTAGTGACAATAAAACATAGTCAGGTAAGCATACAGTAGAAAGCATTGTGTTCGAGTAGAAAAATAATAGCATGTATCCCCCCCCATGGGTTTGTAAAATAGTTAAACAATAGAAAGTGGGGCTCACCTTAAATTATATAGCAAGTAGTGAATGTGATGGTCGAATCGCGAAGGTTTCTACGAGCAACCTATAATAGAATGTTGCGACTTAGGATTGGAGTAAGAATACGAAGAATTGCCTATATATGTCTTGCATTTAGTCCATGATGTAGTACTTAGTATAGTGTAAATCTTTGAATAAAAATGGTTTATGAAACATGTATGTTGACATAAATAATGCCTAAAAACATTATTAACATGTTATCAATATCTCTATGTTTTAATTATCACAAAATATAAACTCATAGAACTAAAACTTGTGACATAAACAAGTATTTAGTGATTAATATTTCTCTTTACATCCAAATCACTTAAGATATGAATAAACAAAGTGTTTAGTGCAATTTATGATCAAAGGGGTATTTAATTAACTAATGCAAAGTTTATTTAATCATATAAACATATTATATATTTTTGAAAAACACTTTTGGTAATAAAGAAAAATGTTTTATTCATACTAAATATATGAATTCAAATTTTTAACCAAAATCAGTTAGTTTTTCACCAAATAAACTTTCCCCACTAAAAGACAAAGGTTCTGGCCGTTTCAGCTGGGCGGCCCCCATAATTATAAGGGACGGTCCCCTTAAAATTAAGGGGACCGGCCTTGATTTAAGGGGACCGGCCACGCTCCTATGTCAGAATCTTTTGCCTATAAATACCACCTTAAACCTCAATTTTTTCCTCACCTTTTGCACTACAGAACTTTCTGTTCTTGATCACCATTTCCAATCTATAAATCCTTTGATCATACATTCTTAAATCTTTGTTTCAAAGTGATCCAAACATCATCCCATCAAGTGCAAGAGAAGAATACTTCTATCCCTCAAGACAAGAAGTATTACAACTTGTTGTGATCTCCACATCTAAGTTGTTATTGAATCATTATTGTTATCATTTCATTGTGTGATTAGTTGTGAATATTGGTTAGAAGATAGTGTAGCTTGATATATAGTGTGATTGGTTAGAAGAATAGTTGTGAAGAAGATAAGTTAGGAAGAAGATTGGTGTGTAGAAGAATAGGTGTGAAGAAGATTGGTGTGTAGAAGATTGGTGTGAAGAAGTGGTGTGACTAAGTAGTGAATAGGTGTGAACTAGTTGTGTAGAAGTCGTGATTAAGTTGTGAAGTTATTGTGGTGTGTAAGGTTTTCTCTGCCATAAGGGAGCTTGTTGATATAGTGAATAAAACTCTCGAGTTAGGTGCTTGGGGAGTGGAGTAGGGCAAGGAAGGTGACCTTGTAGCCGAACCACTATAAATCTCTTGTCTCTCGGTTCGATCTTTCCAACCCTTATCTATTTCTTTACTTACGTTATTATTGCTTTATCGTACATACTTAGTGTTGTTCATATTGTGCACGACTTGATTTCATATAGCATCGAATCTATATTTTATAAAACAAAGAAAACTTTTAAACAAAATTTTATAACATCTTAAAAACGACGTAAAACTATTCAACCCCCCTTCTAGTTAAACTAATACTCACCAAGGTAATAGCCAAGTCAAAGATAATAAAATAGATCTTCTTGTACAACAATATGAACAATTTACGATTCCGGAAGAGGAATCAATTGATAATGCTTTTGCTAAGTTTAACACTATCATCACAAATTTAAAAGCACTTGATGAGACATTTTCTAGTAAAAATTGTGTTAGGAAATTTCTTAGGGCATTGCATCCAAAATGGCGAGCTAAAGTCACGGCAATCGAAGAATCAAAGAACTTGATGACGTTATCACTAGATGAAGTAATTGACAACTTGAAGGTTCATGAAGAAATCATAAGAAGAGATTCGGAAACGGTCAAAGTCAAGAAAGAACAAACCAAATCCATTGCTCTAAAAGCCAAAAAGGAATCTAATGATGATGATGATTCAAGTGACGAAAGTGAAGACGAAGAATATGCAATGGCCGTAAGAGAATTCAAGAAGTTCTTCAAGAGATGAGGAAGATTCACTAGATCATCACGAGACGAAAGAAGAGCATTCCAAAGGAATAGAAGTGACAACTACGGGAAAAGAAAGTGCTTTAGATGTGGAAGTCCAAATCATCTCATTGGCGAATGTCTAAAGCCACCAGGTTATGAAAGTCAAGGTGCTTTTGTTAGTGAAACATGGAGTGATAATGACAAAGAAGAAGTTGAAAAGCCAAGAGACGAAAAGTGTTTTATGGCAAAAGAAACCGACGAAATATGTTTAGGAATTGACTTGGAACCTGACGAATGGATTAAAGATAGCAGATGTTCGAGGCACATGACGGGGAATCGCAATCTATTCTCTACATACAAGGCATACAATGGAGGTAGCGTTATTTTCGGTAGTGACTTACGTGGAAAAATCATTGGCAAAGGTACGATCTCTCAAGACTCACTTACTATTGAAAATGTAGAGCATGTAGATAAATTAACATATAACTTGCTTAGTGTAGGACAAATATGTGATAATAAATGTAGAGTCACATTTACCGAAGATGATAGCGAAATAGTTAAGAATGGAAAAATTATAGGGAAAGGAATTATAAAAGGTGGCATATATGTTATGAAACTAGGAAACAAACCTGAGGATAGGATATGCCTAACGACTGATTCGTGGTAAAACACAATATCAATATTATAGTATAGATATAAGCTCAAGAGATCCGCAAAGAAATACGGATAACCCGAGGTCGTAGTCCGTGTGAAGGTGTGAATGGAATTTCGAATTCCCGATTCGTGAAACGTGTCGTGAAAGTGGTAAAAAGTGATTGTGATGAGATTACACTAAGGAATATGAAAATGAAACACAAATAACCAACTAAACACGTAGATCAACTAAGGCAACTAGAAACGTAACGTAGAATAAAAAACGTAAGCTAAAACGGAAAATAAACGTTAACGAACTAAATAAAACGCGACTTTTAAGCTACGCTACTCCTACGGACTTGGAAATAATTTTCAAAAATTAAAAATGATAAAAGAAAATTTTGAGAAAAAGAAAAATATTTTTTTGACTTTTTATTTATTTATTATGAATTAAAAACTATTTTAACTAATTAAAAATTAAAAGAAAATGCAAATAAGGTGAGAAAATTGAAAATTAAATTTTGAAAATTATAAAATAACTAAAAAGTAATTTTAAAACTAAAAACTAATTTTTTTGGCTTTTTATGTAATTTCTAGGAATTAAAAAGTATTAAAACTAATTAAAAATTCAAAATAAATTCAAAATAAATGAGAAAAATGCAAATTTAATTTTTAAAATTCTAAAATACATAAAAATAAATTTTAAAAATATTTTTGGATTTTTCTGGGATTTTTCTGATTTTTTTGGATTTTTTTATTAATTAAAAAGTATTTAAAAATGATTAACAAATGAAAATAAAATAAGAAAAATAGTAAATAGACTCAGAAAAATTTGAAAAAATTACAGAAAATCTACAATATTAAAATGAGCTTGGGAAAAAAATTTGCAAAGAAAATAAGCAAGGAAAGTACTGAAAAGCTCACAACTGCTTATTGGAAAGTGCTTATTTATAAGCACTTTGACCAACTGAGACCCAAACTTTGACCAACTATTTTTAGGACTTAGAAGAAGCTTGATGTAACAGAAATAAGGCCAAAAGAATCTCAGTAACACAGATATGGATCAAACAGATCAAATAAGCACTTATAAACAAAACAGTTGGTAAATAAGCACAATCTGGGCAAACCAATGGTACAAATTATCTGAAAACAACTACTAGAAACTTATATAAACCACTAATCTCAAACTATGAACTCAAAATAACACTAGCAGCTCTAATTTAGAAATCAGCAACTTGTTTCAATCACTCAATAAGACCAGCAAATAAGTACTTGATATAAGCTGAGAATTTAGACCTTATGGGAGCAAAACCTTTGCTAACCAGCTAAAACTTAAATACACCAAAAATTATGATTCCCAATACACTTCTCACACCTAAAAACTTGCTAGAAAACTACCTTAAACTGATGTGCAGGGTACATATATGCTTGAACAGACAACTTCAGCACACTATTCCAATAAGCAAATAGACCTCAAACAGAATTTTTCTTTTTGAAACTTGATATCAACCTGCCAATTATTTCAAAACAACTTTTCAAATGAATTTTGAGTCAAAATTTAGGGCTGTGCTTCTCTTTGAATAACTGACCAAAACAGATAACCAAAAACCTTTTTGACTTTTTGATGAACACATAATTTTGACCAAAATGAGATTTGATTGCCAAATTTTAACTGATGTTGTTATATAAACCTAAAATATGATTGAATTATGTTACCACTACAACTAATGCAACTAATATGAATGATTGAGCAACCTAATATACTAACTGATTATGCAAAAATTGATGAAACAAGTGAATTTGACTTTATATCTTATGACCTACTATTTTTATGTCATATTTGTCTTACTTATGCCTAATACAAACCACCTAAACTAAAAGTGAAACAGAAAACCAACAATGGCACAGTAGTTTACTCTAATCCAAACACCCCTGATGGAAGCTGATATGCACTAGTATCACCACAGAACCTTAACTGAAGCAGCCAAACCTCAACCCTATGTGCACTATGATTTAATGATACCAAATAACAAAGAAAAACAAATCTCAAACATCAAATTCAAAAGTAACTCAGATCCAATGATGAAACAGAAGCTATATAAGAAACAGTTACACTAGAGAAAATCAAACTCAAATCTATCAATTATAACTAAACACCAAGTAACAAGCAGTATTCAGACACTAATAAGCAATAGTAAGCTAAAAGCAAATCACCAAAAACAGATCTAACAACTTATACTAATGATGAAACAGTAAATTAGATTGAAACTTACAAGCTAAAGCCCCCTCAGCTCAAATAGAGGGGGTTCACTACGCTTGCCTGTCTTTTGACAGGCCAAGTGGACCTCCTTGGCTGCCTTAACTCCAAAATAAGCTGAGCTTATTAACAATAAGCCCTCACAGTTGACCAGAGTTGACTTTTTGAGGTTTTGAGAGAATTGAGTATTTGGTGCCAAACAAAGTATCACACAAGCTATAAGGAGCTTATATGAAACTGACTAAACAAATTAAAAGCTTATTGAAGCTTTTGTAATTAAGTACTTTGTATTTTTTTTTTTTTTTTTTTTAGTATTTTCTGATTTTTTTTTTTTTTTTTTTCTTTTTATGTAAACTTTAAACAACAATATGTAAATAAACTTAAAAGTAATACTGAATTTAAAAGGCAATAGTAAAAGAGAAACAATAAGCTGAAAACAGATAATAAGCAATAAGCAGTAAATAAGAGTAATAGAATTAAGACAAGTAATATAAAAACTGAAATAAACTTTTCATTAATAATAAAAATTCAATACAAAATTAAATTCAACAGCATAACAATACATAAAAATGGCACACCATTACATGAGATGGAGGGAGTATATATAGCTACTGAGAGATGAGGTCTTGGATGTCCAGCTCACCAATCCGTGTGAGTTGTGATTTCTTGAGTCCTTTCTGAGCCCTTGATTTACTTCTAGATAATTCCAATCATTATGGACCCTTGGATCGCGTGTGGTGACATGACCTATCCTCCGTGTATGCTCCAATTGGTCCATGTGTCATTCTCTGACATTCCCTGACATGTGCAAGAGTTTCTAGAACCACTAATCATTAGGTAATTAATATTTACACTAGGTAATTGAGCGTGGGTTTGTTCTAGGGTTCATTGAATAGTAACTTTTTCTGGGTAAAAACAGATTTGGGGGGCGGGAATGGTTTTGGGGAATTTTTATTATTTTGGGGGTTTGACCGGGTTTGGGTAGTAGGTTGACTGGGGTAAATGGTGAACTGGGTATTTGTGTAGTGGGCTGGGTAGATTATGTTGGGCTGAGGTGTGGTTTAATTGGATTGTGTTGGTGGATCCGGTTTAGTGATAATAGGTATTAGGAATTTAGGAGTAGTAATATTTATAAGGACCAAAGTTGTAATTCAGAAAATTCCAGGGATCAAATCTGATATTCATCAAAACTTATTCCAAGAGTATATTATGCCATTCTAAGATTATTGAGGGACTTCCTTTGACTTTTCTTCAACAATTTCATCAAGGACCAATTTTGTAATTATCAGAAACTTGAGGGACTAAATTCGCCAAATTCTCAAACTTTGACCAGGGACCAAATATGAAATTTTGAGATTTCCTGAGGACTTCTTATGACATTTTTGGCTTTCCTTGATCAGTTTTGCTTCCCCGGCTCCGGCTTTTGACCTTTTTCCAATCTCGTGCTCGTTTTTGTCGGTTTTGCTTTGTTTTCGTTCATTTTTCTCATATCCGTACCTGCACATACACAAATACAAAAACATGCATTCTCTTGGCATTTTTGGTTAGTATTTTGTGTTTTTGGTCTGAATTAAGGTCTAAAAAGGATGAGTGATTAAGCACTCATCAACGACCCTAGATGAAAACTCTACACTATGGCATAGGAGATTAGGACATGCTAACATGCAACAAATACAATCTTTGGCCTCTAAGGAATTAGTTAGAAATTTGCCTAATCTAAAATATGACAAGCATTTTTGTGATGCATGTAAAATTGGAAAACAAGCTCATGCTAGTCACAAAGCCAAGAACATAGTATCCACTACTAGGTGCCTAGAATTATTACATATGGATCTTTTTGGTCCATCCACTGTGCGGAGCTATGGAGGAAACAAATATACCTTAGTAATAGTAGATGACTACTCACGATACATGTGGACTAGGATTTTAAGTGACAAAATCCAAGTCTTTGAAAAATTCGAAATATTTAGTAAAATGATTCAAAATAAATTAGGATGCTCAATAGTTGCCATTAGGACGGACCATGGTAGAGAATTTGATAACGAAGTACAATTCGGAAAATATTGCGAGTTAAATGTAATATCTCACAATTTCTCCGCTCCTCGTACTCCTCAATCAAATGGCGTAGTAGAAAGAAAAAATAGGTCACTACAAGAAATGAGTAGAACTATGTTAAATGAACAATCCATCCCACAAAAATTTTGGTGTCACGCCGTAGATACATCAACTTATATTTTAAATAGGGTATCAATTAGAAGAATTCTAGGAAAAACTCCTTATGAGTTATTAAGAGGTAGAAAACCAAACTTAAGCTACTTTAGGGTATTTGGAAGTAAATGCTATATTTTAAACACTAAGGACTATCTCACTAAGTTTGATCCAAAATCATATGAAGGAATATTTTTAGGATACTCACAAAATAGCAAAGCATATATAATACTTAACAAACACTCCATGAAAGTAGAGGAATCACTAAATGTAACATTTGATGAAACACCACCACCTCCTAAAACATTACCTTTAGAAGATGATGATTTAGTCGAAGATGAAGCTATTGAGGTTAGTAAAACAAAACCCATAGGAAATGATAATGATAACATTCACTTAGAAAATAACGAAATTGTTAATATTAAAGAATCTAGATCACATCCATTAGATAATATAATAGGACATCCTAACCAAAGAACCCTTAGATCACAAGCCCAAGATAAAAACAATTTCTTTTGTTTCCTCTCAGCAATAGAACCTAAGAATATTAGCGAGGCTTTAAAGGATGAAAGTTGGGTTATAGCTATGCAAGAAGAATTAAATCAATTTAAGGCAAATGATGTTTGGGAACTAGTCCCAAATCCAAAGGATATGACCATCATAGGAACCAAATGGGTATATAGAAATAAGTTAGACGAGAATGGAATAGTTACTAGGAATAAAGCTAGGTTAGTTGCCCAAGGTTATAATCAACAAGAAGGAATTGATTATGATGAAACTTATGCCCCCGTAGCTAGACTAGAATCAATTAGGATATTACTTGCCTATGCTTGCGCCCTAGATTTTAAGTTATTCCAAATGGATGTGAAAAGTGCATTCCTTAACGGTTTTATCAATGAGGAGGTATATGTGGCACAACCTCCAGGATTCATTGACTTCGCAAAACCTGATTATGTTTATAAGTTAAAGAAAGCTTTGTATGGACTCAAACAAGCTCCCAAAGCTTGGTATGATCGATTAAAAGCTTTTCTTATTAAACATGATTATTCCATGGGAATGGTAGACAACACTCTTTTCACTAAAAGGAAAGACTCAAATCTCATCATTGTCGAAATATATGTTGACGACATTATATTTGGATCGACTTGTCAAGACATGTGTGATGAATTTGCCAAAATCATGCATGATGAGTTTGAGATGAGTATGATGGGTGAACTTAACTTCTTCCTAGGATTACAAATAAAACAATTAGAAGATGGAATATTCTTTAACCAATCTAAGTACATTAAGGAAATGCTTAAGAAATTTGGCCTAGAAGACTCAAAACCCATGAAAACTCCCATGTCTACGGAGGTAAAGCTCACAAAGGACGATGAAGGTGAGTCCGTAGATAACACCAAGTATAGAGGAATGATAGGTAGTTTACTATACTTGACGGCAAGTAGACCCGATATCATGTTTAGTGTCTGCCTTTGTGCCTGTTTTCAAGAGGATCCCAAAACCTCTCACCTAGAAGCGGTTAAGCGTATCTTCTGATACGTTAAAGGCACTATACACTTAGGATTATGGTATCCTAAGGAATCCGGCATAGAAACCATTGTCTATGCGGATTCGGATCATGCGGGAGACTACGTAGATAGAAAGTGTACTAGCGGTATTTGCACGTTTATGGGATGTTGTCTAACATCTTGGTTTTCAAAGAAGCAAACCGCTCTTGCTATTTCTACCACCGAAGCCGAATATGTAAGCGCCGGAAAGGCATGTCAACAAGCACTATGGATGAAACAAGCTCTCGTAGACTATGGCATTAGGTTAGAAAATGTCCCCATTATGTGCGATAACAAAGGTGCGATAGATTTAAGTAAAAATCTGGTGCAACACTCTAGGACTAAACACATAGAAATACGTCACCATTTTCTTAGGGATAATGTACAAAAAGGAAATATATCTATAGAAAAGGTTGCATCGGAAGACAACATTGCGGATATATTCACAAAACCCCTTAAGCGTGAATTATTCAACCACTTACGTTTAGGATTAGGAATGATGGAACAAGTTGACTAAATTACATTGAATTAATTCAAATTTATACTTGCATGAAAATTTATTTTTCTTCCATTCCACCTTTTCTGAGTCTAGGAATCTATTTAGCACAAAACTAAAGATTGAGAAGATTTATTTTCTTTGCATAATTTTTTTTTTGTAAAACTCAATAAATTTTCTCTAAAAAATTATTCTCACAATCTAGGAATCACATGAAGATCATTTTCCTTGCATTGTTGACTAATTCTAAAAACATTGTATTTCAAAATCATGCATAAACTCTCACATAAATTGTCAAGGTATATAATCTAATATATGTCTTTGACATTCATGATCGAGCAAAAATTGAATCAAGGAGATCATTTGGATTGTTTCTTAGGATCGTTATTTCTTTTTGCTTCTAGGAGTCGAAACAATCACAACTCCACATTTGTTGCATATAGACACTCACTAGGACAAATTCACTAGTAATGGTGTCATCTTGATCCATCATTAGTTTTTCACTCACTAATTGCCTTTGCCTTTAATCTAAGATAGGTGCCTTAGGAAGCTTAAGTGTGCTTGCCTTTACTTACCTCCTATTGCTTATTATGTGTTGATTATTTGCTATTGTGCCTATGTGTTTTTGCATGCATGATATTTAATGATTAGATTAGATGCTATATTGCCTAAAGGAATTGAACTTGCTTGAATCCAAGTCCAAAAACACAACCTTTCTGCAAATTTTCAGCCAAAAACCCAATTCTGGCAATCTGAAAATCACCAGATGGGCGCCCCCTTAATTATGTAAGGCGGCCCCCTTAATTTTAAGGGGACCGCCCCCTAATTAAGGGGACCAGCCATCTGATGGACGGGTTTACAGAATCTTTTCTGCTTTTTAGCCCATTTCAACCTACATTTCCCATTTTTCACCAACACATTTTGTCCTAATCCCCCAAACAAACCTTATCCATCCTTAAACACACAAATCTTACACTATAAATATCCCCAATCCTCAAAACTCTCCATTCATCCCATCATGATCTCTCCAAACAAACCAAAATCAAAAGCCTCAAGGCTAGCAAGGATGACGGAAAAACCCGTTTGGTGAAGAAAAAGCCCCCGAAACAAATCCATCATCATAAATGAAGTTGGAAGTCATTCCACACCCCCAACTTCTTACTTCCCAAACTTTGCATCAAACCAACAAGGTCATTCATTTGATCCTCTTTACAAACCATACAACATTGGCCAAACATCTTCCTTCAAGCCAAACTACACATCTCAACCTCCAACCACTTATAATGATCCATACAAGTTTGATCAACCATCAAACTACAATTCCAACTACACAAACTCAAATCTTCCATACCAAACCTATGATCCTCTCCACATTGCCACGAAAAAACAAAAGTTCCGTGATGAAATAAACCAAATCCATGATCTTAGTGATCTCCTTGCTATGCATCTTGTACAACGCAACAAAGGGCAACCTCCATCATCACCCTATGCAAATTGCCTTCCCCACTCTCTCAACTTGGATCAAGTTACAAACCACACTCATTTTTGCCCTTGTTGCATATTCCTTCAAAAACAAATTCTCTACTTGAGTGAAGATAGTTCTTGGATTGAATATCTTCTCACTCGTAATCATCCAATACCACCCTTAACACGATACAACATCGTGAAATCCACTTCTTCCGCTCCATACTCCACTCCATATCCCTCTCAATCAAACATCTAAGCTTTATGCTTATGTTTCCCTTCAAGCAAATAAAACAATCAACCATGGGTTGCAAGCAAGTCCAAGTGCTCTCTTAGGCAATATAGGACTATGTCTTTTCTTTTGTGTTATTTTTATCAATATGCTTCAAGCATATTGAATGTTGTAATGCTTATCATTTCTATAATGCTTGAATGAATCTATGTTTAGTTGCATAACTGTTGCCTTGCATATATGTGTATCTTTCTCTCTTCAAATATTTTTGTAGCAAAGATCTCCATAGCTCGTTCCCTTGGTGCTCTCAAATGAGGGGGAGCATACATCAAGGGGGAGCATTCTACCCATTTAAACTTCCCTCGCGAAGCTTACTCGGCTTAACCTTTTTAATTTTACAAAAAGGGGGAGAAGAGAAATGTAAACTCTATAATACTTGTCTAAAAACAAGTTTTAGATATATTGAGTTGAAGGTTTTGTAATAATCAAAAAGGGGGAGATTGTTGACATAAATAATGCCTAAAAACATTATTAACATGTTATCAATATCTCTATGTTTTAATTATCACAAACTATAAACTCATAGAACTAAAACTTGTGACATAAACAAGTATTTAGTGATTAATATTTCTCTTTACATCCAAATCACTTAAGGTATGAATAAACAAAGTGTTTAGTGCAATTTATGATCAAATGGGTATTTAATTAACTAATGCAAATTTATTTAATCATATAAACATATTATATATTTTTGAAAAACACTTTTGGTAATAAAGAAAAATGTTTTATTCATACTAAATATATGAATTCAAAATTTTAACCAAAATCAATTAGTTTTTCACCAAATAAACTTTCCCCACTAAAAGACAAAGGTTCTGGCTGTTTCAGTTGGGCGGCCCCCTTAATTAGAAGGGGCGGTCCCCTTAAAGTTAAGGGGACCGGCCTTGATTTAAGGGGACCGGCCACGCTCCTCTGTCAGAATCTTTTGCCTATAAATACCACCTTAAACCTGAATTTTTTCCTCACCTTTTGCACTACAGAACTTTCTGTTCTAGATCTCCATTTCCAATCTATAAATCCTTTGATCATACATTCTTAAATCTTTGTTTCAAAGTGATCCAAACATCATCCCATCAAGTGCAAGAGAAGAATACTTCTATCCCTCAAGACAAGAAGTATTACAACTTGTTGTGATCTCCACATCTAAGTTGTTAGTGAATCATTATTGTTATCATTTCATTGTGTGATTAGTTGTGAATATAGGTTAGAAGATAGTGTAGCTTGATATATAGTGTGATTGGTTAGAAGAATAGTTGTGAAGAAGATAAGTTAGGAAGAAGATTGGTGTGTAGAAGAATAGGTGTGAAGAAGATTGGTGTGAAGAAGTGGTGTGACTAAGTAGTGAATAGGTGTGAACTAGTTGTGTAGAAGTCGTGATTAAGTTGTGAAGTTATTGTGGTGTGTAAATTGGTGTGTAAGGTTTTCTCCGCCATAAGGGATCTTGTTGATATAGTGAAGAAAACTCTCGAGTTAGGTGCTCGGGGAGTGGAGTAGGGCAAGGAAGGTGACCTTGTAGCCGAACCACTATAAATCTCTTGTCTCTCGGTTCGATCTTTCCAACCCTTATCTATTTCTTTACTTACGTTATTATTGCTTTATCGTACATACTTAGTGTTGTTCATATTGTGCACGACTTGATTTCATATAGCATCGAATCTATATTTTATAAAACAAAGAAAACTTTTAAACAAAATTTTATAACATCTTAAAAACGACGTAAAACTATTCAACCCCCCCCCCCCCCTTCTAGTTTTCCACAATGTATAGTTTGTATATCGCTTACTACTGTTCGGGCCGACATAATTTAGAGGTCATGTAGTAAACGTTCGAGGAGCCAGGACACTTTAATTCGTAAATCCACAACTCATCTCGACGGCTTGCTTTAACGAACCCCTCACATGAGGCTCCCTACTATTGTAGTATTTGATAAATATATATAAGTTTTTGATCCGAAAAGTTACATGTTCCAACATTTGAATAAACTTAGGAAAGTTTACTTTTGGATGAAGATTGGTATTACAATGAGTCTCATGGTTATTTTGATGGAGTAGATCCAAATTGGATGTTTATGTTGCCATTAACTCTTTGGTTTATGTTTTCGACTTGGTAAGTTTATATGGTCTTTAGCCGTGGCTTTGCCGTGACTTTGGTCATTGTTACCATTGTCTTGAGACTCATCCTTGGCCTTAGCCATGGTTGTGGTCTTGGCTTTAGGTCATTAGATCTCTTGGTTTCATTTAACCATAACTATTACATGGTCATTTGGTCTTAAAATGGGCTGTTAAGAATTTGAAGAAAAATATCACTCGTAAAGCGTTTTCAGGGCTCGAGCTTCTTTACTCCTGAACGTAAAAGTCGTTCCGGACAACTTTTGTGTTTTAACTTTTTGATGAATCGGACCAGAAGGGCCACTTTTTCAAAATGGTCAGAATGTTAACAGGTTGTTTTAGGCAGTTTCGGCGTTTTGGTTTCGCTAACTTCTTTTGGCCATAACTTTTGACTCGTGTACTCGTTTTAGGTGGTTCAAATTGCTATGTTTTTATTTTTAAGTCCTCTATAACAGTAAGTAAGTGTTTCATATCATGGTTACTCTATTTTGGTCGTGGTTCTCAATATAAGTCACTAGTTTACTTGTTTACTTAATATAAGTTACCATATATATACCATAACTTGTTTTAAGGATTCGTACATCATGAGATCAATATAACAAGACATAAATATATAGCATATAGAGCTTATGAAAATATAGTAAGGATGATGAGTATAAGTTTTCTTACAACTTTTGGCCTTAATGAAAAGGGAAACATGAACTAGGACAAGAACTATACACTTCAATCGAAAACCCTAGCTTCTAATCCTTCACCACAACTCTTGCAAACATTGCTAGCCTTGATATAGATCTTGTGAAACCCTTATTAACTCAGCCCTAGTACCCTTGTGTAGCTCCTAATTCATCCATGGAATCACCAAATAAACACTAGTTTCATGTAGAGAATAACTAGGCCTTCAACTCTTACGTGTAACTTGGAACTTGGAAATCAAAGATGAAAGGTTGTGTGATTTAAGTGTATTATGTATGGTGAACGACTAGGAGAGGATGAGGAAGGGTATTTATAGTGCCTTAAGGAGGTTAGGAAGGTGCAATGAGGAGGTGCAAGTTTAGGATATTTTCCAAGACTTTGTGGCCAAGTTTACTTAATATACATGTATCCTAAAGTCCAAGGATTATCACCAAGCCACCAAGGCTTGGTGAATCATCATATACACGTTCATATGATGGGAGGAGTGACTAGATGGATAAACTTGGTATTATCTAGCTTACAGAGTGAGTTTTGGTCCCGGTAATCGCTAACGGTAAGTCGTTAAGTCATGAAACTTAAAATCGGGTATCCTAAAAATATGAAACTTATAAATATATTAGAACTTATTAATATAACATATCTTAGCATATTTAATGAGTGATAAGTTCTATCGGGTTGCTTAAACGCTGTTAAAACTGGAAACGCGGGTCTAAAACGTGTAATTCGCGTAAAACGCTGAACTGGAAAACGTAAAATTTCAAAACTTTTAGAATTGTCGTAAAATGAGAGAAATTCATATTTCTATTGTTTATAGTATTTTATGGACATATCGGGATGCTGGAATGACATCTTAGGAGAATATGAAATAAAAAGTAAATCTCGAACACGGTTTTGTGATTTTTGCAGAAATGATCCGACGAGTGTCAAACTCTCGGATTATCATTAAAATAGTTTAACTTAGGAGAATATGAAATAAAAATTTCGGGAGTGAATAGTGAAAGTGAATAGTAAAATTTTCGGGAATAAAAGTTAACCTGAAAATGCGAATTGTTGCAAAAACCGACAAACTCTAATTCAACATGAAATAAAACTCTACATAGCACATCAGAACACTTGATGAAATTTAGTCCTGTAACAAATCAATAATGAAAAACCTGGAGCATATCAGTAACAAAAAGATCAAAGCATAAGAACAATTGATCAAACTTTCAACATATGAAATTATAAATCAAAAGATCAAACTCTTCATGCTAAAAAAGGTGCTCAATATCCAACTGTAGACTCAAAAGATAAGAACAATTGATGAACTTTATAACTCTAACAATCACTAACATAAAAAATCAAAACATTAATTACAAATTACTCAAGAATCTGAATGAAAAATGTAGTATCGAATATTGATTCTGAAACACGTCCCATGTCATGCTCAACCCGCCACTTATTCAGACGTCTTTCACCAATACCAGATGCATTCTGCTTTAAACCATAAGCCAAGATTATATTTGGGCATTCCTTACAGACCGCGACAGCACAAATGATATCAACATCAAAAAAGGACAACAGCAGCAGTCCAAGAAGCAAAGCAAATACCAGCACTATGAAAGCAACTGTCTAGAGGCAGATAACCAACTACACATTCTTGAGGAGGCAAATACTATTCCGAAATCTGTGATCCAATTACAAAAGCTACAGAAACAGGAACGCATATCTACCAATGTGCCACACCAAACTGGAAAAAAAATGTGCAAGGATGCTTGTGCAAGAATGGAAACCGATCATTAAGATGGGTATATGCGAGGATGCTTGTGCAGGAATCAATGTGACACACCAAACTTGAAAAAAAATGGCAAGTAACTTGAATGTTTAACTGGACGTTCTTGGTCCTGTCTTATTTTTGTAATTACTCTATTAGCTCTCAGAATCCTTCTAAACTTTCACTTTCAATTTTTGTTTATCAGGAACCTACAAAAATGCATCATTAATAGTTAATTCATTCTATTCACTCCACACATTACATATTATTATGAGTAAAATGCAGTTCATGATAATCTAACATGAAAGCCATAATTTGTGACTAACCCATTGAGCGACTAAACACATGAACATTCTTCCAAACCAAACGGTTCATTACTGCTACTGCATCTTCAGCGGTGATCGTAGGTCTGCATCCACAAAATAGATAGCGCCATCATTTGTTCACAAATTTTAAGTGTATTATTTAGCTAAGATTTTCGCCAAGGAAATACATTCTATAATCTTAGTGTTTCACCTCTAACTCCAGCCACCATCGCTTTTCCATCAGGAGAGATTGCAAGGTGTATAACTCTATCTGTTTCAGCTCCTGAAATCCACCTGTTTCAGCTTTCGTTTCAGCAGCCAAAGCTACCCATTTCAGCACACAAACGCATCCGTTTCAGCCCATTTATTTAAAAATGGGTTTATTCGTATTAAATAAAGATAATTATCCATCAAATCAAATATCAAAGAGTCAAAAGTAAATCAATGCAAAATCAGAAATCACCTCTGGACGCGACTTAATTTCACTCTTTCTCGAGTCCAATTTTGTCATTCAACCTCAGCTTTAAATCAGGCATTCCAGAAAGAAGCCATTTCATAAGAACCTTACCTGTTACATCAGATCGAAGTACAGTACCTATTATAAAAAAAGGAATTCCTATTTAATATTTTTTTAAAAGAACATCAAGAGTTAGATATTAAGCCTAAGAAACTGAAAAATAAGCAAGTTTATGATGTCAATGTTGAAAAAAAAAATCATGCACACGAACTGACCTTTTAACTGCATTTGTGAACCCCTGCATTAGTACAAAGACAGTATCATAATGAACATTGTTGTGCGAGCTTTAATCCCGTGTAAAGTACTACAACCTTGTCTTGTTCCTTTAGTGAAACCTGTGACAACAACAACATTCGCCATAATAGTATTATCGCAAGCATTGGATATATGTTAATCCTAAAAAAAAAAGAAAAAAAAAGTAACATATTTATAGCAACAACTCAAATGGAAAAAAAATTATGAACCAACTTGCCTCTAGCTAACGAACGTAAAGGACACACGCACTACCACATCCCTTTTGTAATTGCTGATTAATATCTACCAAAATAGTAAAATGTCAACGGTTAGTGTAAATGAAAGTAAAATTTTTATCATATAATACGACAACCTTAAAACCTGTAAATAAATTAGAAAACCTACTTTCAAAAATAGAAAAATTGAATCTGATGTTAACATGTTTAATAAATAGAGGTCCTTCTGATCTCTGACCCATACTGCAATTACATTGGTGATAAAGAAACCAAATTTGGTCTCTCGCCCATACCTTTTTATCTCGATTTTTGAAGTTCCTGGTTTCACTCTAGTCTGCAAAACAAAAGAATCCAAATACATTGGCAACACAAACGAATTAGAACGTAGAACTGTGACAATAATAAGAGTTCACATGAGTTATAAGCTTTCATATTGGTGGTGATTTTGAATATATTTGGAAGTGTTACCCTGTATGTATTTAACATTATTTGATCTTTTACAAATTTGGTATACCTGTTGTAAACTGCTTGAACCAACTGCGTTCTTCATTAGACCTTTATAATCTGCATTTCTTGAACAGTTGTCTATTTCACGCGCGTTCCGTACAGCAAGAAGCCGGAAAAGTTCTCTCGTCTGTGCATTTCTGAAGAGAAAAAGAGGACATGTGTAAGTTTATTTCAGAACACGGACCAATAATATGGGTAAGGCAAGCATGTGAGTAGCGGGTTAAAGCAGGTAATTTATAAGTGTGGGTTAAAACGGGTGATGCTAACCTGCAAACACAATCTTTACCTTAATAACACGATGAAATTATGTCCAACTGAACCTTCTTTTACAGCTCAAATAAGCATTTGAAATCAAGATATTGTTTGCAGGTTGGCATCACTTGTCTGTTCACATTTACAACCCAAATATCACATCTTGAATTAAAAACCTCTTGCAAATAACGTGTTGTCACAATAAACTGATTAACACATAAATGAGCAGAATTGTCACTAAAACCGCTTATTTGATTATTGTGTTGCATAACCGTAGAAGAAAATCCAAACACCTCTAGGCATTGCTTTGCATTTTGCTATAGTTGATTATCTGATTATGCTTATTTACAATAGCATTAGGCAATGGACTAAAGGGCTTAATCGTGGACCTAACAAAATGCAAATATAAACATCAAAAAAAATGTTGCATAACCTTATGGTGTTATCCTTTAAACCATTACCAAATACAATTAAGAATGGCGATATAGAAAAGTGAGCTTATGAAACATAAGCCCTAAACCAAATAAGGCATAAGGCGGCTATATAAGCCGAAACAAACAACCTTCAGTGGCTTATGGGCTTAGCTACATGACGTTATAGCTCACCACATTCTCCAACGCCACAACCACATCTCTTGGTGGCCTTTTATATTAACATTGGTTATAAAAACGATACAATAACTACCAAACGTCCCAACCCAACTTTCTTTCTTTCTTATAAAAAAACAAACACAATTTCATACGCTAGCAACAACACTTTATAATCAATCAATCACTTATTATATACCCAATTGAACATAAGCATAATTTTAAAAATACCAATCTCATAAAAATACAAACGCAATCAAAAGCCTAACTTTAACAACAAAACCCTAATTTCACAATATAATTTTTTGTATAAATCTTAATATAAAGGTCAAATTATTAGGTAAATAAAAACGCACCTGATGATTAAAATACCTTGCGTGATTATATCAACAACAAAACCCAGAAACAGAACCCAGGATCTCCTTTAGATAGTGTTTGTGTCTTGAGAACTCGAGATTATTCCACCGTCTCTTTTAGTATTTGATACACATAAACTGGGTCACGGAAAGCAGGCCAAAGCTGGGCCCAATTTTTTGGCGGGAAATTGCTACAGCGTAGCTATAGTGCTAAACGGCACCTTTTTTTTGCGGTTTAAATAAACTTATAATTATCGTTAATATCGTATATATAGTCCACAAATTTAATTATTTCAAGTTTAAACCTTTTTATGCATTGAAAACCCACAACCATAGTTATTTATGCTCGAACACGTAAAACCAAGTTATAAGTGACTTCAAGTAATGCTAGTTAGTTTGAACGACACATTACTTTCAAACACTTTTAAAACTGAGATAAGTAATACATTTGAATGAAACTTCTTGACCAATTCTGTTGTGAAGGAATATGAATTTTGTTATGGATGTATACGCTTAATACTGTAACTTTCACCACTTGACAATGCTCGAAATATTATGTCAAAATAGCCTTAAGGAATTTGTTTCGTTTATATAATGGATTGCTTAAATGATTGAAGTAAAAAAGTTTATCCGCAAAAGCTTATAGCTTTGGCGATAAGAGCTGTTAAGTACTTTTCGGATAGTGTTTGAATAAGCTTAATCAAACAACCGTTAAATAAAAACTAGTTCCATTTTATAAACGAATTGGAGGGTGCCGTGATGGTTGTATGTGCACCTAGCATACAATAGGTTACAAGTTCAACACCCATCTGTAACACCTTTTCAGTTTTTCGTTTTAATTTTCATATTTAATTTTTTTCCCGGAAAAAATATCGCCTTATCTCACAACAATTATGGCATACGACCAATGCTTAATTCCCATTGTTCTTCAAACAAATAAAACCAAATCATAGTTATTTATACTCGAACACATAGAAGTTGCCAAAAGATCAATATAGAACTTATACTTGCCATAGAACTAATAAACTATTTCTAACCATTCATTTTTCTATTAAAATAAAAAAAATAAACTTTCTATCATTTTTTAAAAAATTAAATATCTCGCAAACTGTAAATTGTTACGCGAAAAAAAAAATACCATCGCGACGAGATTAAATTATCTTTCTATAAACATGCATTGTTATATACTTTCGATGATTTTTTTTTCGACGAACTTTTTTTTTTCTTTTCAAAATTTCCGCAAAAAAAAATCATGTGTGATTTGTAAAAATCATATGTGATTTTTACGAATCATATATGATTTTTCTGGGCGGAAATTAAAAAAAAAAAAAAAAACGGCGAAAAAAAATTCATCGAAAGTATGTAGCAATGCATATTTATAGAAATATAATTTAATTCTCGTCAAGATAGTATTTTTTTTTTTTTTTTTTTTTTTTTGTAGCTTCAAGATTTACCGTTTGCAAAAGATGTTGTTTTTAAAAAAATGTGAAAAATAATTTTTTTATTAATTTAAATAAAAAATAAGGTGGCTATTATTTGTTTATTGATTTTATGGCAAATATTAGTTCCATACTGATCTCATCTCAATAGAAGTTAGTATATAATTTCCAAACACATACATTGAGATTTTACATAATGTCTAAACTTTAAACTACGAGGCCAACTTTCTAATGGAGGATCATGTTAAAGGGGAGTAGGGTATGGATTTGAATATAAGCTACACATCTCAAAGTTAACACAATCTTTTGATCAATTACTTTTATCAATATGCATATTATTTTATGTGTTTTTTTAATGAATGATACGGTCAATATTTGTGTACCTATTTAACTATATAACGAGGCGTGAAGTTAGGCTTTTTGTCACACCACATGAGGTTTGGTTCAATCTTTGTTGTATGAGACAGAAAAAGCGCAAAATGTCTGTCTTAAAAAAGATAGTTGAATAAAATGAAAAAGATAGTTGAATAAAAAGAATTTGATAAAGTACTCTCACCAATAAGCATCTTTAATAAGCTTAGTTAAACACTCATTAAATAAAAGATATTGCCATTTTATAGGCAGGTTGGGGTTTGGTTTAGTGGTTATATACTTATATATGGGTACCAACTTATATAATAAGGTCACAAGTTCGATACCCACTCGAATCAACCCTTGATCTTTTTTTCTTATAAGACAATAACAGAATGATAATATCTTATATAGTTGTATCTGACGAGGTATGGTTAATACGCTCACGCAAGATCGAGGCTCCATTGGAGAAACCGATCTTGAATCGTGTAAAAGTGAACAGATTTTGACTTTGAGCCTTTGTAAGAATGTCCACCAACTGGTCTTAATTAGTAGATATATGCTTCCGAGTATGCTTCATGCGCGCCTAAAAATAGGCCGGATTTGCACAAAGGTAGGTAGCCCGTGTTGTCACAAAATAGGGACGGTGGCTGAGGCAGCTTGATTCCCAATTCAAGGAGTAGCTTTTGATCCACATAAGGTCAGCGGTGGTGTTGGAAACATCTTTATACTCAGCTTCGATCTGTTGATGATCAAGAAGCTGATTTTTACGAGCAGACTTCCAAGAGATTGTTTTAACATGCTGCCCTTTTGAAGAAAAGGACCATAATTTTTTACGAGCAGACTTCCAAGCGATTTCCTGTCACTAAATGCTGTCAGTTTTAACGGGCTGCCCTTTCGAAGAAAATAGCCATGATAAATAGTTATCTATAAATAGCGGAGTGCAGGTTTCACTACGGTCCAATGTAATTCAGTAGGTGAGTGCAAAAATTGGGAGAGGCGATTCACAGTGCAAAAGACATCAGAATATGTCAGAGATACGTATTGAAGAGTGAAGACCACCAACGAGTTTCCTGTAAGGGGTTGGATCAATAAGAGCATAGCCATCTTTGAGAAGCAAAGAAGTCCTGTGACACTTGGGAATGTTAACACTTTAGCTCCAACCATTGAGAAGGATTCAAGAAGATCAACAACATGTCTATGTTGAGATATAAATAGACCACCTGCTGTGGACATGACTTCAACGCCCAAAAACTTACGCAAGTTTCCAAGATCTTTAAATGAAAACCTGCAACTAAGTTGGAGAATGAAAGAGTCTAGGAATTGTTGTTGTTCCCGTAGTAACAATGTCGTCGACATAAACTAAGAAGTAGAGACAAACAACATTCTTCTTGCACATAAAGAGCGAGAATCAGCTATGAAGTTTGAAAATTCGGACTGAAGAAGAAAGCCTTTTAAGTTCCTGGAACCAAACTCGTGGAGCTTGTTTTGAACCATATAAAGAACTGCTTAACCAAACAGTATCTCCTCAATAAACACAACATATCAAGTGTACAATGATGCACACAGTTGCACAGATTTCAGACGACTCAATACATGTGTTCCAGACACTATGGACCAAATTACTCAGATCGATCAAATTAGAAAGCACGAGTCTTTAACACCCAATCTAAAAGTCGGATATATGGCCAAAAGATTTGCACAATGCCATGTATTTTAGCCTTAGATCAATAATTCTCAAAGACCACAATCTCGACTAAATCATGTTAACCCCAAATTCTATGTTTAATACGTAGGAGAGGCGCAATAACAAGTAATGTGATTAAAAAACCATAATTTTACCATTGAAACAGGCAAAAAAAAGCATTTTTAGCATAATTTCAAGAGAAAATAACATAATGTTATGAAAACTGAATGTCCAAACGCTCCGAAAACCGGCTATCACAGACTCTGAAAATACATATTACAGAGGCAGCACCATGTAAACCTCTGCAAAATAATACGACAAAAGTAACAAACCAAAAAGCATCTTTCAAAAGTTTCTAATTTAAATAATATTAATGTCTGAGTAGTTTGTTCTGATGGTTATGTGCTCACCTTTCAAACTTTAGGTCGCAAGTTCAACACCCATCCGAAACAAACTATTATTATTATTTTTTTTTTTTTTTTTTTTTTAGTTTTAAATTTTTATAGTTTTTCTACATATATTTATAAGTCATGATAGTTTGAACGACACACTTTCAATCACTTCCAACTTTGAGACAGGGACGAAGCCAGGATTTTGGTTTCGGGTGGGCCAAATATCAAAGTAGCACTTGACAAAAAAAATACATTATTACTCCGAAAGAATAACTCCAAGTTAATGTTGAAAACACACAAGACGAAAGCAAAAACAATTGTTATAGTTAAGAAAACATGATAACTAATTTAGTTGTGATAAAAGAATGATACAATAAATAAAGTATTTAACGGGTAACAATTTCCCGACTTTTATATAAATCCGAGTATGTATTATTAAACTACAGCAAATAAATTGGGTTTGGGTGGGCCAATTAGATTTTAATGGATCAATTTACTCAAGTGTACATAATATAAGTAAAAGTTTTGGTAATCTTTGGGTGGGCCTTGGCCAACCCAACACATAATGTAGCTTCGTCCCTGCTTTGAGATATAACGAGGTGGGCATCGGTCCGCCGCGTTGCGGCGGGACATTGTTTCACGTCGTCGATCGAACTTCTCGGCTGTGAACTTGTTCCCTCAAGAATAATAATGACTACTGAGCAAGGTGCCAAATCAATATTAAGCCATGCTACAATAGCACCTGAACGAAATAAAAACTTCTAACATTTCTTAATGATTTAGTCATTTGGACTTATTACACGTGTCCCATTTTTAAATTAAAATCTAAAAGGACTTTTTGCCATCATTAGAAGTGAGCATGTGTTAATCTGTAAAAGGATGGGCTAATATTGGCGGGCTGGGCTGTGGAAAAGGCGCTGGTGGTGATGCAAAATTTACGTCATGATCGACGCTCTATTGTATAGTGTATAATTATTCGTTCAAATTAAGACACATATTTGACATAGATTGAAATATTATATGTCAAAAGGAGGCATTTTATTTTGCATACTCTAATTTTGGGGTATATTAATGGACAAATCCCCACCATCCATCTAGTTTGATTTAATGTTAGGAATTAACCTAAGATTAAATAGGAAACATAAGTCCATGTTTTTTTTCTCTGTCTTTTTATCTTTTTTATTATTCATTTTTTTCCTTTTTTTTTTCTTTTTTTTTTTTCTTTTTTGCATCTTTTTTTCACGCTTTTATAGTTTTTTTTTTCTTTTTTCTTGGTGTCTTTTCTATACACGTTTTTTTTTTTTTTTTTTTTTTTTTTTTTTTTTTTTTTTGTTATAATTCACGTTTTTTTTTCCTAATAAACGTTTTTTTCCGCTTTCATACATTTTCGTCTGTTTTAATACGTTTTCGTCCGTTTTCATACGTTTTTGTCTGTTCTAGCCCGCTTTTATATATTTTCGCCCGTTTTCGTACGTTTTCGTCAGTTTTCATACGTTTTTGTCCGTTTTCATCCGCTTTCTTACGTTTTTGCCCGTTAACGTCTGTTTTCATATGTTTTCTTACATTTTCGCTCGTTTTCATACGTTTTCGTCCGTTTTCATACGTTTTTGTTCGTTTTAATACATTTTCGACCATTTTCTTTCGTTTTCGTCCATTTCTAATACGTCTTCGTCCATTTTCGGACGTGTTTTTACGCTTTCATACGTTTTCGTCCGTTTTCATACATCTTCGCCCATTTTCTTATGTTTTCGTTCGTTTTCATACGTTTTCGTCCGTTTTCATTCATTTTCTTTCGTTTTCGTCTATTTTCTTTCGTTTTCGTCCATTTTTCAAACGTTTTTGTCCTTTTCATACATGTTTTTACACTTTCGTACGTTTTCTTTCATTTTCATACATTTTCATTCGTTTTCTTACGCTTTCGTTTATTTTTTCATTCGTTTTCGTCCGTTTTTAAAAGTTTTTGGCAATTTTCATACGTTTTCATATGTTTCTAAATATCACAAGTGATATTCTGAATATTAAAAATTATATTCTGAATATCACAAATTATATTCTGAATATCACAATTGATATTCTGTGATATTGAGAATATCACAAGTGATATTCTGAATATCACAAGTGATTTTCTGTGATATACAGAATATCACAAGTGATACTATGAGTACCACAATGATATTCTGGATATCATAAGTAATATTTTGTAATATTCAGAATATCACAAGTGATATTCTGAATATCATAAGTGATTTTCTGAATTTGACAAGTGATATTCAACAAATATTTTGTAATATGAAAATCACATGTGATATTCAGAAAATCACAAATGATAGATATTCAGAAACTCACAATTTATATTTAGAATATCACCATTGATATTCATAAAAACACAAGTGAAATTCTGAATATTAATTGTGATATTCAGAACGTTTTCGTCCGTTTTCATCTGTAATCTTTAGTTTTCGTCCATTTTTCATACGTTTTCATTCGTTTTCATACGTGTTTTTACGTTTTTATACGTTTTTGTCTGTTTTCATAGGTATTCGTCCGTTTTCTTACATTTTCGTCCATTTTCTTACGTTTCTGAATATCACAAGTGATATTCAGTGGTTCTAGAATATCACTTGTGATTTTATGAATATCACTTGTGATATTATGAATAGCACTTGTGATTTTCTTATGTTTTCGTCTGTTTTCATACTTCATCCATTTTCATACGCATTACTCCATTTTTTTTACGTTTTCGTCCGTTTTTATACGTTTCCGAATATCATAAATGATATTCAGAATATCACAAATGATATTCAGAATATCACTTGTGTTTTTATGAATATCACTTGTGATTTTCTGAATATCACTTGTGATTTTCATGTTAAAAAACATTTGTTGAAAATCACTTGTCAAATTCAAAAAATCACTTATAATATTCAGAATATCACTTGTGATACTTTGAATATCACAAAATATTACTTATAATTTCCAGAATATCATTTGTGGTACATATAGTATCTGTGACATTCTCCATATCACATAAAATCTCTTGTGATATTCAGAATATCACTTGTGATATTCAGAATATCACTTGTGATATTCAGAATATCACAGAATATCACTTGTGATATTCAGAATATAATTTGTGTTATTCAGAATATCACTTGTAATATTTAGAAACATATAAACGTCTGAAAATTGCCAAAAACATTTAAAAACGAACGAAAACGAATGGAAAAACGGACAAAAACGTAAGAAACGAACGAAAAATGTATAAAAACGGAAGAAAACGTATGAAAGAGTAAAAACATGTATGAAAAGGACAAAAACGTTTGAACACGTCTGAAAACGGACGAAGACGTATGAAAAATAGACAAAAACGAAAGAAAACGGACGAAAATGTATTAAGACGAATGAAAACGTATGAAAACTGACGAAAACATATAAAAACGAACGAAAATGTAAGAAAACATATGAAAACAGACGTTAACGGGCGAAAACGTAAGAAAGTGGACGAAAACGGACAATAACTTATGAAAACGGACGAAAACGTAAGAAAATATATGAAAACGGGCGAAAACAAACAAAAACGTATGAAAACAGATGAAAATGTATTAAAGCGAAAAAAAACGTTTATTAGGAAAAAAACGTGAATTAGAACGAAAAAAAAAAGAAAAAGGAAAAGCGTGTAAAAAAAAAGTAGCATGTAAAAAAAAGACAAAAAAAAAATTAAAAAAAAAAAAAAAAGCCTTGTAGCTTGAAAAGAAAAGGCAAAAAAAAGGTAGAAAAAAAAAATAAATAATAAAGAAAGAAAAAAAAGAATAATAAAAAAGACAAGAAGACAAAAGAAAAAAGAAAAAAAAAAACATGGACTTATGTTTCCCCATTTAAATCTTAGGTTAATCCCCACTATTATATCAAACTAGATGGATGGTGGGGATTTGTCCATTGATATGCATCAAAATAAGAGTATGCATTTGAATTTTCCTCATGTCAAAAGTCTATACGGAATTGTTTCGTTTATATATTTGGATACCCAATTACCCACTAACACGATTTCTTACATAAGTACTTTTACTACCATGGCTTTATCTATGTCCTTTTATCATGAATGACACGGTCAATATTTGGGTGCTTGTTTACGAGCCTTCAAGTTGGGCTTATGCTATTTCGACTTCACATGAGTTTTGCTTCGATATTTGCTATTTCTGCCACCATCGCCACGTCACCACCCTACACACCCACCACCACACACACCCCTTCGCCACCACCACCCCACACCCTTCAAAAATGGTTGTAGGGTTATGGGTTAACAGGTGGTGGTGATGACAAAGACAATGGTTGGAGGTTACAGGATGATGGTGGTTATGCCGTTATTGTTATTGATGGTCATTGTCGTTATGGCAAAGATATCTAGTCTTTTTAATGCACGTGTCATAATGAGACATTTGAAAAAGTATGTGTTTATTGTATGACTTAAACTACTGTATATAATGCCACATAAGTGCCACGTCTAATTCGTTAACTTTTGTCGGTATAACAAATTTTCATGTCTTATATTAGCACAAATCTGAAAGTTCAAGTATTATTATTATTAGAGTTAATGTCATTTTTCGTCTCTGTGGTTTGCCGGGTCAATCATGTTTAGTCCCTGCCGTTAAAATTCGTCGGGTTTGGTCCCTGTGGTTTACAACCCATACGGGTTTGGTCCCTTGACCGTCAGTTGACCGTTAAGTATATGCAAAAAGACAAAAACACCCTTAGCTATATATATATATATATGCAAACCACAGGGACCAATCTTGATTAAAAAAAATTTTAATAAAAAAATTCTAAAAAAAAATTCTTAAAAAATTCAAAAAAAAAAAAAAAAAATTAATAAAATTTTTTCTAAAAAATTTGAAAAACATTCTAAAAAATTTTTTTTTTGACGAAAAATTTTTATTCCAAAAAAGAAAAGTTTTGAAAAAAAAAATCTGATAAATTTTTTCTTAAAAAATTCGGAAAAATTTCTAAAAAAAAAAATTGACGAAATTTTTTTTTTCCCAAAAAAAAAATTTATAATAAAATTTTTTCTTAAAAAATTCGAAAAAAATTTTCTTAAAGAACTTTCAAATTTTTAATAAAAAAAATTATAAAAAAAAAAATTAATAAAAAATTTTCTTAAAAAATTCGAAAAACATTCTAATTTTTTTTTTTAAATTACACTAGAAAAATGAAAATAATATTTGGAAAAATCTAAAATAACTTAAAACTAATTTTAAAATTAAATTTGTATTTTAAATTACCCAATCACCATTTCAATTATGTGTGGGTTTGGTGTTTTTAGATCGATTGGTGGTCGAGTCGTGGTCAAGCCGTGAGCATAAGCTCACGGCCGTAGCTTGTTGCTTGCGTTTGAGTTCACCGCCACCCAACACCACCACCACCTAACACCGCCACCACCCACCACCACCCAACACCACCACCACCGCCACCATCCACCACCACCTAACACCGTCACCACCCACCACCACTTAACATCGCCACCACCCACCACCAAACACCACCACCACCTAACACCGCCACCATGGATAGCAGTAAGTGGTGGTGGTGGTGGTGTTAAGTGGTGGTGGTGGTGGCGGTGTTAAGTGGTGGTGGTGGTGGCGGTGTGTAGTGGTGGCGGTGTGTAGTGGTGGTGGTGGTGTTAAGTGGTGGTGGTGGTGGTGGCGGTGTTAAGTGGTGGTGGTGGTGTTAAGTGGTGGTGGTGGTGGTGGTGGTGGTGTTAAGTGGTGGTGGTGGTGGCGATGTTAAGTGGTGGTGGTGGTGGTGTTAAGTGGTGGTGGTGGTGGTGGTGGCGGTGTTAAGTGGTGGTGGTGGTGGCGGTGTTAAGTGGTGGTGTTAAGTGGTGGTGGTGGCGGCGGTGTTAAGTGGTGGTGGTGGAAGGCGGTGAAGGTGGTGTGAAGAGTATGAGTAAATGTCATAAATCGTCCCTGTGGTTTTTTGGGTCAATCACGAATAGTCCCTGCAGGATCAAATGACAAAAATACCCTTCAGCATAACAGTCAAACTTGGTCAAGGGACCAAACCCGTATGGGTTGTAAACCACAGGGACCAAACCTGACGAATTTTAACGGCAGAGACTAAACATGATTGACCCGGCAAACCACAGGGACGAAAAATGACATTAACTCTTATTATTATTATTATTATTACTATTATTATTATTATTTTACTACACGTATCATAATGAGACATTCAAAAAAGTGCTAATAATACACTTTATAGACATGACGTATAGTACAACAAACACATATGTAAACTTAATAGACGACCAGTATAGAAAGAAAGCCGAATGGCAATGAATGGTTAAAAGAATATCAAATTTATGAATGGCTCGGCAGTTATAAAAAAAACAACACTCCGCAAACCCTCAATCTAGAAAGCACGGGTCTTTATGGTTCCTAGAACTCAAATCAAATCAAACATCAGTTGCACATCAGTTGCATTTTAAGGACTGAAAGCAAAACAAAATTCCTAGAAGAAGTAAAACTGGATGTCAATGAAAACTTAAGCAAATCAAACATCAGTTGCATTTTAAGGACTGAAAGCAAAACAAAATTCGGGTTGATTGCTATGTATAATCCAACAAGATCATCACCATCCGAAAAACAAGTGAAAGCTAGAGGGCTATATAAGCTAGAAGTGTATCATGCGAAAAAAAAGAAAGGGAAGTCTTAACTTCAGAACATACCACCAAGATACAGCTGAAAGTTAAGCCAGTAATGGTCGTAATTTAGAGAAAAAGATAAGCTAGTAGTAAAAGGCATCATAAGCCAAAAAAAAACCATAAGAATGAGACCAAAAAAAAAATGGTTACAAAATACTCAGCACATAAGAATGAGACAAAAAAAATGGTTGCAAAATACACAGAACATTCGAAAAGCATCAGCTACCATGTCTTTTGATACTTCTATCAACCATATAAATCAACAAAAAACCAGTAAATCATAGTGCAAAAGAATAAGCAAATCCAAAACGAAGTACTTGTTCCTTCATAAATCATAACATCCCTATTTTTACCTTTTTGTTGAAGCTGTTCTTTTACTGTAAGAAAATATCTAAATATAATTTGCTGCAATCAGCAAGTAAATCAAGTTCACTTGCTGAGTCAAAACTGGGGTACATGGCCAAAATATTTCCACAACCCCAAGTACAGCAAACTTCAGAATCCGTTTTTACCATTATAAGCATAGCATTTTAGCCTAAGATCAAGCATAAGAAACAATTACAAGGATTATAGTAAGATCATGTCAAACATAATGATACAGTAGCAAGTAATGTAATTAGAAAATGATAACTCTACCATTTATAGGGGCCAAAAATATGGCATTTTTAGCATAATTTCAAGAGAGAACATAATGTTACGGAAACCCGAATGTCTAAATGCTCTGAAAAAACCGGGTATCACTGACTCTGAAAACTCATGGATTAACACAGAGGTACCATGTAAACCTCTGCAAAGGGCCACAGACATATATACAAGTTTAAACCAAACAAGGCCTTATTCTACCTGATGGTGACAAACTTGTTAGTACCATGTTTAGCCCAATGAAGCCTCAAGTCGATTGCATTAGCAAAGTTGTAGCTTTCAGAAGCAAGTTTCTCCAATACCTTCTTAAATGCACCTTGACTCATCTTCCTCCCAGCAATCCTTGCTCCACGACGTTTGGTACTCATTGGAAGCGGATACATTGATATGGTAGTAGTACAACAAGCTGATTGCCACCCGCCAGACCCCCATCGATAACACTGCTGTTGGACCCCTGTACATGAACAAACAGGTATCGGTATACCAGAAATATCCATATCAATCCCGTTTATCACCACATCCATACTTCTCTTCACGGTTTTTGAACGACCAGAAGGATTCCCATTTTCTTTCGGTAGAGAAGACGCTTTCCTTGGCTTCTTAGCTCTCGGCTGTTTGGGATTAGCAACAGCCGACCCGGATCTTCTCTTCAACTGAACACCACTACCGGATCCACCACTCCCACTGTCCCCACCACCAGACACTGCACTATCTTCCATCATCATCCCATGATTATTCGACGAATCAAGCTGATGCATCATGTGCATCGACTGTGATCCCGAAGAATCGTGAATAAGCGGATAATTATTGTTTCCAGGATGCATATGATGGTGCCGCTCCCTTTGTATCCAACCATCCCTCATATATTGCATAGGTAAAGGCGATTCGTTAACAACAGAATTGCGAAGGTGATTATGGTGGTAAGGCATTACCCCATTCGGGTTCACCATGATCGGATGTTCACGTGGAGATAAGAAAGGTTTCGTGTCTCTGTGGTCGACCATAGGAGACATTAGTTGCAAACCAAGGTGTTCCTTGAATGGAGGTGGTTCATAGTAGCCCCAGTTCCGTATATTCAATCCATCGTCGTCCATCTGAAATACAAATAAAGCCGGAAAAAAAAAAACAAATATATCAACAGAAGGTTTTCAATCTCTAAATAATAAACAACTAAACCTTTGCAATTGAAACCTAACAAAGATTCGGCATGTCAAATTATCAATAGAATAAAAATATCAAATTTACAATAAATGACCTGATTTGCAATAGAACCAATCAGATTTTCAAACTACACAACAATGCACAATAAAATACCCCCATTTTAGCATTTAAACAACCAAACCTTCGAATTAAACCACAATGTATAACAAAAAACCATAACTTCACCAATTCAATAATAAAATTTACACCCGAAAAACCTTAACCTTAGCAATTGAACAACTAAGGGGGTGTTTGTTTAAGCTTATATGTGTCTTATGAGCTTAATTGGTTTTCGGCTTATATTTCATAAGCTCTAAATTTTCGGCTTATTTTAAGACTTGTAGACATATATAAGTTTATTATGATATGATAAACTTATACAAGCCCATAATCCCCAAACAAGCTGGACAATTGTGGCTTATGAAATATAAGCCAAAATCAAATAAGCTCATAAGCCCGCATATAAGCTTAAACAAACACCCCGTAAATGTTCGATTTAAACCCAAATTTACAATAAAAAGCCCTAATTTCAGCTACTTGACATAATTGTGCAACTAAACCCAATCAAATGGTCGAATTAAACAATAAAAAGCCCTAATTTCAGCATATATTACAAACCAAAATATTGCAGCAAAAAACCCCCAAATGTGTTCAACAAAAGCCCTAATTTTGTCAATTAAACCGATATATAAAATTTATCAAAATTTCAATTTAAACACAAATTTATAGCAAAAAAACCCTAAATTTACAAATTGAACAATAAAAAAAAAACCCTATCTGTAACAACTAAAAATTAAAAAGCCAAAAATGCAGAACAAAAAGGCCCAATTTAATCATTTGAAACCCAGATCTAACATAAACAATAACAAAACAAACAGATCCAAACCAATGCCTAACAAAAATGTAAAAAAAGAACAGATCCTCATATGAAATGATGAAAAGTTTTATAAAAAACAAAAATTGTGTCGGTGGTTTATATATAAAAAGTAGTAATAAAGAAGATGTAAAAGAGCAAACATTCTTTTTATAACAAAATGGAAAGAGAAAGAGAAAAAATTTGTTAAAATTGTGATAAGAGAGAGAAAACTTACTAGGGTAAAGAAACGGCTGTTTTTAGGGTTTCTTTTGGTTTCTTTTCTGGAGAGAGAGAAGATTAAGATTGAGATTGATGAGAGAGAAAACTCAAGAAAATTTATATGATGGAAGAAAGAGATATATCTCTCCTAAATATAGATACTGCTACAGTACCATTTCTATCTTTATTTTTGCTCTGCATTCTATAATAATAAAAAAATACATTTTTTCTTTTTTTTTAGTTTGCTCTCCATTTCCTTTTCTTACTTTTCGTATAATATTTTTTACCATAAGTAATTAATGTTTAATTACTTTAAAATATGTAATAATAATTTTAGTAATTGATATTTTCTTCGTCTTCGTCTTAAAATTATTGTTTACTGACAAAAAAATAAATAGTTTAAGAAAAATATATTTATTACTGTTTTAAATTTTGCAAAAGCAACAAAATGATACTCCGTACCAGGGGTGAGCAAACGGACTGGACCGACCAGACCGGACCAAGACCGGACCGACCACATTCGGTCCGGTCTCGGTCTAGGGTTTTTCATAATTTCGGTCTCCGTCCGGTCCGGCTAAAAACCGGACATTTAGCCTATTTGGACCGAGACCGGATCGACCACATTCGGTCCGGTCCGGTCTCGGTCTAGGTTTTTTGCCGGATTCGGTCTCGGTCCGGTTTTTCTCGATCCGGTCCGGTTTTGAACCTATGAGCAGTCTTATTCCATACTAGTTTTAACTTTTGACATTTAATTAATGATTTTATTTAATTTTGTAATTAATAAATGAGGTTTGATAACAACCACGCCATGGGTGTTGTAAAGCTTTTCTTAATTAAAAACATTTCTAATAACTTACTTGATATTAATACATATTTTATTGAAACTCACTTATCTTAATAATATATGTTTAAATCATGTATTTATTGAAATGATCAGTTCATATTTGAAAACATTTTTAATTAAGAAAAGCTTAAATAATACTCATATAGTTATTGTTAGCAAAACCCTTAATCTATACTAGTAATGCATTTGGGACATGCTATTAATAAAATGCTTAAAAATTCAGATTCAACATGTTACTTATAGTAAAAATATCTGTATTAATTTTGCAATTAATTCAATACATACACATAAGGCTTAAAAATTCAGCAGTCTTCTTGGAAATTAAATACAATACATTGTAACAGCCCCAATTCAAAACATTGTAACAGCAAACACTAATTCAAAACCTATAGTAACAGCCTCCAGAACATTTAAAACAAAATTAAGAGACATCATATATAAACCTCCTCACTCTCGTTACATCCCACATACATAAAACATGAGTGAATCCCATCATCGATCTTTAGCGGACATAATAAAAGGAGTGAAAGAGAAATGAGATATAGATTATCTCTTGTGTGTTGTGTGTTGCTCGGCCCGGTCACCCCACTTCCGACCGAGTCGCCGCCACTGGTAGTTCAAGGTTCCAAACGGTCGGTCGACTCCAAAACTCACGAACCGTTCGTGGTCTCAACCGACAACTCACTCCACAAAAAAATAAAAAAATGTACCGTTTGAACATTAAAACTCTTACACAAAATTGTCATTTAACTAACAACAAAATACAAAACAGTCTTTATCATAAAATCACTGTCATCTCATGCCTCAAGTAGAGATCTTGACGTCATGGTCTTGTGTGCTTTGAAGAACAAAACAAGATAAGTAGGTTGGGGTTCGTGTGTTTGAGCATAACAAAAATCTAGAAGGGTCTCATGTGTTGATTGTATTAGTGATTCGGTTTTAGAAGAAAAATACAAGAAAGATTAGAACTGATCTCTTGTAAAAAGGAAAAGATATGTGGGAAGAGTTTGTGGTTGCGTAAAAGTGGTGGTGTGAAATTAGGGTAAGTTATGGGAGTGAAAATTAGGGAAATGTTGTTATACGGGTGGATTTGGGTTTTAGTTATTGGACTTGAGCTAAATTTCACTAGACACACCCTGGGTTGCAATTCGTTGGACTTTCAATAGTTGGAACAAATTTTTTGTTGATTGTTTTAAGTGTGACGTTTAAATGTTTTAATTGCGAAAAGTGATACTTGGTTTTAAGTGAATTAAAATATATAAATGATGCGTGGGAATCGCACCTTGCTTTACCTCTCGAGGGATCTCGCGAGGCTTACAACCCCCACCAGGCAGTGTACCTGATCGTTGTAGTATAGTATAGTGACAAGTACCGGGGGATTGATCGTTCAGCTTAGGAATAGTGTCGCTAGGATTAGAAAACCTAATTAATAGTTCTAGAGGTGGAAGATGATTATTTTTGTATTTTTATATTTTTTATAAAAGCAAGTAAATCTCGGGTTTTGAAGGAGTGGGCGGAATTAGTTGCTAATCAACTAACCCAAAACTAAGATGCAATCAAAATAAAATAATAAAAATGAAAATAAACTAATATTAAACTAAGGTTGTGAGCAGTATGTGGAGAAATTGTGTTTACTTAGACTTCATTACTCCCTAGATATCTTTTACATGTCAATTACTTGTTATACTTGTATGGATGACGGATTGTATTCCTTAATACCATTCGTGGGGTGGCATACATAACTCCCCAACTCTATGAGCTCTTATCTCCTCCTACACCATGACCCAGGACAACTATAGGGATTGTAAACAGTGGCTCATGCATTAAATACAACCAATAAAGACCTAGTACGCCTCGGTTCATGTTTCTTAAGACGTTCAAGCATGTTACCATTGGAGATCTGCCAGTTTTCTTAAGCCTAACATATAATATCATTCATCCAAGAACAAGAATAGACAAGTAATCAACACATAATCAACATCTAGGTTTCATTAGATCTAAGCAAACACAAAGAAGATCTAGCCTATCATAGTAGAATTAAGATAAGAACAAAAGATAAACAACCAACACATAGACATATTGATTGAATTAAGAGTATACTTATCTCAATTACAATGCAAGGTCTCAAGGGTTTGGAACCCTTGAAAAACCTGTAAAAGAGGCACCAAAATCGTCTTTAGGGTTTCACCAAAACTTCTCTTCTTCAATGAAAAAACTAGAAAACTATATATAGGAAAATCGTCCTGACGGCGTCAAGAGTTAAATCTGACGCCGTCAACTCGCCGCCATAAACTTCCTCGGACGCCCTAGATCCACTTGTGACGGCCTATGTGACGCCGTCACCTCCTACGGTAAATTAATCTTGGCCACTTTGACGCCGTCATCTACTCATCTGACGCCGTCACCAGCTACGGTAAAATATTCATCATGTCTGACGCCGTCAAGACTCAAGTCGTGACGCCGTCACCTTGTATTTCCAGCTTGGATTTTTGGTACTTTGTCGTTTCCTTCACTTTATGCTCCAAAAACGTCCAAAATAGCCTCTTTTCCAGAATTCACTCTCCAAACACCTAAAATCACAAAAGGAACGATTTAGGGCAATATTTGATCAAATAAAGTCGGATTCGGGCTTAAATGACCCCCTAAAAACGGATCATTTTTCGCCTCATCATATACCCTTACACTTGAGATTTGCTTGTCCTCAAGCAAATGAGCTTTTATTCTACTCAAAAGACAAGTTAGGGGTCATTTAACACTAATATAAAAGTAATTACAACAAATAATCATTCCACTAAAGACCAATAGACAAGCACGGAAGTCATATACAAGCACCTCACAAATAGTGTTTAGATACTCACATCTCTCGGGTGTAATAAAGTAATATAACATTATGGAAATGGAAGATATCTCTCACTACCTGTCATAGCAAAATAGATTACCATAGGCTTGGGAAAGGATCAAACCTCCACCACATGGCGTAAGCACTTAGGATAAACTATCAAAGAGGTCTTTTTAAAGGGTTATAACGTTAGGTGTAGGGATATGAATTACACGGTTTTGTTGGATAAAGGGAATTTTACTGGTGGCGAGTTAACAATCTTAGTAAATTACATGTACAAGATGGCGTTGCTAAGCCAAGACTAGACTCGACTTAAGCTAATAAATGAAAAATAACAAAAACATAAAATGAACATAGAATGAAAACGGGATGGTAGTCCGTATGTTTTTTTCTCTTTTTTTTTTTTTTTTTTTTTTTTTTTTTTTCTATTTTTTTTCTTTTTCTTGATTTTTTCGATTTTTTTTTTTTTTTTTTTTTTTTTTTTTTTTTTTTTTTGCATACACTCTTACCCTACCATCCAAAATAATACATCATAGGGGTATGAGCAATCCCCTTACACTTGAATCTTTACATACTTTACATTAACTATTCTAATGACTCGAATTAAGAAAATCAAAACACTTGGAGCACTTTTAAGATTAACGTACATATGGGGGTAATAAGTGATGTTCTTCCCCATTACTCCATATATAGTAATACAAAGTTAGAACAAAAAATTTTTAGTTGGCCTCATTTGTTTGTATCTCTTATACCGATTTTTGTTATAGAATACTTATTACATGTTATGTTTCTTAAATTTCTTTGCATAATGATATAACGTTTCGTCTCAAAACAACCGTTTGACAACTACATTTGCTTACCATAATTAATAATCAAATATGTTTATATTTTTTCCTATACACATGATTCTTCCGGTCTTGCACACCAAACCCGACATCAACAACAACGTCGACCACATGAAATTTAACAAAAAAAAAAGCCGCACCGCAGCAACGCGCGGGCTATTTTGCTCGTATATATATATCCGGTATAATTTTTGGACCACAGTTTTGATTGAGTTTCGATAATTAAGAGGAGCAACATCGTGATGATAATCCCACGGTTTTGAAGTTTTATTTGTAATGGTTTTAAATGTATTTGAATTATTATGTAATGGTTTTTTTATTATTAATGATAGTTAATTCTGTATCAAATATTGGAGGGACGTTTTGTAACCGAATAACATTTGATCGTCGCAAAATATAGTCACAGGGTACCCGTCGTCGCATTGCGCAGTTACCCTGTTACGTATAATTTTAGGGCTATGTTATACAAACCCTCTCTATATATTGTCACATCAGGGGATTTGGTCAAACCGTACAACTCGCGATGCACACCGTACAAGTCAGTGATGCATCTAATGATTGGATACCATCCCTATAGAAGGGTGTGGATAACTCACCCCATAATTTTTTTTAGGGTTTTGCTAACAACAGCCCTAAGAGCTGTGTTTAAGAGGATATTTTTTCTTACAATTTGATGTAATATACTATTTCAACCAATCAGAATTAAGTGTTAGTTATGCATCCATTTTTTTCGAAATTATTTCCGCAATTTTAGTGATTTTCATCCAATCATAATAATTCATTAATAACATTGTAATAACAATCACTTGCTTAAACACAGCCCTAAGGGCTGTTGTTAGCAAAACCATTTTTTTTATACAATTTAAACGAAAAAGCTGACAATACATTAAACTTGATTAAATTGTTTATTTTGTTTTAATAGTGTACAAATAAACTAGTTATAATACCTGTGCATGCACAGGGTTTTTAAAATTTTGTTTTGATTATGTATTATTATCGATTAACAAATGAATCACTTAACATGTTTCAATTGGTTTTACTTGGTGCACTAAAAAATAAAAAAGCATATGTATATATGTTATAATCTACATATTATTTTAGGAGAATGCTTTTGGATTAAAAATTAAATTTATCATTCAATCAAAATTACATGATGATACTTGACTTGCATGACATGTTAGTGATATATACTTTTAGTTTTGCAAACCCATACTATCAATTTACGATATGTTTTGTAATTGTGGTATTTTTTGTACTTATATTTTCGTTAAAATATGTAGCATATTTAGATAATTTTAAAGATTGATTCATTTATTTGATTATGAATAACCATCATACCATGTTTACTAATGTACCTTTTTGTTTGAAATTTTGCATTTTCATAAGTTTGTGTTATTTACTTCTCAAGTTTGATCATAAAATTACCAAATTAACATAGATTCTTACACTATAGCTTCTTATTACATAAAGAGAAACAAAAAAAATGTGATGGGTAGAACTCAAATTTAATCTTACGTTTATGTCTAATGTATAAAAATAATTTTTCTCTGAGACCGAACTATATAATGAAATTACAATTACTTGTATAAGTAAATTATAAATGCATGAAAAAATGACAAAGAGTACATTCGCAAGTCTTTTAGGATTTTTTTGAATCCTTACCGACCTTTCATTTTAGTGCAACTTTTTTTACAATTGGCCTATATCATCAAGGTAAAAGACACCATATTTTAGACCGTTGGTTGATACCCATAGTGTTATTAATGACAACAAACACCTGCTAAGTTTTTTTTAACTCATTCAAAGTCACCTGCTAAGAATTCCCACCATAAAATTCCTCAGACACTAAAATACATCTTTGGTACATTAAAATTCCCCAGACACTAATCCTCTTCTAAAAACGCACACAACAAATTACATTGCACTTTAGTGTATATGATGATATCATAAAACTGCAAAAACCACTTACATGTTGCATTATAGTGAGGATAACAACAAAGTTAGTTATAACATTAAATAAGAAAACTTTATATTAGAACTAAAGGGGTGTTTGGTTATGCTTATTAAAGATGCTTATTGGCTTTTTCAATTACCATAACACAATAAGTTTATGATAAAGATACAAGCTTTTTTGAGAAGCTTAGTAAAAAAAACCTTTGAACTCAAAACTAATTCTATCATAGCTTAGTGTGTTTATAGTAAAAACACAAATATTAAGTGTAAAAGTTTTCAATAAAACATAATAAAAAAAAAATAGTAAAAGTTGGTTTGTATAACAAAAAAGTTAAACCATAAAAAGGGTTACTAAAAACTATCAACTAGAAAAAGCATAAGCCAAAGTTCTGTTGAGGTTTATTTCAGATTCTATCAAGAAGCAAAAAGAGGTTAATACATACATCATAAGTATAGAAGAATGGTATCCCACATTCGTGATTACCAACTCAATAACATTATCGCAGTATAGTAACGTAATAACCTGATTAAAAACTATATATGCTTGCTTAATAATTCTCATGTGCATACTTTAATTCCTTTACAACGGCCAACTATTATTATTTTTTTTTGGGATGAAACATTACGTCAATGAATAAAGTTAGGTTATCACCTATATAGTTTTTTTTTTTTTTTTTTTTTTTTTTTTTTTTTTTTATAGAAGGTGATTGTTATCAAATAAGAATTGTGATGCGTGCATTTTTTTTATATATAATCTAAGGAAAATACCTTCTAAATTAAATAATGACTATCAAACCCATGTTTTTTTTTTTTTTTTTTTTTTTTTTTTTTTTTTTTTTTTAATAATTAGCTTTGTATAATGTTTTTAACTGGCAGACATGCTGAGGTTGATGTTGATGTTATTGTTTAACTTTAATTATTGATATCATGTTGTACAAAATGTGCAAGTTTAGTAGCACATAATGAGCGTTAATGAAGTTAAAATATGCTTCGTAAAGTTTTTAAAATGTTTTTTTTTTTAGAAGGTGATTGTTATCAAATAAGAATTGTGATGCGTGCATTTTTTTTTATATATAATCTAAGGAAAATACCTTCTAAATTAAATAATGACTATCAAACCCATGTTTTTTTTTTTTTTTTTTTTTTTTTTTTTTTTTTAATTAGCTTTGTATAATGTTTTTAACTGGCAGACATGCTGAGGTTGATGTTGATGTTGATGTTATTGTTTAACTTTAATTATTGATATCGTGTTGTACAAAATGTTCAAGTTTAATAGCATATAATGAGCGTTAATGAAGTTAAAATATGCTTCGTAAAGTTTTTAAAATGTTTTTATGGATATTCATATATATATTTTAAATAACAATTTCATGAGTCGTTGTTATAGGTAGAATCGCGTATATTTATTTTCATATTATAGTAACTCGTGCTTACCATTTGATATATATATTCCTGTTATTAATAATTTAGACGTATTTAATATTCAAACCCGTGTACTCATAAATTAAACTTTTAAATAGAATAATATGAGTCCTTATTTAAAAAAATGTTCTAGTGGATGAAAGTCTACAACTAACAATATTAAAACTAATTCGCATATTTACAAACTTTTGTAATATAAATAGATGAAAGTCTAAAACTAATACTAATACTCATGTCATTTTAAACAAAGTTTATATTATAAAGTACAAGGGGTATAAAGTGTAAGGGTTATTTGTGTTTTTTCTAAAGTTATTAAAAACATGGAGACTTGTAATTTTACACTTAGCTCTATATATTTTATGTAAAATTCAATCACTAAAGTTTTATTAATTACTTCCTCTTTTTTCAAGTTTTTGTTTTCATAAATTTGACACTTGTATTTTTATGTATTTTTTTCCTTAACCAAATTTCTTCACCAAATTTATTAAGTTTGACCAAAATCAATTTAATTTTGACTTTTTATTGACCAATCACGTTGCTTGATTTTGCCTATGTAGCAAAATTGAGCTCTACTATTGGTCCAATTTTTTTTTTCAATGAGAAGAGATTTGCAAAAACACTACAAAATAATGTAATTCTTTTAGTATATAAAAATATATATAAAAGATTGAAACATTAAAAAGGTAAACATCAACTATTAATTTACACGGAATAATTTTAAACTTTTTTATGCTCACTACACCCTGCCCCGCTTTTTCATATTGACTTCATAGACATATTTTTTCTTCTTTTGGATATTGGTAATCGCTTTCTTTGGTTGTGTTTTTGAGGCTGCATTTTAAGCTGAGTATGAGTTACGTATTTTTTGAGAAATGTACATTGTCCAAAATTTTGTGTCTTTTATAGTTTTAGTGAAATGCACCCGATATGTTTTCTTTAACGACAATTTATTACACGAATATATCACATATCTTACACATAATATCTCACAAATGTCTTCAACGATAATTAAACCCAAAATCTCTTGGTTGACGAGTCACTCACATACAATTGAACCAAAAGCCTTCCGTATGCACCTGATAACTATTAATCTGGGTCCGCCCACCGGTTGATGTTTATCAGTTTGTAATTTTGTATACACAAACTTTTGAAAACGGTTCATGTAAAAGCCTAAAATGGCTACTCATATTTATCAGTAAAAACTATATTAGATAATCAATTCACTTAAGATGTCTTGAATACCCTCAGTCCCTTTGCCCGCCCTCTTACGAATTGTTAACATGAATCACGACATGGCCAGGTATGGCATTTACAGAAATCATCGTGACATAATATATAGCTAAGTCTGCTAGATGAGGGAAAAGTAAAAGATGAAAACTTCATATGAAAAAGGTAAAATGATAGTTATGACTTATGAGATGCATTGCTTCATGGAAAATACAAGATTTGAGGATTGCTATCTGCTACATACAGGTAACAGAAAGAAAAGATAGTAACCACTACTAACCAAACATGGGTGAACACAGAGATTGGGGGTGCTCGATATTGGATTGCAAGAATAATACTGTGAGAACTTGTACGACTACACCTCTAAAATTAGTAGAAACGATGCATGCATAGATTATCAGAATTTGCTAAAGTGAGAAGAAAGTATATTCCTGTATAGCATATGATAGGCAGCTGGTATAACTTGGAATCACTCATCCGACTGTATTAACTTATGGGGATATTGAAACAGAGATCTAAGTTTAAGGCAACTGATTGAATAAATAAGTAATAAATGTTAAACCTTTGAGAAAGTGAGTAACACATAATTTATTTCAAACAAGGCTTTCATGGCTTTAAGGAAATAAAAAATACAAATTACTCACACTTGACTCTACAAGATACAACTGGTACATTTTACACAAGTAAGAGAAACACCAGCTGCCCTTTTGTGCATTAGTTACAAATTTGCTTTTAGCACCTAGAGAGGATTGTGTATAGTTTGGGGAGAAAAAATTAACACAATTGGATAGGGTTTCATTTTGACTATCATCAGTTTACATTTTGACTATTGTAGTGGGTATAAGTTTTGACTGTTGTTGTGGGTTTCAAGTTTGACTATTGTCTCATAACCCTGTTTGAACTATAGACAAAGTTCTCTTCACCAGCAAGTGTTGAATTCAGCCTTCCAGCAGCCCATCCGTTGTTGACCACGCGGACCGGGTCCCCAGTTACCCGAGTGCCATCAACACGCCTATCGAATTCTGGAAGTCCATTTGCTTTTCTCTCTTTCCTTCTCTTTCTCTCCTCATCTCGTTCTTTCCTCAGCCATTGCTCTACTGTTCTCTGTAACCACAAACAAATTATTTATTGATTGGTACAGTCACGTTGAGTTTTCAGGTCAAATCTATCGCTTTCCAAACTTGAAACTAACATGCATTTATCAGAAACCTAAAACCGTTTCCTATGTGTAAACAACTTGAAACCACTTTGAAGTTCAAAGTCGGGCTATATGACCTTAAAAGTCAAACAGTAGGTGCAACATGTAAACTGCCCCTTAAAAGCTACAAAGGTATAATTGCTTCTAATTTAGCATATGCCAAGTATACGGTGATATTTATGAAATGGAACTTACCTAAAAAGCTAACCCTACCATTTATTTAGGAATATCTATAAAAAGAAATACTTCTTTTTTAATTTGTGCATGAATGCACTGTGCACGTGTATATTAAATTATCAATGCAAAATGAAGGGTAACTCACCATCAGAGACAGATTACTCATCTTTCTAACATCTTCCATGGTCGACGCTAACTGCAACTTCCCATTAGCAACGTAAACCTAAACAATGACACTTCTTTTGTTACCACAATAGCATACATAACAACAACAATACCCAAACATAGCTTCACATAAATGCATGAATGGCTAAAAACTTACTATGTGTGAAGGCCAATTCTCAAGACCATCAAAAATATGTGTAGCATATATGATAGTAGCACCGCGCACTTCACATTCCTTTTTTAGAAATGTCAAAAGATCAGCTCTAGCAAGAACATCTAGATCAACCGTAATTTCATCAAGAAGAAGAACCTACACACATATTGGTTGCAGAAGAGTAACTTAACACAAGTATCAAATCTTACTCGAGCTAATGGTCAATGTTTCAAAAAAGAATATGAGAATCTAACACTCCATCTCTTGAAACAACATTACAACAATCGTTAAACTTATCTAAATTACAGTTTAGTCAAAACAGAAGGAAAATGTAGCATGGAACCAGGACCCAAATCAATATCACAAATTTATATGATTAAGCTAATACCTTGAATTCCTTTAGAAGGCCCATGCATATCTGTACTCTTCTTCGTTGACCGTCAGATACCTTGTGCATCCTCCATGACAGATCAACATCTAAAACCTGTGATGTTTAAATACTTCAATACATTTCCTTACTTTGAAACTGATAAAGCATCAAGTGGAAGGTGAGAATAATACTGACTAATCTATAACATCAATATAGAGATTCACTTTGACTTTTAAGGTCTAACAGACAAATTTCCAAGTCTGAGTAAATTAAAGATGGTTGAGTCAACATGTTAGTTTTTCATACTGTTGGTCCCACAAAAAAGTGTATGAGAAATGAAAGAAACGATGTAAAATGTCTCTTTAACATACCTTAATTAGCTCAGCTCTTCGTTGAGGATCAACCCCTGCAACGCCGAATAACATTTTCTCAGCAGAAATATCCATTTGAATAGCAACATCAAAGCCAGCAAAAGCAACTTCCCTTCTCCACTGTTCATTCAAACAACTATTAGAACCCAAAAAAACACAAACTCTCACTGTCTCACAAAAAAGTTTAACTTTTTGGCTCAATCAATAATCTAATCATCAAAATACCCCTTTCTAAAAGCAAAAATATGGAGTCTTGTGGATAAAAAGCAATTACTATCAATACATAGCAATGGAGACAATTGGGATGTTATTTCTAGCATGTACATTATTAACAACAGCAACCAATAAACTACCGAAGAAGCCCGTATCTAATGTCTGTATTTACAGTGAAAGACTCCCGCTTTTCAGGACTTTTTACCAGATCAACAAATCAAAAGTTCAATCTACTAATTATCAGCAATGTGAATGAGTCCATACGTTTTAAAGGAAGAACAAGGGAAAAGCAAATTGGTTCCACACATTTGCAGCATTTGACTCTCTATATGGGATCAAAACAATAATTGATGCAATTTAGATGCGTATGACTTGATAGAATGTGATTTTTTTTTTACATCAAGATACTATTTGCGACTCTGTGAACATAACTACTACTAGAACTTCTTAAACGGTGATTCTGTAATCTTGACTTACGTGCCATTTTCAGAGCTCTAAGCAACTATACTGACGTACGGGCAGTGGTGCACCATAGAGTAAACACTACAAAGTAAAGAAAGTACTAAGTTTAATAGATTATTTTGTAGGAAAAAGACCCTTAGATTTTCAACATTCAACCATTTCTAACTAGAAGGATCCAAAACATACTTTAAATACTATTGAATGAACATTTTGAAATGTAAAACTCAATTTAGCTATATTGAGCTCTCAAGTGCTATTTTCCAATTCTTAGCTGACAGAACATTGATATAGCCTAAGCCTAAACTAACGAAAATAACAAGTAACAACAAGGTACACCTTGCATATTTGTTAATTCCTATTAATCCACCTATAAATTCAAATTAGTTGGTATACAACGTCTTAAAGAGATGAAAATGCACAAAACGTGTACGGCTTACCCTGGTGGAAATTTCTAGATCAGCCATTGATTGGATCCTATAGATGGTCCACTAGCTTTACGGTTGGTCATATTGTGTACTTCTTATAACTTCTCTACTCTACATTGTTTTCTTTTCATATAATGAAAACTCATCAAACTTGCTTACGCCTTATGGACATAACCATATTGGATGAACCAAACAGACATCTGTGCGAATGATTGTTTAATTATCCATAGCATGAAGTTTCCTAGCAGATACTACACACTTGCAACAATGCGCAATTAAAAGAAATTGGTAAAGTATGTAAGGTTAACACACTGATATCATTTATAAGAACAAAGGACAATGATAAAGCATCACAAACAGAAGTTACGTTTCAATGTGGGCCGTTGGATCTCATTGTTCAACAAATATGATCATGATATTGGTTTTCTATTTCTATGATCAGTCAATCAGATATTGAGAAGTAGTTAAGTAATTGCCAAGTAAGGTGTAGATGCAACAAAACTGCTCTTTGGTAAAAGAAAATTTCCGTAATGATACGTTACATTATAGTATTAAAGTTCTTAATCTTCAAATGAATACATTCATCTAAACACCCCTGATTGATCTCTATTCTCTAATAACATAAATAATCAAACAAGACATAAAAGAAAACATGGGTATCGGGATGAGTGTTGTCTATAGGCAATTAAAAGTAAGAATCTATCTAGTTTCACTACAGCAACTTGTCATTCTCCCTGCTTTTCAAAATCGGATTAGAGTATTTCGACCAGAAAAATCACAATCTGAACAACAAATGAAACCATCATGTCCATTTCAAAACTTACATCCATACACCGAATGAGAGTCCGACATTCATTCTAAATTTCTAATTCACCATTAATCGCAACATTTCAGCCAAACGAAACACATAACTATGATAATCCAATAAAATTTTAGCAAATAACTAGACAAGCAGACAAAATTACCTCACCACCGAGATAAGCAAGGTCACCAGAAGACGTCAAGGAAGTATCATGAAAAACAGATCTCCCAAGCACCCTAACCATATCAGGCTCCACCATATGCTTCCCTCCCAATATCTTCAATATCGTAGTCTTCCCAGCTCCATTAGACCCAACCAAAAGACATCTTTCACCACCTTTAAGACTAAGACTAAAATCTTCTATCAAAGGGACTGAGCCAGGTGGAGGGTGACCATCGATTCCTGGGTATGTGAATTTTAGTTTATTTATTACCACCATTGGATCATTTTCATCGTTTACAACTCCTACCATTGTTGGTGTTTGTTTAGTTGGGTTGGTACAAGGATTTTGAGATTGTTTTGGTGTTGGGTTTTATAAGGAAGGAAGGATTATGGGTGGGTGAGTTTGGTGTCGTGGATGGGTTTTGAGACAAGGACTATGAAAAGTGTAGAGAGTATGGTTTGGAATGTGGCACGTCTACTTTTTAGTTTTTACTACATGTCTTTGGGACTTCGGTGCATTTATTGTTGTTGTTTTAGCATAGCAGTTCAGTTTTGTTTTTAATTGTTAATCGAGCTTAGGGATGAGAACAGGTCAGAACCGGTTAGGCTGAACACAATGGTTCGGTCGCCCCATGGTCTTCGTTGGTCTAGTGTCGGTCGCCCTATTGTGGGAGTGTGGTCTTCGTCGGTCGTTAGACAATATTTTGGAAAAGAAGGTCGTGTAGCCGAATGAGTGTTTTACGAAAAAAACAAAAACTCATCTTTTAAAGATAGAGAATGTATAAAAATTAATTTATATGAAATACTTTGTTTTATTTAAATTACATAATACTTTGTTGTTTTATTTAAAAAATAAAAAAAATTAAAAAAAATAACTCGGTTGCCACTATGGCAATTTGGTCGTATGCAGATCGTCGGAAAGAGAAAACTGATGTGGCAGACAAAACACATGTTGCCTTGGGTCGCCATTGTGTTCAGCATTAGAACCGAGTCAGACCCCATTGGTTCGATAACCGAATTTTGTGTAGGAACCGAGAATCGAACCGAATATAGTTTTTGGCTCCAGTTTTGGTTCCGGTTCCGGTTTTGATTCTTCGGGTCTACCCTCTAGGAACCGATTTTCCAAATCCTCATGAACTAATGAATTAAGCAAATAAAAAGCGCAAAAAAATGAATTTTTTAATCGTTTACAACCGTTTACGTTTAAAACAATAACGTTTAACAAATAAAGCATAAACTCAAAAAGTCAATCATTCTAATGTTTCACATTGCTCAAATTTTTAACAAACAAGTAATGCATAAAATAATAATAATAATAATAAATAAATAAACTTTACCACACCAAATAACCATAACCATTTATGGTTCCACCGTTTATTTACCTTAATCTATTTCGATTAGTTTATCTAATTGTTTTTTCACATTTTTCACAATCTCATCATCTTTAATCATCCCAATTAATTTGTTTTATCGACTTTCTCACCCAATTTTGTGTGCAAACCAAAGCTTCCACAATTGGTATTAAGTATGGGAAGTAAAGAAAATTACATGTTTTTTGAATTATTGGATATTCGGTTCCGGAATCGAGAACTAGTGGCCCTAAACCGAACCAATCCAAGAACAGAAAATTTTCAAACTCAAGAACCGGAAGTGGAACCATCGAGCCTGGATCCGGTTCGATTTTCTCAGTTCCGGTGCGGTTCTCTGGTTCTATTGCTCATCCCTAATCGAGCTTTCATACTCATGTTTTTAAATTACGGACAGTTAACGAAAGTTAGACAGGGCGTAACCACTCACTCGTAGTTACCTTTCATCACGCGTGATCCCTAAACTAATGTGTCACTACGCGTGGATTGGTTTTTGGCTTTGGTTTAGTGATGATCGAACATGGTGCAAATAAGAACCCCCTTCCAGCCCACCCAACATTCAAAAATAGACGTCGGGGTATTTCTAAAAAATAAAATTTGTTTTAAATTAAATTATTTTATTTGTTTATAAATAGTCTTAAACTTTTCAATTTCGTTTAAAAAGAATGAGTTTGATGGTTACCACTACATCTACTTAATGGTAATTTAACGGTATGCTATGGTAATGTGAGTGAGGTGATCATTGATATGAGTTTTATAAATATTTTGATTTAAGTTTTTACTGAATATTTAATGTCTATAGATTGTAACCATTTAATCAATATTTTGATAAGGCAAGTCTAAAGACTAAAGTAGCCGTGTTGGTTTATGGGAATAGGACTATGGTTTTGGATTATTATTATTATTATTATTATTATTATTATTATTATAGAACGGCTAAATTTATAAATACCACAAACCAAATTACAAACTAAAGGCATCAAACCTCTCTAACAAGACAATTAAAGAGGCTAAGACCCAAGAGAACAGTATAAGACCTACACCCATAGTGCACAACATACCCGAAGAAACAAATACTCAAAGGCTTCAAAGCATGCCACACTAAGACCAGACACTAAATAACTAAATGGAAAGTCATGTGCCACTATTTAAATGCCAAGCAATTAAGGGGCTGTTTGGTTCTTAGGTTTTGACGTGGGTCCAAGGACTCATGGTAAAAATCATGTGTTTGGTTCATATTAGTGGGCCCAAATATTGGGACTCAAGCCTTATTATCCGTCATCTAGAATTCCCTACTCAATTGACAGTATTACAAAAATTACCATCAATAGTTTTGTCTTTTTCTATTACATGTGGGTCTCACATTAATGTCCACTACATAATATACTTTGATGCTTCATTTTTTATTACTAAACTATTATTTTAAAATATTATATCAACTTTTACAATAAAAAATAATTTAATTTATCATATATTTTAATTTATTATTTTTTTCAAAACCTGAACCTAAATCCTAATCCAAATCCATCCGAATCCAAATCCAAACGCACCCTAAATAAATAGAGCATACCCATCCAAAAAGACACCAATTGGACACAATACTTGACACATCATTATATATGCAAATTACCATCTAAAACAGTTGCAGACAAACATACTTGCTATCAATGTATTTGCAGCAACGCCTTAAACTCAAGATTGGCTATCAATATGATTATTTCAATATGATTATTTGGTTAACATAAATGGGTCTCAAAATTGGCTATCAAACCCATATTTATGGCTTACTCCAATTAACAGGGGCGGCTGTTGGAGTGTAGTAATCATAACAATTATAAAATAAACAAGTAAACATCAAAGCATGCAGCGGAAGTAAAGAATCATAATACTTGTATTAATTAACCGAATTTAAATGATATGTGTACCTTGGTGATTTCTAGCCAAACAAGAAATCAAATAACAAGAACGAGTAAAACCCTAACTAGGGTTTATAGCAATCGACTTTAGGACAAGTCGAATAGGGAAAATAAGCTAAAAAACGTATGTTAGATCTTCGCTCTTGTACACACGTTTTAGTAGCGTTTCAATGTGAAAAGCTAGGTTCTTGATCACATGCCTAATGAAATATTGGTACATGATTTAGATGTCTTAGCCATCTCCTCAAGCATCTTTGTAGTTGAACTCATCATGAACATGAAAGACTAGTCTCTTTACTCATACCTACCACCCTTCTTCTATCCTATATATATATCACATTATTTCTTGCATCTTCACATACTTCTTGTTCTTCTTTCAAAACTTAAATCATCTAGAAAATTCTCCTCTCTAAAATGAGTTATGATTCAAACAATGACTACAAGGGTAAGTCCATTGTGATTAATGAAGAACCAAATGATGAATGGAAAAATCTATCATGTATGGATAATCAAATACTTAGGACTTATGTGATGAAATGTTTGTGGAGTGATCCCATATGGTACAAAACGGGGTACCCTCTCCCTCCCAAACTTGATGCTTCAACTCATGACCATGCACGTAGGTGTAAATGTTGTGAGAAAACAATCAAGATTGAGAATGATGTTAAGGATCTTCAAGAGGAGATGGGGGAGTTGCATCTTGCCTACAAGAACAATTTCATGATGTTAACAAATATTGTGAAAGGTCTTGCAAAAGTTGCGGCTCAAAAGCGCAAGAAATAAGGCCACTTGGGCAACTTTTGTTGTAGGTTATGTGTAATATAGTTAGTCACCATATAATATTGTGCTTGAATAAGGTGATTGTAGAATGTGTCTCTAAGCTTGTATTAGGAATTGTCTTTGTTGTATGTTTTATGCTCTTCTATGTGATATAAAATGTATTATGAATTATATGTGAAAATCATGTTTAATTCATCTCCGTTTTTATATTGTGCTCAACATTTGGATAGTGGAGTCAGCTAGGACACATATATGGGACTAATACATATATATAACATTGTGGACTAACCCATGTTGCAAGTCTCCAAATGGTAACCTAACCCATCTTGGAACTTTCACATGTGAGGATTTCTTTGTTGGTTTGTATTTTGTGATTTCTATGTGTAGCTTGGCCACCGCAAAGGTGAGGCTCTTGACCCATGGATCTCCGCCTTAAAACAAGGGGGAGCAACGATATAGGGGGAGTTATGTTCAAGGGGGAGCACATTCGGTCCCGCCTTTTTGATTCGACAAAAGGGGGAGAAAGAAAGCAAGAAGTGTGAAGACCATTCAAGTAATGTTAAAGGCTTCATCAAATTACAAGACAAAGGTCAAGACACAAGCTACACCAAAGGCGCGCTTTGTCTTCGCTAAGTTTGGTAATTTTATTTGCTTTCGGTTTTTGTTTGTCATTATCAAAAAGGGGGAGATTGTTGAGGCAACATGATCAAGATCTCTTTATGTTTTAATGATGACAAACAAACCATGGAAACACATAAAATAACAAATGTTAGCTCAAAATCGCCGGAGCCAATGTCTGCTCCTGGCGCGCTGCCCGCGCGTCAACGCGCGGGTGACGCGCCAGGAGTCTGTATGATTCCGGGCGAATTTTGAAAGTCGACTTTCCCCTTACCCGACAAATGTGGATCTTTCAATACAGGTATGAATATGTTATGTGCTTAATTGAGAACACTCGAAACGAGTTTTGAGACTTGAGAGATCCTACTTTTAAAACACCCATTTATGGGAAAACGCCAACTCATGTTTTCTAACTATCGCCTCTAGCCAAGGCTTTTCTAAACTTAGGGAGCTTGTATATTTCATGTAACATCATGTTGAAGCATCCATATGCTCATATCCCGTGCTTACGTCTTCTCTAATTACGTAACGAGTTTACTCCCTTATTGGTCAAACTAAGTCAAAGGTCACTTTGCGTAAACGCATCCTTTCCCACTTGGGTTATGCTTTACATCAAGGCAAAGCACTTAACTTGTTTGAACCAATGTATTAGGTGAGAACGTCGAGTCATGGAAAGTCACGAGATATGAAACTATGGATTCTCGATGTTGTGTTACTTGAACTTATAAGTAACCTATGATTTTCTCAACTTATAATCTTAATTGTCTAAACATTTTCTTCTTAATGACAATTAGATTATGCCTTAATCCTCTCTTAATCCCATTTGTACAAAAGACAAAACCAATCATATCCAAATTAAATATTCTCTTACACAATCTCTTACACCCTTACATATTCCCTTACACACTACATCCTAACCATCCATTCCCTTACAACACATCCCAACCCTTCATTTTTAACACATGGGGAATTGTTTGAAACCCTAATGAGGCTCCTCCCATCCTAGCCATTGAATTCAAACTAAACTCATCTCAACCATCCATCCAATCTCATCTCTATATCACCACATGGGCTTGATCCTAGCCATTGAATTCAAATCAAACACATCTCAACCATCCATCCAATCCCTCTTCCCTATACCACCACATGTGTTTGATCTTAGCCATTGAATTCAAACCAAAACCATCTCAACCCTCCATTTCTCCTTTCCCCCAAGCAAAGCATATTCCTTTGGAATATCCTTTCTTAACCCTAACCTAGACATGTGTGATCCTATCCATCCATTTCAAATGAGATCATCTCATACATCCATATTCCCCACATGCAAAATTATTTGAAAACCAAGAGAGGCTCCCTTTGATCCTATCCATCCAATTCAAACCATTTGATCTCAACCCTTCATCACATTCTCCCCCCCCCCAAGCATTGAAATATTCCTTGGCATATCCTTTCTCTCTTTTCTATGCCATGTGTGGAGATACACTTCTACCCCTTCCAAATTACCTTATCTACACTTTGAACCTTTGGTAATTTGGTTTCTCTTTAAACACTTCACAAAACATTTTCCAAATTGGCTATTTGAGTTGGCAAACCTTAGAATGATTAATGTTAAGGTTTTGTGTGAAGTACAATTGGGGGTTTAGCAAGGATTGGTATTTATAAGATCCAAACACCCAAAACTTGGGAAAGTTTACAGAAGCCTGGCGCGCTGACGCACGGGTGACGCGCCGGCCTCAGTAAAATTTCCCAAGTTTGGTTTCTTGGCCTATAAATACCACCCTTGCCTCTTGTATTCCTCACCTCTTGCCATTATTCTTTCTCTCTAAACACTCTCAAAGCTCTCAATCTCTAATCTTGTGTTCTTGATTTTTACACTAACATCTTTGGAAGAACACATATCTTTGCAAGAGAATAATCACAAGAACCTAATCCACTCTTGTGATTGTATCGAGGGTCTTCTTTCTTATACCCTTTCTATTACAATCGAGTCTCTAGGTTAGGTTAGGACTTGGTTGATAAAACAAACTTTTATTCATTCAATTGTTTGTAAGGGAAGTCTTGTGTCTTGGTGACCAAGCCTAGATCATTGGGGATCTAGTTGGGGTTTGATACTTCCGGGTGGAAGTCTTAGTAGTGATCTTTGTGATCCTTAGGTGAAGTCGAATCGTGAGATTCTTTTGGGTGGTTTCCGAGGGCGGAATACCATTGATGAGTAACTCCTTCTTTGTGAGCATCGATATTGGTGAATATCGGTGGAGTGAATTGTAACGGTTTGTAGTCCACCAAAAGGATTATACTAGTGAATAGTATCAGAGTCGCGGATTCGCAAACTAGACATATGGATGGTATAAACCCCCCATCCCGAACCAGTATATATCGTGGAGTCTTTCTTTACTTGCTTTATATACTTTGTTTGTGTTTGTGGTTGTTTGGATTGATTACACAACCACTTGGTTTCTTTGAGGCTTAAAGTTTTTAAACTTCTTAAAAGCCTAAGAAACCGTATTCACCCCCCTCTACGGTTCTACAGATTCTAGAAAAAGTGATTCAAAGAGAAGTTTAATGTAACAGGCTATGTATTTGGTGGCCGCATTACTTTTTGGATGAATGGTTTAACTTTATAAATGAGACTGGAATTTAAATATAGTTACCCATTCTGAGTTTGTTTATAGTTCTTTTTGTTTTTTCAGCAATCTAGCAATTCGCCTGGTGCAGACCTTTGTTCAAAGGGAGTTTAAACGACAAAAGGAACTCTTGGGGTACTTGGGAGGGATAAGTATGTTGGTTTATTTCATTCCATTATTTTTTTATGATATAAAACCACCCATCCACAAAGTAATGCGACAATACACATCTTGCTACATTCAACTTCACCTTGGAAAACTCAATTATCAAGGCCCACCTATCTAATGTTGTAGATGGGTTCCATTTCTTAAAGTGACCGATTTACCTAAGGACATTGAAGTGCTTGATATTGAAACGGAGACACTCCAATGACCTTGGGTAACTCGGTCAAATTAAGCCATGGAACCCATATAAATCGTCAGATAGATAGGCCTTGATAATCGAGGCGTGTTGATTGTGATAATGATATATCGTGTATTGTTCATGGCAATCCACAATCCTTCATTATCCCATTCAACACGAGTCACTCATATGCTTTTCTAGAATCGATAACTTTTTTATTGGGCACACCTTGGTACTTTGAGCTTCCCCTCGAAAACCCATTCCTATGTCAGTGTCATTGCAATCGATTTGGCGCAAACCCTTGCACAAATTTCGTCGACATGGCAATGAGATTTTGAGTTGAGGCTCAAAGCACCAAAGTGTGTCCACTTGCATATGTACACAGTTCTGAGTGGTAAGAACCGTGTTGTCTGCGATAAAGTTGTAGTCCGTTTCTTTACGAGAAAACACACTCCTTTTTTATCCCGTTCGACACGTTTCCTACCACTCTAACCTTATAACTTTTTTAATCAACTCCTTTACAGCTAATAAAGTTTTCTTAATAGCGAGAGGTGGGAAAGATAAAAGAGGATGTCGTACAAGTGCATATGGTGCAATTGCATTTTGCCATATCCTCTTCTTCTTTCTCTCATCTCTAGCTATATAAGAACACCTTATGAGTACATCATGTTAAACAGCGAAACGGCCTTTTAGTTATAAACTTCTTTTCTTAACCTATGCATTGCCCGTGTCAATGATATTTATTATGTACTATTTGCACTTGATTGAGGCAAAAGCAGTCAACTAAAGTCAACCACGGATGTGGTCAATATAGTCAAACTCCTTAGGCTCAATTCTCCGCGGAATACAGTGTTTCCCCGGGTCGTTATGTCCCAACGAGGTGTGATGGTATAAAAACGGGTTTGTGATCGGGTGAATTTGAATGGGAAGTAACCAGATAATGATTTGAAATTGTTTTACACTACTGGAATGATTAGAAATAATAGCATTAACAGTTGGTGGGAAACAAATGTACATAAACGTAAATCAATATAAAATCAGACACGATTGCATGCTGAGAAAAATGTGAGTTTTAAGCAAATATAAACTACAGGGGGTCGAAATGAAACGTTTACAAACTTAATATTAAAAGAAATTTAATTAAAAAGAAAATTAATTTTTTGATTATTTTATTATTTATTATTAATTAAAAACTAATTTAACTATTTAATAATTTATAAAAACTATTTTAAATCTACTTTTTAATTACTAGAAATACCTAAATGACTTAGAAAATTATGAGAAAATTTATAAAACTAATTAACCATCACAGGAATCCTAAAAAATTATAAAAATTTTATAAAAGTTATTTTTAAATTATTTTACTAATTGTTATCTTAATTATTAATTAATTACTACTTAAACTAATTAAATTATAAAAAATAGAAGATGAACAGTAAAAAATATGAGAAATTCCAAAACTTATTTTATAACATATAAAAGCTAGGAAAAATATAAAAACTAAGTATTACTTGATAAAAACTAATTATGCTATTTAATACTTAAATATTAATTAATAATTAATAAAACTAATATTAAATCTAATATGTACGAAATGACAATATAAAATTCTGGAAAAATCACTAAAGATACTTTAATATAAAAGAAAATTAAGAAAAATATAAAAATGCAAATTACTTAATAAAAAGCTAAAAAGGGAAATTAAAAAGATAAATTATATTAAATAGAAACTATCACTTAATATTATTTTGGATTTTTCTGGTTTTTCTTTGGAAATCTATTTAACTACTGAAAATAAGAAACTTTTGTGAATACAACTTTTTTCTAGCTTAAAAATAAGCAAAATGGACACAAAAAGCAAAAACAGTTTACTTTTGTTGACTTTAGATGGAAATAAGCTTATGTGAGGTCCACAGGGGTGGATTTAAGTGCACACAAGTGAGATGGACTGATATGAAGCCAAAACAACAAAATGGTACCACTGAATAAGCCAATAAGCCAAAATAAGCACTTGAGTTCCTTGATTTCACACAGAAAATGAGACAAACTTTCAGCTGATCTAGGGAGGGGTCCACAGAGCTTAAGCTCAAAAGCTTGGATGGAATGGTGAGACAGCAAGCTTGGGAACACAATGGATCCAAGAACACCCACTGGGGCCCACTGAGGTGGCCTGTGGGACCCACCAAAGTGGTGGCAGTGGGGGTGGTGCTGCTGCAGCAGGGGAGGTGATACCCCCTGCAGCTGTGTTTGAGGGGATGTGGGGCCCACTAGAAAAATCACAAAAATATAATGACTGTGGGATTTCACAGTTGAGGTGGGGAGCTTCAATTGATAAAAAGCACAAGGTCTAACTTTAAACACAAAAATCATAAACATTCCCACAACTTTTGGATTTCTGTCAAAGAGCACAATTTTGACTTTTGAAAACTTGAATGATGTTTGACTTTTCTTAACTTTGATTGGATCTAAATGACTGAAAATGATTTATTATTACTAAAGGAGACTAAACTAAGCAAGTTTAACAAGTTTACAACCAAAAATATTGATTTAGTTTCACCAAATCACAACAGTTAACTGTGTGGAATATTTTGAGATAAGTTTTGACTTTCCTTGCTTATCACTACTGAATTTAAGCTTGTAATAGTTTATTTTATCCCTAAGTGAGTTGTCTACACAAGTTTTATACACTAACAATCATAATAGCTCAGTGAACTTAACTAATCCAAACACCCCTTAATGTAGTAACTGTGAGGAATTTTATAATACCAAATGCTTATTAAAGCTGAGAAACTAAATCAAGGTTCTAAAACATGCTACATTAAATCCTAAACAACAAGAAGTAATAACTAAAAAGTAATCAAACAGAAGCAATTCACAAAAGCATTTTCAAAGCTGAAGTGGAAATTAAACTGAGATATGGTGAGTTTTCCTCAAGTCAGTGACCTAAAGCTCATTTGAGCTTATCATCAAGCTACTCAACCCAGGATAATCATCTAGAACCCATCTGAATTGGAATTTTACCATGAAGAGTTTCCTTTGACTTTCATTGACTTTTGTGGAATTTTGAGCAATTGAGAACAAAGCAGTACCAATGATATGTACAACTCACCAATAGCTATGAAAAGCTAAGATAAGCTGTGTTACAGAAATCAAGCTTATGACAGCTCATGAAGTCTAATCCAACATACATGCAATCTTAAACTTTTAATATTTTAACTGTGAAGGATCATACATAAAAAAAGACTGAATTGTATTAATTTGAAAGTGATTATATTACTGAACCAAAAGATTACAAAGCTTAATTGTGAAATATTACATTAATTTAAACTAAAATCCGATCCTAAATTATACCTAGAACTACAACTAACTGACTGACTTCCCTCCTTCTCTCTTCTTTTATTTATAACCTTTAGAACAGAGCCCTGGTGCTTTCCCACTTCTGTTCTGAGCCGTTAGATTAGTAGAATTCAATCTTGACCATAGGTTAATTTTGGCGCCAAAATTAATTTCAGCAGTTGGGGCTCTGATAACTTGTATAGAGGGGAAGGGCATTTAATGCTCCTTGGGGTGTAGTATTTGGAAGGGATAAGGGAGGGAGGTGGTAGCAGAGGTGTAGGATTGCAGGTCCAAGTGGGGGTGGTAGTGTTTGGAAGGAAGTGGGGGAGAAGGTCATGTTTGACCAGGGAAATATTACATACGGATGTGAGTTTGGGCCTGGGTGTAGTGAAATGGTGGGCTGGGATTATGGATTGCGTATTTGGATTGGATTATTGTATAAAAGTTAAGTCCTTTTAGTTGTAGTAAATTTTAAGTCCAAGGACCAATGGTGTAATTCCAGAAATTTGAGGGGCTGAAAATGTAAATATCCCAAAGTTCTCAAAAGGATGAAACTTGCCAAACCTGAATAATACAAGGACCATATTTGAGATTTTCTACTTTTTGAATTTTCCAGGGACCAAACATGCCAATTCTAAAACTTCGGGGACTAAACTTGTAAATTCTCAAAACTTTTTACCCAAGGATCATTTTTTATAACTTTTGACTTTTAAAGGACTTAGGTTGACTTTTCTTTCAAAATAAATGCCTAGGGACTAATTTTGACAAGTTTTGAAAGTTGGGGGACTGAAACTGCCAAATATGCAAACTTTGTTCGTTTTTCATCTGTTTTTACTCATTTTGTATCTGAAACATATAAAACACAATCTTTGGGATATTTTCAGTATTTTGATGCATTATTGAGTGTTTTTAAATGTTTTTGCAGTTCAGATTGACCAAAAATGATGAGTATTTACACACTCATCAGCACTTTTAAATAACAGCATTGTTCATAAAGTTTTCTTAATAGCTAGATGTGGGAAAGAAAAAAAGAGGATGACGTTCAAGTGTATTTGGTGCAAATTCATTTTGCCACATCCTCTTTTTCTTTCTCATGTCTCGCTATATAAGACTACCTTATGAGTGCATCCTGTTATACCATGATCAAAGCAATGACAGCTGAAATTGATTAATCATAATCAAATAATATAGAGTGACAACTAGGGAAGAGAGGATGTCGTACAAGTGTATTTGGTGCAAATACATTCTTTTGCCATATCCTCTTTTTCCTTCTTATCATCCTATATTATTGGAGTCTGTGTTACCAGTCTAGGGAGGTGTCTGGTAGTCATAATGAAGAAGTACTCGGCTTGTGCTACCAAATACAATCCAGGAATCAAAGATAGTGCAGGCAACAGACCTCACATTCAACCAAGATGAAGATGTCAAGGAGGGACTCAAAGAAGGTGTGAAACTTAGTTATATATTTATAGTTGTTGTAAGACATGTGTATAGAATCTTATTTGTATACATGTAAATTGGGTGATGGTTTTGTGGGTTTGTTTAGCACAAAGCATTTGGGAGCATAATTTGTACATTACTTCTTCTGCATATATACACAAAATAAACACTTTAAGTCAAGTAAAAAAAAAACAAAAATATAAATTTCATTAAAAAATAACACAATAAACAAAAAACAATATTATCTTATACAATTACACATTAAACTTGGGCGATTTTTCAGGATCAAATGCTTTATGTAAGTTGTCATAATCTACATACTCATCGTCGGATGATTGTTCCTGTTCCTCAAACACAAGGTTCCTTTTTTTGTTAGCCCACATCTACTTCCAAGAGTTTTTATGTTTACTCTTCTTTGCCTTTGGTTGAGCAGGGTTTTTTTTTTTTTTTTTTTTTTTTTTTTTTTTTTTTTTTTTTTTTCAAACTGTATCAATTTAATTTGCCGTTTTTTTCCTTTTCTTCATAATACCATTGCACAGCTTCTTCAAAGCTTATTTCTCCTCACTTTCTTCAGTGGTAGTATCCTCAATGTCTTCGAGTATCTGTTTGCTGTAACAATTCATAACGTACAAAAATAATTAGATAAACAGTACATATAGTAAGTCACAATAAATGAGAAACTTACGTGGGTTCATTTGCTCGTGATTGTTGTCTTCCTGCATTGTCTGTAATTGGAGCATTTGCTTGTGTCTCTTGAACATTCTCTTTTGAGCTTGATGCCATTTTTGGTTTGTGTAAATATTTAAGTTCTTTTGAATGATTTAGTTGTGAATAGATGTTCCAATTTATAACCATTGACAAAGGCAACTGAACGGTTTTTAAGCTTTGGAAAAGACACACGGTTTAGTGATTCATTGACTAAAGGTGTATAGGGACTACCGTTGTAATTTATTAGTAACGGTTAGCGACTTTCAGTTATTTTTTAAACACACCGATTGGTGGTTAGTGACTTTTCAGTTGGATTTTCTTTTAGTATAAATAACAAACTATCTCACCCATTTTTGTCAATCATATACCCTAATGGCATCTTCATCATCAAACGCTGATTCCAGGAAAAATAAACAACCAAGAGATGATTCTACTCCTCCTATGCCTGAGAAGTACAAGAGTTTCGACATACCCCAAGATATATAGGATAAATGCCATTCTGGCGCTTATGGAACTGAAAAACGTTGATTGATCTTTATAACAAGCGTATAAAATTTCATGAAAAACAAATCAAGAGGGATGAGGAGATCATACAGGTACGCCAGAAGATGATTGAAGAACGCAATACAACAATAGCGGAAATACGCAAACAAATTGTTGATGTCTACAAAAGGATTGAAGATGATTTGTTTATTTCTTAATGTTTCACTTACTTTGTGTGTGTGTATGTTATCATAATTATTAACAATGGTTGTATTATGTATCTTTCATCAATCTAATCACTTTGTTTACTCTTGAAATGTAAATTTGTTTACTTGTTGACATTTTATATTTTGATCAAAGATCATGAATTCGTAATGTTGTTATTATGGGCCATTGTAAGATTTCGTACTGATTTGGTGTTTAGATTTAGTTGATTTGGATTATAGTTTGAACAATCTTGCATTCAAGTTTGTTGTTGTTTGATGTTGAACCTGGTGATGAGTTACTATGTTTTTTGCGGTATCATTTGATCTACCAACATTTTCTTCACCTGTTTCTAACATACTACTGCGCATCACGGACAGGTAATATTATATGCAGACCTCAGTTAGAATAGGAAAGATAACTACAAACTTAATATTAATCCTTTACCAAAGTCATTACAACATCAGGCTTAAAGCCATTTCATTCAAAGTTATTCAACATAAACATAGAAAATAACTGCCATAATATAACCCCAAAAGACAATCATCATGATCATACTCTAATCTTCATCAGATGAGACTTTTTTTTATATTTTTTTTGGTGCAGAGGAGACTTCTTCATGGACCTCCATAAGCTTAGCTTGGCGTTCCTTCTCCCGAATTCCATCACTGATATAATTAATTAGAGCAGTCAACAAAATAATCCTTTCAATTAGACAACGTAGAATAGTATCTGAATTTTGGTTCAATGGGCCCAGATGATGAGTCTCATTGAGTGGAACTTGACGGTCTTTAACTTTCTTTTGTAGTTGATTAAGTTCTTTCACAAATCGCTTCAAACAGCCCCTCTCTTGAGTCAACTCTTTCTTGAAATGCCTCTTGACTGCTTTTGCCAAATTGTTGGAAGAAGAAGAAGCCATGGATGATATGATAAGTTATGTTACAAAACTTTTTTTTATGACATATGTGTTGTGACATATGTGTTGTGTGTTACCTTTGATATAAATATAGTTATGTTGGATTAGTTTTGGTCAAACTGCTATTGGATGTAAAACGATAGGTAGTTATTGTGTGTTCGTGCATGTTAGAATCGTATTTTTATTTATAAAAAGTGTCAGTCATTAATGTGTAGTTATAGGTTGCTTTAGAATATCATTATGATGAAGTTTATGCTTAGTACTCATGTTTTGTAAAAGTCTAAGGGCCATTAGTGTAATAAAGTAAAAGATTAGAGATGCCCTAGACTATTAGTATAAATACTCTTGTAAACCTCATTTGAGAGGTTGGCTCTTAGTGGTTCTCTTAGTAATAACAAGGTCATTATTTCACACACTAGAGTTCCCACTCTCTTTCTCTCTACTTACTTTCTCTCTCTAGGTTTAAGCTTGATTCAATAGTGATTTAGGTTGTTCTACGGTCCTACAAGTGGTATCAATCGCCTAGGGATAATATAGGTTGTTTTAGGTTTGATTTGGTTGAAAAGACTTGGTATAAAAGTGATTTTTGTGATTTAGGTTACTGTTCATCGCCAAATATATTCGAGTTAGAAATTTTTTTTCGAGTTAGGAAAGTTTTCTGCGAGTTACGAAATACTTGGCGAGTTAGAAATTTGTTACCGAGTTTGGGTATTTCTGTCTAGCGAGTTAGGGTCAATTTCTTGCGAGTTTGAAGTTTCTGTCGAGTTTGAGTTTGATCCTTGCCGAGTTTGGGAATCCTTGCGAGTTAGGATTTACTTGGCGAGTTAGCCTTTTTGCCTTATCGTTCATCGAGTAAGGATATTTGTGGCTACTTATGAAGCGAAACTCTGCCAAAATTTTCTTTACCTTACCGAGTTTGATAACTTTACCGAGTTTGAGATCTTATCGAGTTTGAGAACTTATCGAGTTTGAGACTGTAACAATTCGCAATTTCAGGTTAATTTCTATTTTCGGAAAATTTTACTATTCATGTTACTATTCATTTTTACTATTCATTTCTTTCTGAATTTTTCCCGAAAGTTGATTTTTATTTCATATTCTCGAGTGATAAATCATTTCCATGACAAATTAAATGTTTGACACTCGTCAGATCATTTTCGTGAAAGTTATTAAGGAATGACACGACATTACACGTTTTAGGGTAAAACGGCAATCAGAAATTCTACGCACAACGAAATTTGACCCCGTCAGGTGACCCCACATCAGAAAAATGTTTAACACACTTATGATTTATTTGAGAATAAATCATGACTGAGAAAAATCATGGCCCAAATAAACTTCAGCCGTGAAAAACTGGAATTTTCAGTTTTACGCGTTTTTACTCAGCCGTAACCCTAGCCTTTACCTGCACCGCATTTCTAAGATGATTTGAGCTTTCAACTTATTTAAATAAGTCAACATATTTTTCCCTCCTCCATTGACTAAAAATCATTCTTTGATTTTATAAGTCATTTCGTGATTTTTAGGCTTCCGGTTTGATGTCTAAAAGACATTTAAGACCAACCAACACCAGACTGAGCCCAGTCTAGACATTATAAATCATTTTAAATCATTTTTAGCATATTAGAAAAGTAACATTATACTTTTCTCAGTTTTACGCAATATTCGTACATTTTACGTATTACGCGTTTTAGACCCGTGTTTCCAGCTTTTAGCAGGTTTTACCACCCAAATGGAACTTATCACCCATTTTATATTTTATTATGGGACTTATGAACATTTCTAACAATACTTTAAAGTTTCATAATTTTACGACACCCGGTTTTACGTTTTAAGGCCTAATCATTTACGGTTGGCATTTCCTGGAGTCAAAAATGCATCTAATATCTAGATATTTTTCCAAGCAAGCCAACTCACCCCCCTTATCCTCTTTGAACCGCCAAAGGGGGGGGGGAGTCACTCCCTTGGGTGGCTTGATCTTAGGGCTTGTTATCTAGGATGGTTACATGTGGATTTTTGGCTAAAAGATCTTAACTTTGTAACCTCCTCAAAGGCATATAAATACCCCCCTCTCCCCCCATATGGCCGGCCATCCCAACACACCAAAACCTCTCACACTTAGCTTTAAGTCTTCTAATTTGTTGCAAGGTTCAAGTGAAGTTCAAGTATAGAAACCCTAGTTAGCTTATTTTCACCAAAAATCTTCCTAACCCTAACATACTTGGTGTTTTCTCTTGAGTTTAAATCCACTCAATACACCTCAACTTTCATTACATATCTTTCAAGAATACCAAGGGTAGAAAGGTTGCTTGAAGTGAAAAGGGTTGAAGAAAGTCTATCAAAGTCCATTTCCTTACTAGTTACTCCTTTCTTTAATTAGAAAGCCTAAAGTTGTAAGCCTAAACCTAACATGCTTCTTGTTTATTTATCATGTTCATCTCATTTATATGTTATTCTTGCTATATTATGTGTTGTAATTATGTCCATGATGAATCATGATGAGTAAAAGATGTTGTTGTAATGACTTATTGAAACAAGTTACTAAAACAAGCAAACTAGTGAATATCTTGGTATAACCTGATCAAAATGGTAAAAATTTTATATTGGATTATTACATATTACAGTAGAGGACTTAAAAAGCAAACCATAGCAATTTGAACCACTTAAAAAGAGTAAACGAGTCAAAAGTTATGGCGATTTGAAGTTACCAAAGATTTCCGGCAAAACTGCCTAAAAGTTTCTGTGACAGAACCTAAAACACGCAAAAAGAGGCCTTTCTGGTCCGATTCATGAAAAAGTTAAAACACGAAAGTTGTCCGGAATCACGTTTTCATTCAGGAATAAAGAGGCTCAAGCCTTGAAAACGCCTTCTGAGTGAGATATTTCTCAGTTTCTTAACAGCTATTTACATATTTTAAGTCACTAAGTTATTGTCATACTTTCAAAGGAATAAAAGGTATTATGACCTATAACCAAGACCCCCACCGTGACTAGAGCCAAGGTTGTGTAACATGACATTGGAACAAGGACCAAAGGTCATGGCTAGGCCATGACGAAATGACCAAACCAACTTACAAAGGCGTAAACATGAAACAATGAAATTGGCGATAACATGAACAAGCAATTTGTATCTACTTCACCTAAAAGGAAACCATGAGATTTTACCAAGACAAATGGTCACACAAGACTTATAAAACTACCCCTAATAACAATCTTCATGTACTATAAACTTTCCTAAGTTTATACAAATATCGGACATGTAACTTTTCGGATCAAAACCTATATCTATATACTTTATCAACTACTACAATAGTAGGGAGCTTCATGTGAGGAGTTCATTATGTAAGCCGTCGAGATGAGTTGTGGATTTACGAGTTAAAGTGTCCTGGCTCCTCGAACGCTTACTAACATGACTTCTGAAATATGTTAGCCCGAACGGTAGTAAACGATATACCAAAACATACATGTTCATAAATCTTTCTTTCAAAGACTTACAAATATACATCATACCTCATCATGGACTAAATACAAGATATATATATATAGGCACTCTGTTGTATTCTTTACACAAATCCTAAGTCGCAACATTCTATTATAGGTTGCTCGTAGAAACCTACACGATCAAACCATCACCTTCATTACTTGCTATCGCACTTAAGGTGAGTTCATAGCCCCACATTACATTACTTTAATGTTTTACAAACCCTTGGGGGGAATACATGCTATTTATAAACCGAACACAATGCTTTGAAACTGTATGCTGCCTGATTGTTTTATTATTACTAAGTACCTTCCTTGCCAATCCTAGGCCCCATCATGAACCATTTAATCACTAGTATTAGTGAGCGCGAGTATTGTGAATAGGCCTATTGGGATTGACGAATCCCATTTGTTTGAGCAGTTTAGTTCAACAAATGCACTATATTTGAACATTAAGTATGACGGCAAAGTACTTACCGGGGCAACATAACCGCCGATTGATATTGGTACCCGTTAACGTATTGGTTGCATGAGCTTAGTACATAATAATAACTGTTTTGTTTTCTAACATGAGTATGAGTCTAATTAACTCTTACTACCAACATATTGTGTTCAACCTTAAACAAACTCTATGAATTTCACTCAACCTTTGTGTTGACCTCTTAAGCATGTATTTCAGGTCCATGATAATCAAGAATGGAGCGGGAAGGGCATGTACCGAAGGAAGAAGGCTATAAACTATTATGTCATTCAATAAAAACATCATAGACTTTATATTGATGTGTTTTGAACAATGGATCATTTTGGGACCTTACTATGTAAACTTTGATACATTTGAATAATATGAATGACAACTCTTTTTATTACGATTCGTTTAGAGATCGTTTTCTATTATTATGACTGTTGTGCCGTCGAGTAACACCCAAGTTGAATTCCGCTGCATCATGAATTGGGGGTGTTACAGATTGGTATCAGAGCCATGGTTATAGAGAAACGGGTCTAAGTGAGACCTAAACTATAACTACAATAACAAGCAAAAACATTTTTATAGCCTTCCGCTCTTCGTGCCTTCCATCCTCCAGAAGATTATGGACTTATTACACATGTTATCCTACATGAACATATTTGTATATTGTCATATGCACATTTCCTTAGTTTGAGCATTTTCCATAAACATTTGATTATTTTGACATCATAAATTGTAGACATCATGTCCGCACCTCCATCTCCCGATCATCTTCATGCTATGCCCGAGTATTTACCAATTCTTCCCGGACCCGATGATCCTTACTTTGAACAAATTGACTATGACGATGAGGAAATACCTTATGAGGATCTAGACAATGAAATAGATTCGGACGAAGATCCTGAAATGGATTTGGACATAAATATCGATGAGTACGAAGAGGATCCTGAAATGGATGTTGACATCGAAGGCATCGAGGAGGAAGCGGAAGAACTATTAGTGGTGCCACATTTATCACCATTGACATCTCCACCTCCGGTTTCACCAATTTCATCCGAATCTAACCGTACCACTCCAGCTCAAATTCCGGAATCTACTTACCAAACCGGCGGAACATCTACATCTCCACATATGTTCGCGAACTCAGCTCAATACGAAATCTACTCTTTGAAACAAGCTCTCAACCTAACCCAACTCAAAGTTAAATGTATGGCAAGTCAAATGCACGAATGTATGTCCAAGGTAAATTCTGCTAGAATGGATGCCATGAATGCTCGAGACGACCTATATTGGTTTAAGCTTGACATGAGCTACGTGAAGCGTGACTCGACTCATGTTGGGGAAGAAGTCTTAAATCCTTTGACGGGCTTGGATAATGTCAAAGATAGACTCTCTTTGGTTGAGAGGGCCCAAGAACAGGATGCGGTTCAAATTCACCAACTACTTAACCGCCTAAATACCGCCGAAATCCGGTTAGATGTGGCAAACTTTGACAGGTATCAACTTAGGAATGATTTGTGTGGGATGCAAACTCAAATGAGTTCCATACAACAAAGGTTATACCGAAAGGAGGTCAAAGAATACCGTCCAAACGAAAGCGTAGATGTGTTAGCAACACGCGGAAATAATAATCCGACCGGACCGCAACAACCTCCCAACCAACGTTAGACTAGTGTTATAGTACTAGTTAGCTTTTGTACAACGTTGTAATTACTAACTGAAAGTATCAGTTAGTAAGTTTTGAATGAACTTGTAATAAGTTCGATTTTGTAATCAACGTTATATGAAATAAAACTCTTGTTTTATATGCTATCATGTGTTATGTTTTTAAGTTTCAACATTATCATCCTATCATTCTTATCAAACATTGTGCTCATCTCACAACTCTCTAATTACAATGTATCTTTTGAACAATAGAATCATGGCGCCAAAGAAAAAGACCCCACCAACGATGACACAAGCCGCCATCCGCAAACTGGTAAAGGATAGTGTCAATGCAGCACTTATCACGGAACGAGCAGCCGTAGCTGCAGCAGCTGCCGATGCCACCGTAGCTGCTGGTGCTGCTGATGCTGCAGCCGCTGCTGATGCTGCAGCAGCCGCAGAAGCCGCCACTGCTGCGGAAGCTGCGATAGCTGCAGAGGCTGCAAGGATTGCCAGTCTGAACCTTGGAGGACCTACCCCTCCGGTGACCAATGTTACTACAGTACCAAAGGGTTGCTCGTTCATTTCCTACCTGAAATGTGAACCCCTCAAATTCAAGGGTACTGAAGGGGCTGTAGGCTTGACCCGTTGGTTCGAAAAGGCGGAGTCGGTGTTCATTGTTAGTAAATGTATCGAGGGGGATAAAGTTCAGTATGCCACAAGTACTCTGTTGAATGAGGCCTTGTCCTGGTGGAACTCAATTGCTCAACCCATGGGCATTGAGAATGCCTACAAAATTACTTGGACTAATTTGAAACAAATGATGATTAAGGAATACTGTCCACGCAGTGAGATACAAAAGTTGGAAGTTGAGTTCTGGGATCATACGGTTAAGGGAAATGATATCATGACCTACAACCGTAGATTCCAGGAACTGAGGATACTTTGTCCATCAATGGTTTCCCCAAAGGAAAAGATGTTGGAAAGGTATATTTGGGGACTTCCCTCAAGCATACAGGGAAATGTGACTTCGGCAAATCCCAAAGAACTTGATGAGGCTATGCGGATGTCCCGTAGTCTCATGGATCAAGTGGTACGTATGTCGGAAACCCGCAAGCAAAGCAATCTCAACACCAACAACAACACCAACAACAACTCCAACTACCGTAACAACAACAACAACAAAAACAACAACAACAAACGACCATATGATGGTAACCGTGGGAATAACAACAACAACAACCAAACCCGAAACAACAACCACCACAATCAACAGAACAAGAGACAGGAAGCCGCGACGGCTTATGTTGCTGCACCAGCTGGTGGTAGGTACGTGGGTAATCAACCACAATGTACCAAGTGCAATTACCATCACGAAGGTCCTTGCCCGGCCAAATGCCACAAGTGCCAAAAGCCCGGACATCTTGCCAAAGATTGTAGAGGCAAGGGTATAGCTACTGGGGCTAACACACAGCCCATAGTTACATGTTTCGGGTGTGGTGAAAGGGGACACTATAAAAACAACTGTCCTCAAAACCAAGGACCCCAAGGCGGAGGTGCTCGTGCTAGAGCCTATGTCATAGGAAAGGAAGAACCACACCAGGACCCGAACGTGGTTACCGGTACGTTCTTACTCAATAATATTCCTGTTAAAGTATTATTCGATTCTGGTGCTGATATGAGCTTTATATCTACTAGAATTGCGCCTTTACTTGATATTCCATCAATTACTTTAACCACTAGTTATAATGTTGAGCTAGCTACCGGTGACTTAGTAAAAACCAATACCGTAATCCCAAACTGTACCCTTACTCTTTTAGACCACCCCTTTGACATCAATCTTATGCCAATTGAACTCGGAAGTTTTGATGTAGTTATTGGCATGGATTGGTTGTCTAAACATCAAGCTAACATTATTTGTGGTGAAAGAGTTGTACACATTCCATGTGACAATGAAACTTTGATCATTCGTGGTGATCAAAGTGGAACCCGAATAAACATCATCTCATGTATCAAAACCATGAAGTACATTGAGAAAGGATGTTATGCTTTCTTAGCCCACGTAACAGAAAAGAAAACCGATGAAAAACGTCTCGAAGATGTTCCTATTGCCCGTGAGTTTCCTGAAGTCTTTCCAGAAGACTTACCCGGACTACCACCACATCGACAAATAGAGTTCAGAATTGATTTAATACCAGGAGCGGCGCCAGTTGCCCGCGCACCATACCGGCTAGCACCTTCAGAGATGCAAGAGCTATCAAATCAATTACAAGAACTTGCGGACAAGGGATTTATTCGACCCAGTTCCTCACCTTGGGGAGCTCCAGTTTTATTCGTGAAGAAGAAAGATGGGTCATTACGAATGTGTATTGACTATCGTGAGCTAAACAAACTAACCATAAAGAACCGTTACCCATTACCAAGAATTGATGATTTATTCGATCAATTACAAGGTTCAACCTATTACTCAAAAATCGACCTACGTTCAGGTTACCACCAAGTTAGAGTTCGTGATGAAGACATTCCAAAAACAGCCTTTAGGACACGATATGGTCACCATGAATTCCAAGTGATGCCCTTTGGGTTAACTAATGCACCGGCAGTATTCATGGATCTCATGAATCGTGTGTGTAAGCCATATTTGGACAAATTCGTGATCGTATTCATAGACGACATTCTCATATATTCCAAAAACGAAGAGGAACACAAAGAACACCTGAGAACAATTTTAGGACTACTCAAGGAAGAGAAATTGTATGCAAAGTTTTCCAAATGCGAATTTTGGATTCAATCCGTACAATTCCTTGGGCATGTGATAGACAAAACCGGTTTACATGTCGATCCCGCTAAAATTGAAGCTATCAAAAATTGGCCAACACCTACCACACCTACAGAAATTCGTCAATTTCTGGGTCTAGCCGGGTATTACCGAAGGTTTATTGAAGGATTTTCTTCAATAGCAAAATCTTTGACCAAGCTAACTCAGAAAAACAAGAAATACGTGTGGGATGAAAACGAAGAAAAAGCTTTCCAAACCCTTAAACAAAAACTTTGTAGTGCTCCTATCCTAGCATTGCCAGATGGGATCGAAGATTTTGTAGTCTATTGTGATGCATCGTACCAAGGTTTAGGTGCCGTGTTGATGCAACGTGATAAGGTCATGGCTTATGCTTCGCGACAACTCAAGGTTCATGAAGAAAATTACACCACTCATGACTTAGAGTTAGGAGCTGTGGTCTTTGCACTAAAAATCTGGAGGCACTATCTATACGGTACTAGATGTACTGTGTACACCGATCATAAAAGCCTACAACACATTTTGAACCAAAAAGAACTAAACATGCGACAACGTCGTTGGTTGGAATTACTAAGTGATTATGACTGCGACATTCGTTACCACCCAGGAAAAGCCAACGTAGTAGCCGACGCCCTAAGCCGAAAGGAACGGATTAAACCATTACGAGTCCGAGCCTTAGTTTTAACCATAAATTCCAACTTTCCTACTCAAATCCTTCACGCTCAAGCTGAGGCGGTGAAACAAGAAGACATCCAAAAGGAGAAGTTGGATGGCATGATACAGAAGAAATTCGAAACCCGTTCAGATGGAACTCTATGCTTTCAAAGTCGAAGTTGGTTACCACTTTATGGTGGCCTACGAGACTTGATCATGCATGAATCACACAAGTCTAAATACTCCATACATCCAGGATCTGATAAAATGTATCATGATCTTAAGTTACTATATTGGTGGCCGAACATGAAAGCCGACATTGCAACATATGTTAGCAAGTGTCTTACCTGCTCCAAAGTAAAAGCCGAACACCAAAAACCATCCGGTCCATTGCAACAACCAGAAATTCCTACCTGGAAATGGGAAAGAATTACTATGGACTTCATTACCAAGCTCCCAAGGACATCAAGCGGTTATGACTCCATCTGGGTCATAGTTGATCGTCTCACAAAATCCGCACATTTTATACCAATCAAAGAGACTTACAAAATGGAACAACTAACCCGACTGTACGTCAAAGAAATAGTCTCAAGACATGGTGCACCGATATCCATCATATCCGACAGAGATGGTAGATTTACTTCCAATTTCTGGCAGTCACTCCAAGACGCCTTTGGAACAAATCTAGACATGAGTACAGCCTATCACCCTCAGACCGATGGTCAGAGTGAACGAACCATCCAAACACTTGAAGACATGCTTCGAGCATGTATAATAGATTTTGGAAAAGGATGGGATACTCATTTACCATTAGTCGAATTTTCCTACAACAACAGCTATCATACAAGTATTAAAGCAGCTCCATTTGAAGCACTTTACGGTCGAAAGTGTCGTTCACCTGCTTGTTGGGCTGAAGTGGGAGAAGTTCAACTCACTGGACCAGAACTTATCCGTGAAACAACAGATAAGATTGTACAAATCAGAAGTCGATTACAAGTCGCAAGAGATCGACAGAAAAGTTATGCCGACACACGACGCAGACCCCTAGAATTCCAAGTCGGAGATAGGGTTATGCTAAAGGTATCGCCTTGGAAGGGCTTGATACGATTCGGTAAATGAGGAAAACTAAACCCAAGATACATCGGACCATTCAAAATCCTAGCCAGGGTTGGCCCTGTGGCGTACAGACTTGAGCTTCCATCAGAACTCAGTAGTGTACACCCCACTTTCCATGTATCTAACTTAAAGAAATGCTTGTCGGATGAATCACTTGTGATTCCACTCGATGAAATTCAACTCAATGACGATCTTCAATTTGTTGAGGAACCCGTAGAAATCATGGACCGAGAGGTCAAACAACTCAAACAAAGCCGTATACCAATTGTTAAGGTTCGTTGGAACTCACGACGTGGTCCTGAATACACATGGGAACGAGAGGACCAGATACGAAAGAAATACCCACACCTTTTTACCAACGAAGCTTCTACCTCCAACGTAAATTGATCTCCGGGACGGAGCTCTCATATGGGGTGGAGACTGTAACAATTCGCAATTTCAGGTTAATTTCTATTTTCGGAAAATTTTACTATTCATGTTACTATTCATTTTTACTATTCATTTCTTTCTGAATTTTTCCCGAAAGTTGATTTTTATTTCATATTCTCGAGTGATAAATCATTTCCATGACAAATTAAATGTTTGACACTCGTCAGATCATTTTCGTGAAAGTTATTAAGGAATGACACGACATTACACGTTTTAGGGTAAAACGGCAATCAGAAATTCTACGCACAACGAAATTTGACCCCGTCAGGTGACCCCACATCAGAAAAATGTTTAACACACTTATGATTTATTTGAGAATAAATCATGACTGAGAAAAATCATGGCCCAAATAAACTTCAGCCGTGAAAAACTGGAATTTTCAGTTTTACGCGTTTTTACTCAGCCGTAACCCTAGCCTTTACCTGCACCGCATTTCTAAGATGATTTGAGCTTTCAACTTATTTAAATAAGTCAACATATTTTTCCCTCCTCCATTGACTAAAAATCATTCTTTGATTTTATAAGTCATTTCGTGATTTTTAGGCTTCCGGTTTGATGTCTAAAAGACATTTAAGACCAACCAACACCAGACTGAGCCCAGTCTAGACATTATAAATCATTTTAAATCATTTTTAGCATATTAGAAAAGTAACATTATACTTTTCTCAGTTTTACGCAATATTCGTACATTTTACGTATTACGCGTTTTAGACCCGTGTTTCCAGCTTTTAGCAGGTTTTACCACCCAAATGGAACTTATCACCCATTTTATATTTTATTATGGGACTTATGAACATTTCTAACAATACTTTAAAGTTTCATAATTTTACGACACCCGGTTTTACGTTTTAAGGCCTAATCATTTACGGTTGGCATTTCCCGGAGTCAAAAATGCATCTAATATCTAGATATTTTTCCAAGCAAGCCAACTCACCCCCCTTATCCTCTTTGAACCGCCAAAGGGGGGGGGAGTCACTCCCTTGGGTGGCTTGATCTTAGGGCTTGTTATCTAGGATGGTTACATGTGGATTTTTGGCTAAAAGATCTTAACTTTGTAACCTCCTCAAAGGCATATAAATACCCCCCTCTCCCCCCATATGGCCGGCCATCCCAACACACCAAAACCTCTCACACTTAGCTTTAAGTCTTCTAATTTGTTGCAAGGTTCAAGTGAAGTTCAAGTATAGAAACCCTAGTTAGCTTATTTTCACCAAAAATCTTCCTAACCCTAACATACTTGGTGTTTTCTCTTGAGTTTAAATCCACTCAATACACCTCAACTTTCATTACATATCTTTCAAGAATACCAAGGGTAGAAAGGTTGCTTGAAGTGAAAAGGGTTGAAGAAAGTCTATCAAAGTCCATTTCCTTACTAGTTACTCCTTTCTTTAATTAGAAAGCCTAAAGTTGTAAGCCTAAACCTAACATGCTTCTTGTTTATTTATCATGTTCATCTCATTTATATGTTATTCTTGCTATATTATGTGTTGTAATTATGTCCATGATGAATCATGATGAGTAAAAGATGTTGTTGTAATGACTTATTGAAACAAGTTACTAAAACAAGCAAACTAGTGAATATCTTGGTATAACCTGATCAAAATGGTAAAAATTTTATATTGGATTATTACATATTACAGTAGAGGACTTAAAAATCAAACCATAGCAATTTGAACCACTTAAAAAGAGTAAACGAGTCAAAAGTTATGGCGATTTGAAGTTACCAAAGATTTCCGGCAAAACTGCCTAAAAGTTTCTGTGACAGAACCTAAAACACGCAAAAAGAGGCCTTTCTGGTCCGATTCATGAAAAAGTTAAAACACGAAAGTTTTCCGGAATCACGTTTTCATTCAGGAATAAAGAGGCTCAAGCCTTGAAAACGCCTTCTGAGTGAGATATTTCTCAGTTTCTTAACAGCTATTTACATATTTTAAGTCACTAAGTTATTGTCATACTTTCAAAGGAATAAAAGGTATTATGACCTATAACCAAGACCCCCACCGTGACTAGAGCCAAGGTTGTGTAACATGACATTGGAACAAGGACCAAAGGTCATGGCTAGGCCATGACGAAATGACCAAACCAACTTACAAAGGCGTAAACATGAAACAATGAAATTGGCGATAACATGAACAAGCAATTTGTATCTACTTCACCTAAAAGGAAACCATGAGATTTTACCAAGACAAATGGTCACACAAGACTTATAAAACTACCCCTAATAACAATCTTCATGTACTATAAACTTTCCTAAGTTTATACAAATATCGGACATGTAACTTTTCGGATCAAAACCTATATCTATATACTTTATCAACTACTACAATAGTAGGGAGCTTCATGTGAGGAGTTCATTATGTAAGCCGTCGAGATGAGTTGTGGATTTACGAGTTAAAGTGTCCTGGCTCCTCGAACGCTTACTAACATGACTTCTGAAATATGTTAGCCCGAACGGTAGTAAACGATATACCAAAACATACATGTTCATAAATCTTTCTTTCAAAGACTTACAAATATACATCATACCTCATCATGGACTAAATACAAGATATATATATAGGCACTCTGTTGTATTCTTTACACAAATCCTAAGTCGCAACATTCTATTATAGGTTGCTCGTAGAAACCTACACGATCAAACCGTCACCTTCATTACTTGCTATCGCACTTAAGGTGAGTTCATAGCCCCACATTACATTACTTTAATGTTTTACAAACCCTTGGGGGGAATACATGCTATTTATAAACCGAACACAATGCTTTGAAACTGTATGCTGCCTGATTGTTTTATTATTACTAAGTACCTTCCTTGCCAATCCTAGGCCCCATCATGAACCATTTAATCACTAGTATTAGTGAGCGCGAGTATTGTGAATAGGCCTATTGGGATTGACGAATCCCATTTGTTTGAGCAGTTTAGTTCAACAAATGCACTATATTTGAACATTAAGTATGACGGCAAAGTACTTACCGGGGCAACATAACCGCCGATTGATATTGGTACCCGTTAACGTATTGGTTGCATGAGCTTAGTACATAATAATAACTGTTTTGTTTTCTAACATGAGTATGAGTCTAATTAACTCTTACTACCAACATATTGTGTTCAACCTTAAACAAACTCTATGAATTTCACTCAACCTTTGTGTTGACCTCTTAAGCATGTATTTCAGGTCCATGATAATCAAGAATGGAGCGGGAAGGGCATGTACCGAAGGAAGAAGGCTATAAACTATTATGTCATTCAATAAAAACATCATAGACTTTATATTGATGTGTTTTGAACAATGGATCATTTTGGGACCTTACTATGTAAACTTTGATACATTTGAATAATATGAATGACAACTCTTTTTATTACGATTCGTTTAGAGATCGTTTTCTATTATTATGACTGTTGTGCCGTCGAGTAACACCCAAGTTGAATTCCGCTGCATCATGAATTGGGGGTGTTACAGATTGGTATCAGAGCCATGGTTATAGAGAAACGGGTCTAAGTGAGACCTAAACTATAACTACAATAACAAGCAAAAACATTTTTATAGCCTTCCGCTCTTCGTGCCTTCCATCCTCCAGAAGATTATGGACTTATTACACATGTTATCCTACATGAACATATTTGTATATTGTCATATGCACATTTCCTTAGTTTGAGCATTTTCCATAAACATTTGATTATTTTGACATCATAAATTGTAGACATCATGTCCGCACCTCCATCTCCCGATCATCTTCATGCTATGCCCGAGTATTTACCAATTCTTCCCGGACCCGATGATCCTTACTTTGAACAAATTGACTATGACGATGAGGAAATACCTTATGAGGATCTAGACAATGAAATAGATTCGGACGAAGATCCTGAAATGGATTTGGACATAAATATCGATGAGTACGAAGAGGATCCTGAAATGGATGTTGACATCGAAGGCATCGAGGAGGAAGCGGAGGAACTATTAGTGGTGCCACATTTATCACCATTGACATCTCCACCTCCGGTTTCACCAATTTCATCCGAATCTAACCGTACCACTCCAGCTCAAATTCCGGAATCTACTTACCAAACCGGCGGAACATCTACATCTCCACATATGTTCGCGAACTCAGCTCAATACGAAATCTACTCTTTGAAACAAGCTCTCAACCTAACCCAACTCAAAGTTAAATGTATGGCAAGTCAAATGCACGAATGTATGTCCAAGGTAAATTCTGCTAGAATGGATGCCATGAATGCTCGAGACGACCTATATTGGTTTAAGCTTGACATGAGCTACGTGAAGCGTGACTCGACTCATGTTGGGGAAGAAGTCTTAAATCCTTTGACGGGCTTGGATAATGTCAAAGATAGACTCTCTTTGGTTGAGAGGGCCCAAGAACAGGATGCGGTTCAAATTCACCAACTACTTAACCGCCTAAATACCGCCGAAATCCGGTTAGATGTGGCAAACTTTGACAGGTATCAACTTAGGAATGATTTGTGTGGGATGCAAACTCAAATGAGTTCCATACAACAAAGGTTATACCGAAAGGAGGTCAAAGAATACCGTCCAAACGAAAGCGTAGATGTGTTAGCAACACGCGGAAATAATAATCCGACCGGACCGCAACAACCTCCCAACCAACGTTAGACTAGTGTTATAGTACTAGTTAGCTTTTGTACAACGTTGTAATTACTAACTGAAAGTATCAGTTAGTAAGTTTTGAATGAACTTGTAATAAGTTCGATTTTGTAATCAACGTTATATGAAATAAAACTCTTGTTTTATATGCTATCATGTGTTATGTTTTTAAGTTTCAACATTATCATCCTATCATTCTTATCAAACATTGTGCTCATCTCACAACTCTCTAATTACAATGTATCTTTTGAACAATAGAATCATGGCGCCAAAGAAAAAGACCCCACCAACGATGACACAAGCCGCCATCCGCAAACTGGTAAAGGATAGTGTCAATGCAGCACTTATCACGGAACGAGCAGCCGTAGCTGCAGCAGCTGCCGATGCCACCGTAGCTGCTGGTGCTGCTGATGCTGCAGCAGCTGCTGATGCTGCAGCCGCTGCTGATGCTGCAGCAGCCGCAGAAGCCGCCACTGCTGCGGAAGCTGCGATAGCTGCAGAGGCTGCAAGGATTGCCAGTCTGAACCTTGGAGGACCTACCCCTCCGGTGACCAATGTTACTACAGTACCAAAGGGTTGCTCGTTCATTTCCTACCTGAAATGTGAACCCCTCAAATTCAAGGGTACTGAAGGGGCTGTAGGCTTGACCCGTTGGTTCGAAAAGGCGGAGTCGGTGTTCATTGTTAGTAAATGTATCGAGGGGGATAAAGTTCAGTATGCCACAAGTACTCTGTTGAATGAGGCCTTGTCCTGGTGGAACTCAATTGCTCAACCCATGGGCATTGAGAATGCCTACAAAATTACTTGGACTAATTTGAAACAAATGATGATTAAGGAATACTGTCCACGCAGTGAGATACAAAAGTTGGAAGTTGAGTTCTGGGATCATACGGTTAAGGGAAATGATATCATGACCTACAACCGTAGATTCCAGGAACTGAGGATACTTTGTCCATCAATGGTTTCCCCAAAGGAAAAGATGTTGGAAAGGTATATTTGGGGACTTCCCTCAAGCATACAGGGAAATGTGACTTCGGCAAATCCCAAAGAACTTGATGAGGCTATGCGGATGTCCCGTAGTCTCATGGATCAAGTGGTACGTATGTCGGAAACCCGCAAGCAAAGCAATCTCAACACCAACAACAACACCAACAACAACTCCAACTACCGTAACAACAACAACAACAAAAACAACAACAACAAACGACCATATGATGGTAACCGTGGGAATAACAACAACAACAACAACAACCAAACCCGAAACAACAACCACCACAATCAACAGAACAAGAGACAGGAAGCCGCGACGGCTTATGTTGCTGCACCAGCTGGTGGTAGGTACGTGGGTAATCAACCACAATGTACCAAGTGCAATTACCATCACGAAGGTCCTTGCCCGGCCAAATGCCACAAGTGCCAAAAGCCCGGACATCTTGCCAAAGATTGTAGAGGCAAGGGTATAGCTACTGGGGCTAACACACAGCCCATAGTTACATGTTTCGGGTGTGGTGAAAGGGGACACTATAAAAACAACTGTCCTCAAAACCAAGGACCCCAAGGCGGAGGTGCTCGTGCTAGAGCCTATGTCATAGGAAAGGAAGAACCACACCAGGACCCGAACGTGGTTACCGGTACGTTCTTACTCAATAATATTCCTGTTAAAGTATTATTCGATTCTGGTGCTGATATGAGCTTTATATCTACTAGAATTGCGCCTTTACTTGATATTCCATCAATTACTTTAACCACTAGTTATAATGTTGAGCTAGCTACCGGTGACTTAGTAAAAACCAATACCGTAATCCCAAACTGTACCCTTACTCTTTTAGACCACCCCTTTGACATCAATCTTATGCCAATTGAACTCGGAAGTTTTGATGTAGTTATTGGCATGGATTGGTTGTCTAAACATCAAGCTAACATTATTTGTGGTGAAAGAGTTGTACACATTCCATGTGACAATGAAACTTTGATCATTCGTGGTGATCAAAGTGGAACCCGAATAAACATCATCTCATGTATCAAAACCATGAAGTACATTGAGAAAGGATGTTATGCTTTCTTAGCCCACGTAACAGAAAAGAAAACCGATGAAAAACGTCTCGAAGATGTTCCTATTGCCCGTGAGTTTCCTGAAGTCTTTCCAGAAGACTTACCCGGACTACCACCACATCGACAAATAGAGTTCAGAATTGATTTAATACCAGGAGCGGCGCCAGTTGCCCGCGCACCATACCGGCTAGCACCTTCAGAGATGCAAGAGCTATCAAATCAATTACAAGAACTTGCGGACAAGGGATTTATTCGACCCAGTTCCTCACCTTGGGGAGCTCCAGTTTTATTCGTGAAGAAGAAAGATGGGTCATTACGAATGTGTATTGACTATCGTGAGCTAAACAAACTAACCATAAAGAACCGTTACCCATTACCAAGAATTGATGATTTATTCGATCAATTACAAGGTTCAACCTATTACTCAAAAATCGACCTACGTTCAGGTTACCACCAAGTTAGAGTTCGTGATGAAGACATTCCAAAAACAGCCTTTAGGACACGATATGGTCACCATGAATTCCAAGTGATGCCCTTTGGGTTAACTAATGCACCGGCAGTATTCATGGATCTCATGAATCGTGTGTGTAAGCCATATTTGGACAAATTCGTGATCGTATTCATAGACGACATTCTCATATATTCCAAAAACGAAGAGGAACACAAAGAACACCTGAGAACAATTTTAGGACTACTCAAGGAAGAGAAATTGTATGCAAAGTTTTCCAAATGCGAATTTTGGATTCAATCCGTACAATTCCTTGGGCATGTGATAGACAAAACCGGTTTACATGTCGATCCCGCTAAAATTGAAGCTATCAAAAATTGGCCAACACCTACCACACCTACAGAAATTCGTCAATTTCTGGGTCTAGCCGGGTATTACCGAAGGTTTATTGAAGGATTTTCTTCAATAGCAAAATCTTTGACCAAGCTAACTCAGAAAAACAAGAAATACGTGTGGGATGAAAACGAAGAAAAAGCTTTCCAAACCCTTAAACAAAAACTTTGTAGTGCTCCTATCCTAGCATTGCCAGATGGGATCGAAGATTTTGTAGTCTATTGTGATGCATCGTACCAAGGTTTAGGTGCCGTGTTGATGCAACGTGATAAGGTCATGGCTTATGCTTCGCGACAACTCAAGGTTCATGAAGAAAATTACACCACTCATGACTTAGAGTTAGGAGCTGTGGTCTTTGCACTAAAAATCTGGAGGCACTATCTATACGGTACTAGATGTACTGTGTACACCGATCATAAAAGCCTACAACACATTTTGAACCAAAAAGAACTAAACATGCGACAACGTCGTTGGTTGGAATTACTAAGTGATTATGACTGCGACATTCGTTACCACCCAGGAAAAGCCAACGTAGTAGCCGACGCCCTAAGCCGAAAGGAACGGATTAAACCATTACGAGTCCGAGCCTTAGTTTTAACCATAAATTCCAACTTTCCTACTCAAATCCTTCACGCTCAAGCTGAGGCGGTGAAACAAGAAGACATCCAAAAGGAGAAGTTGGATGGCATGATACAGAAGAAATTCGAAACCCGTTCAGATGGAACTCTATGCTTTCAAAGTCGAAGTTGGTTACCACTTTATGGTGGCCTACGAGACTTGATCATGCATGAATCACACAAGTCTAAATACTCCATACATCCAGGATCTGATAAAATGTATCATGATCTTAAGTTACTATATTGGTGGCCGAACATGAAAGCCGACATTGCAACATATGTTAGCAAGTGTCTTACCTGCTCCAAAGTAAAAGCCGAACACCAAAAACCATCCGGTCCATTGCAACAACCAGAAATTCCTACCTGGAAATGGGAAAGAATTACTATGGACTTCATTACCAAGCTCCCAAGGACATCAAGCGGTTATGACTCCATCTGGGTCATAGTTGATCGTCTCACAAAATCCGCACATTTTATACCAATCAAAGAGACTTACAAAATGGAACAACTAACCCGACTGTACGTCAAAGAAATAGTCTCAAGACATGGTGCACCGATATCCATCATATCCGACAGAGATGGTAGATTTACTTCCAATTTCTGGCAGTCACTCCAAGACGCCTTTGGAACAAATCTAGACATGAGTACAGCCTATCATCCTCAGACCGATGGTCAGAGTGAACGAACCATCCAAACACTTGAAGACATGCTTCGAGCATGTATAATAGATTTTGGAAAAGGATGGGATACTCATTTACCATTAGTCGAATTTTCCTACAACAACAGCTATCATACAAGTATTAAAGCAGCTCCATTTGAAGCACTTTACGGTCGAAAGTGTCGTTCACCTGCTTGTTGGGCTGAAGTGGGAGAAGTTCAACTCACTGGACCAGAACTTATCCGTGAAACAACAGATAAGATTGTACAAATCAGAAGTCGATTACAAGCCGCAAGAGATCGACAGAAAAGTTATGCCGACACACGACGCAGACCCCTAGAATTCCAAGTCGGAGATAGGGTTATGCTAAAGGTATCGCCTTGGAAGGGCTTGATACGATTCGGTAAACGAGGAAAACTAAACCCAAGATACATCGGACCATTCAAAATCCTAGCCAGGGTTGGCCCTGTGGCGTACAGACTTGAGCTTCCATCAGAACTCAGTAGTGTACACCCCACTTTCCATGTATCTAACTTAAAGAAATGCTTGTCGGATGAATCACTTGTGATTCCACTCGATGAAATTCAACTCAATGACGATCTTCAATTTGTTGAGGAACCCGTAGAAATCATGGACCGAGAGGTCAAACAACTCAAACAAAGCCGTATACCAATTGTTAAGGTTCGTTGGAACTCACGACGTGGTCCTGAATACACATGGGAACGAGAGGACCAGATACGAAAGAAATACCCACACCTTTTTACCAACGAAGCTTCTACCTCCAACGTAAATTGATCTCCGGGACGGAGCTCTCATATGGGGTGGAGACTGTAACAATTCGCAATTTCAGGTTAATTTCTATTTTCGGAAAATTTTACTATTCATGTTACTATTCATTTTTACTATTCATTTCTTTCTGAATTTTTCCCGAAAGTTGATTTTTATTTCATATTCTCGAGTGATAAATCATTTCCATGACAAATTAAATGTTTGACACTCGTCAGATCATTTTCGTGAAAGTTATTAAGGAATGACACGACATTACACGTTTTAGGGTAAAACGGCAATCAGAAATTCTACGCACAACGAAATTTGACCCCGTCAGGTGACCCCACATCAGAAAAATGTTTAACACACTTATGATTTATTTGAGAATAAATCATGACTGAGAAAAATCATGGCCCAAATAAACTTCAGCCGTGAAAAACTGGAATTTTCAGTTTTACGCGTTTTTACTCAGCCGTAACCCTAGCCTTTACCTGCACCGCATTTCTAAGATGATTTGAGCTTTCAACTTATTTAAATAAGTCAACATATTTTTCCCTCCTCCATTGACTAAAAATCATTCTTTGATTTTATAAGTCATTTCGTGATTTTTAGGCTTCCGGTTTGATGTCTAAAAGACATTTAAGACCAACCAACACCAGACTGAGCCCAGTCTAGACATTATAAATCATTTTAAATCATTTTTAGCATATTAGAAAAGTAACATTATACTTTTCTCAGTTTTACGCAATATTCGTACATTTTACGTATTACGCGTTTTAGACCCGTGTTTCCAGCTTTTAGCAGGTTTTACCACCCAAATGGAACTTATCACCCATTTTATATTTTATTATGGGACTTATGAACATTTCTAACAATACTTTAAAGTTTCATAATTTTACGACACCCGGTTTTACGTTTTAAGGCCTAATCATTTACGGTTGGCATTTCCTGGAGTCAAAAATGCATCTAATATCTAGATATTTTTCCAAGCAAGCCAACTCACCCCCTTATCCTCTTTGAACCGCCAAAGGGGGGGGGGGAGTCACTCCCTTGGGTGGCTTGATCTTAGGGCTTGTTATCTAGGATGGTTACATGTGGATTTTTGGCTAAAAGATCTTAACTTTGTAACCTCCTCAAAGGCATATAAATACCCCCCTCTCCCCCCATATGGCCGGCCATCCCAACACACCAAAACCTCTCACACTTAGCTTTAAGTCTTCTAATTTGTTGCAAGGTTCAAGTGAAGTTCAAGTATAGAAACCCTAGTTAGCTTATTTTCACCAAAAATCTTCCTAACCCTAACATACTTGGTGTTTTCTCTTGAGTTTAAATCCACTCAATACACCTCAACTTTCATTACATATCTTTCAAGAATACCAAGGGTAGAAAGGTTGCTTGAAGTGAAAAGGGTTGAAGAAAGTCTATCAAAGTCCATTTCCTTACTAGTTACTCCTTTCTTTAATTAGAAAGCCTAAAGTTGTAAGCCTAAACCTAACATGCTTCTTGTTTATTTATCATGTTCATCTCATTTATATGTTATTCTTGCTATATTATGTGTTGTAATTATGTCCATGATGAATCATGATGAGTAAAAGATGTTGTTGTAATGACTTATTGAAACAAGTTACTAAAACAAGCAAACTAGTGAATATCTTGGTATAACCTGATCAAAATGGTAAAAATTTTATATTGGATTATTACATATTACAGTAGAGGACTTAAAAAGCAAACCATAGCAATTTGAACCACTTAAAAAGAGTAAACGAGTCAAAAGTTATGGCGATTTGAAGTTACCAAAGATTTCCGGCAAAACTGCCTAAAAGTTTCTGTGACAGAACCTAAAACACGCAAAAAGAGGCCTTTCTGGTCCGATTCATGAAAAAGTTAAAACACGAAAGTTGTCCGGAATCACGTTTTCATTCAGGAATAAAGAGGCTCAAGCCTTGAAAACGCCTTCTGAGTGAGATATTTCTCAGTTTCTTAACAGCTATTTACATATTTTAAGTCACTAAGTTATTGTCATACTTTCAAAGGAATAAAAGGTATTATGACCTATAACCAAGACCCCCACCGTGACTAGAGCCAAGGTTGTGTAACATGACATTGGAACAAGGACCAAAGGTCATGGCTAGGCCATGACGAAATGACCAAACCAACTTACAAAGGCGTAAACATGAAACAATGAAATTGGCGATAACATGAACAAGCAATTTGTATCTACTTCACCTAAAAGGAAACCATGAGATTTTACCAAGACAAATGGTCACACAAGACTTATAAAACTACCCCTAATAACAATCTTCATGTACTATAAACTTTCCTAAGTTTATACAAATATCGGACATGTAACTTTTCGGATCAAAACCTATATCTATATACTTTATCAACTACTACAATAGTAGGGAGCTTCATGTGAGGAGTTCATTATGTAAGCCGTCGAGATAAGTTGTGGATTTACGAGTTAAAGTGTCCTGGCTCCTCGAACGCTTACTAACATGACTTCTGAAATATGTTAGCCCGAACGGTAGTAAACGATATACCAAAACATACATGTTCATAAATCTTTCTTTCAAAGACTTACAAATATACATCATACGTCATCATGGACTAAATACAAGATATATATATATAGGCACTCTGTTGTATTCTTTACACAAATCCTAAGTCGCAACATTCTATTATAGGTTGCTCGTAGAAACCTACACGATCAAACCATCACCTTCATTACTTGCTATCGCACTTAAGGTGAGTTCATAGCCCCACATTACATTACTTTAATGTTTTACAAACCCTTGGGGGGAATACATGCTATTTATAAACCGAACACAATGCTTTGAAACTGTATGCTGCCTGATTGTTTTATTATTACTAAGTACCTTCCTTGCCAATCCTAGGCCCCATCATGAACCATTTAATCACTAGTATTAGTGAGCGCGAGTATTGTGAATAGGCCTATTGGGATTGACGAATCCCATTTGTTTGAGCAGTTTAGTTCAACAAATGCACTATATTTGAACATTAAGTATGACGGCAAAGTACTTACCGGGGCAACATAACCGCCGATTGATATTGGTACCCGTTAACGTATTGGTTGCATGAGCTTAGTACATAATAATAACTGTTTTGTTTTCTAACATGAGTATGAGTCTAATTAACTCTTACTACCAACATATTGTGTTCAACCTTAAACAAACTCTATGAATTTCACTCAACCTTTGTGTTGACCTCTTAAGCATGTATTTCAGGTCCATGATAATCAAGAATGGAGCGGGAAGGGCATGTACCGAAGGAAGAAGGCTATAAACTATTATGTCATTCAATAAAAACATCATAGACTTTATATTGATGTGTTTTGAACAATGGATCATTTTGGGACCTTACTATGTAAACTTTGATACATTTGAATAATATGAATGACAACTCTTTTTATTACGATTCGTTTAGAGATCGTTTTCTATTATTATGACTGTTGTGCCGTCGAGTAACACCCAAGTTGAATTCCGCTGCATCATGAATTGGGGGTGTTACAGAGAACCTTCAGCACTTACCGAGTTTGACAAACTTTTAGGCAATACCGAGTTTGGAGTTTTAAGATATATCGAGTTAGACAGTTTACAGACTTACCGAGTTAGACAATCACAAACCTTACTGAGTTAAAAAAAAAAACAAAAAAAAAAAAAAAAAAAAAAAAAAAAAAAAAGTTTTTTGGCGTGAAAATTTGAGTAAAATTTATTTTTTACACGAGACTTAACGTTCAATTTTTACGCGAGATTCAAATTTTGGTATAAGGTTGAAAAGTTTGGCCCGAAATTCAAATTTTTAGGCCAAAATTCAAATATTTAGGCCAAAATTCAAATTTTTTTCGGTAAAATTTGGCGTCAAAATTTTTAAAACTCAAAATTTTCTAGTAACATTAGAATTCCATTTGTTAGTGATTTTCAAATTTGGGCGAGAAAAATTTTCAAATTTTATTTTTGGAGGGAAATTCGAAATCACTAAAATAATTACCGAGAACGTCTTTCAACTTCACCAAACCATCTAATCTACAACAACAACCTTTGTTATCTTTCAAAAGATCCTCAGAACAACGTTTCACTTTGAATTCAAATCATGGCAACTCAACAAGATATTCATGCAGCCGGTGCGGAAAATCGACCTCCAATGCTTGAAAAAGGTGGATATCTCCCATGGACAACCCGCATGCTTCGTTACATCAAAACAAAGGCTGATGGTAAATTAAGGATCAAATCCATTACAAATGGTCCATTCAAGCCAAGACAAGTTCAAATTGAAGGTAATCCAAATACAACACCTCCTACTCAACCATCCGTGCGTGAACAAACAGAAGCAGATTACACAGAGGATGACAAGAAGCAGATCGCTGCAGATGATATGGCAATGCATTTAATCCAACTTGGATTACCACGGGAGATCTTTGCTGCGGTCGACAGCTGTGAAACTGCTTATGCTATGTGGGAACGTGTTCGAAGGATATGTCATGGAACAGAGATTGGACAACAAGACGTTGAAAACAAACTTCTTACTGAATGGGAGAATTTCACATCCACTAAAGGTGAACAGATTGAATCCTACTACACAAGGTTTTGCACTTTGATGAATGAGTTAATCAGAAACAAGTTGACACCTCGAACAATTGCAACAAACATCAAATTCATCAATAACCTCTCAGAAGAATGGGGTCGTTATGTTACAATTGGCAATCAAACAAAGGATTTACATAAGGTGAATTATGATCAACTCTATGACTTTTTGAAGCAAAACCAAGTTGAGGCTAATGAAGTAAGGAAAGAAAGATTGGAAAAGAATCATGATCCTCTTGCATTAATTGCTAATACACCAACACCATTACCAGTGAACACTCAACAACCATCATCATCTTCCGCTCACAACTACATGCAACCATCATGCATTCTACAACCAACACCGGTCTACCAACAACAGTTCTACCCACAACAACAACAAGTTATTCCACAACAGCAACACCCACAATTCCAAGAACCGGAATTCACTGACAATGATGAAGCTACTCCAGCATTGTCCCAAGCGTTTGCTTTTCTGTCAAAGGCATTCCAAGGACGTTATTCTACACCAACAAACAACAACCAAAGGATCTCATCGAACACTCGCAACAAGCAGTTTGCTCAGCCGAGTTTCAATATGGGCAATGAAGGCCAAATGGTTGGAGTTTATGGGAATCAGATGGGATATAAGAATATGCATAATGCAGGTCAGTATGCAGGGAATCAGAATGCAGGTCAGTTTGCAGGGAATCAGTATGGTCAATATGCAGGGAATCAGATGGGTCAGTTTGTTGGAAATCAGAGGGGTCAGAATGTTGGTAATCAGGCAATGGGTAATCAGAATAGAAATGTTGCAGCTCCAGTAGTTGGGAATTTGGGAAATATGAATCAGGGTAATCCGGTAAAGTGTTTCAACTGCCAGGGTGTAGGTCATATGGCAAGGAACTGTCCTACTAAGCCGAACAAAAGAGACACATCGTACTTGCAGAAAACATTGCTGTTGGCACAAAAGAATGATGCTGGGTTTCAGTTGAACGCAGAGGAGAATGATTTTATGGCTCTTATGGATGACATGGAAGATAGAGAGGATATCGATGCGAACTGCATATTCATGGCGAATCTTCAGGAAGCTAAGTATGACACGGATTCTGATACACTTCCTGTTTATGACACCAATGCACCATCTGAGGTATCAAATTTCAACACATGTCACAATAATGATATATTTGATATGTCTCCTCATGAGGAATAACATTTTGAGAAGCAAGCATCCACTTATGATACATTCCTGGACACGCCAAGTAGTAGCAATACTCCTTCAGTGACTCCAGATGTGAATCATAATGGAGGCTTCGTTTCACAGCATGCTGAGAATGATGAGGAAACACGTGCTTTGTTTGAATCATTATTGAATAGTTGTCGTATTGAAATTGAGAATGTGAAAAAGGTCAATCGCGATGTTAAGGCCGCGAATGTTAAATTGACCGCTGAGCTTGAGAGTTACAAAGAAAACGTTAAAGCTTTTGAATTTCATAACAAAAGAGTGTCTGAATTAGAAACTGGTTATCAAAATTCCGTTTCAAGGGAAAAACAATTACAACTCAAGTTTGATACACTTGATGTTAATTCTTTCAAGAAGATAAAAGCTTTAAACGCGGAAATTCTGATTTACAAAACCAACTTTCTAAACAAAAAACAGCTTATACCAATCTTGAAAAAGAAAGGGATGAGTTGAAAAAGGACTTTGCAAAGAAAGAAGACAAACTTTTGGCCGAAATCGTAGAGTCAGAACACATGATTGCACATTTAGAAGAATTAGTGATTAAGTCGGGTCAGTCAAGTCAAACAATGAAAATGATTTCAAATCAAACTAATCCGATTTACCATACGAAACATAAAGTGGCTCTTGGTAACAACACCCCCAGTAATCTCAAGAAAGCTCAGCAAGAACAGAATGTTTTGTATAATGGTAATGTGATTTACACCAAACATGATCCTCCCGTCGTTCGGGATTCTGTGCAAACGATAGAACATGTCGAAGAGAGCATAATTAAAATGAAACAAAAGGATTTGAAACCCATTGATTACAACAAATTGAACAAACTTTCGGGAATTACTTTTGTTCTACAAAAAGAACCATCTGTGTTTTCCATAAAACGACCATTCTCAAAAATGTTTTCTAAGAAAGTAATTGTTTCCAAATCTCTTTCAAAAATGGTACAAATGTCTTCTAACAACACTTTTAATACAAGTGGGCTAGAAACATTCTGGATGACGTTAAAAAGAGAATTCAAGAACTTCAAAATATTGTTGCTTCTAAAACTACAATCAATATTAACAACTGGCATTCCAGTTTTCATATTGAGCAGAAAAAAGTTTTTGAAAACGAAATTACTATCCCACTGAATAACATCAGTACGAGGGTAATCCATTTTGAACAAGCTTTCTTAAAAGAAATGGCCGAATTTGTCAAGGACCACAAATCCCTAGTAAACGAAGCTAATGATACTCGTGAAAACATGAATGTTTTGGAAAACCTAAATGATTCTCTCTTCGAAGCTGTTATGACCACTGATATTATGTCCATCATTTTACAAACATATTCTGTTGAAGACGATGAAAGACTAAGAGCTGAGACCTCCACAATTGTTTCAAAATATGAAAATGCTCTTATAAAGCTTGAAAAAGAAAATGTGTCATATTGTAAACAACTTGATCGAAAAAAGGAAGAATGCAAGTATGACAAATTGTGGTATGAGCGTGCCTTAAAGAACATGAAAGAGCAAAATGATCTTTTGAGGGCTCAGCTTAAAAATCAAAAAGGAAAGGGTGAGGAAACCAAGTTTGCAAAACCATTGACTTCGGAGAAACCAACTGTTTCAAACACGGTTCAAAAACCAAAAATGTCAATTTCACGGTTTGCTCCAAAAGTTGATGAGAAAAAGGATTTGACAAAACCAGTCACTCCAACACCCTTGCCTAAGAAAAGTGAAAATGAAAAGATTGTTGATAAAGGAAAAGCGGTTGTCGAAACACCAAAAGTGATAGCACCTGGCCTTTTTAGGATTAGTCCCACTAGTGCGTCTGCCTCAACATCTAAGACAAATGACAAGTGCATAGAGGCTAATTCTAAAGAATCTAGGGATGCTAAAAAGGACAACAATATAAATCCTAATGTGTGTGCCTTATCTTCTACAGGATTAGAAAGCACCTCTAGGAGCAGCAGACTAAAGTGTTGGCATGAATATTACGATATTTAATCTAAACATCCTCTTCATGTTTTGATGATGACAAAAATGTAAGTTACAACATATAACGTAAAGTGCTTAAGTTACTTGTGATCACAATTCATCTATGCATTCTTACGTCAACAAGCCTCGACATCTCAACGTCTCAAGTATGCTTCAACAATCACTTAAGGTATGCATAAACAAGTGTTTAATACATTTCATGATCAAAGGGGTATTTAATTAACTAATACAAAGTTTATTTAATTATATAAACTTATTATATATTTTTGAAAAACACTTTTGGTAATAAAGAAAAATGTTTTAATCATACTAAATATATGATTCCAAACTTTTAACCAAAATTAGTTAGTTTTTCACCAAATAAACTTTCCCCACTAAAAGACAGAAAATCTGGCCGTTTCAGTAGGGCGGCCCCCTTAATTTTAAGGGGACCGGCACACAATTAAGGGGACCGGCCACGCTCCCCTGTCAGATTTTGTCAGAAATTTTTCCCTATAAATACCACCTCAAACCTGGAATTTTTCCAACCTTTTGCACAAATATTTTCAGATCCAATTCTCTCTAAACATCCTTCTAAAACCCTTTGATCATAAGATTATTAATCTTTGTTTCAAGTGATCCAATCTTTCATCACTTAAAGTGCAAGAGAAGTATCCTCCCTATCATAAACCCAAAGATGTATTAGGATCTAGTTAGTGCTTATGTGAAGTTGTGAAGACATTAGTGGCTTGAAGGTGTCAAGACATTAATGCATTGAAGTTGTGAAGACATTAGTGGCTTGAAGGTGTCAAGACATTAATGCATTGAAGTTGTGAAGACATTAGTGCCTTGAAGGTGTCAAGACATTAGTGCATTGAAGTTGTGAAGACATTAGTGGCTTGAAGGTGTCAAGACATTAGTGCCTTGAAGGTGTGAATATACTCTTGGTGTGAAGAAAGAGTTAGGGAGTATTTAGTTGTGAAAAAGATAAGTTAGGAAGAAGATTGGTGTGTAGAAGAATTGGTGTGTAGAAGTATTGGTGTGTAGAAGATTGGTGTGTAGATTATTGGTGTGTAGCAAATAGGTGTGAAGAAGGTGTGTAGATTGGTGTGTAGATTGGTGTGAAGATTGGTGTGTAAATTGGTGTGTACGGTTTTCTCCGCCAAAAGGGAGCTTGTTGAGTAGTGAAGAAAACTCTCGAGTAGGTGACTCGGGGAGTGGAGTAGGAACAAGGAAGGTGTCCTTGTAGCCGAACCACTATAAATCATCGTGTTCGGTTTGCATGTTCTTTCTCTCATCTCTTTTCATTCATTCTTGCATTTATCGCTTTATATCTATGCTTGCCTATATGTCTTAATTGTTGCTTATATTGTTGTGATGATTGAATGTGTTGTACATAGAAGTTAATAGTGTGATAGGACATATAATTGTATGTTATGGTCAAATGGACTAATATATATATTTAACACTTCTCATGTTGAGCTTAACTTAATCGATAATTTGATACAAAACGTTTTAAGATTTTAAAAGGAAAACTTATACACATAAAGTTTGATCTATGCTTCATTCATAAAACTAGCTTTTGAAAACTAATCTAAAAGTTCACATATATAATTGATCATATTGATTATATGTTGCTTTTATACTAAAATCTAATTGAAGGTTTTTCAAACAAACAATTGAATAAATTCTAATCAACATTTTGAAACAAAGTTTTTATAAAACGAAAAAGAAGGGAAAACTATTCAACCCCCCCTTCTAGTTTTCCACAATTGGTACCAGAGCCACGTCGCTCAAATTTTCAAAACAAATGGTTTTAAAAATTGAGTACGATCCATGTATCAAATTACCCATTAAGGAGGATTTAATATGAAAAGTGTTTTGTTGATTAACTTGTATTAGTTTTGATATTATATACACTAATTATACTAGCTCGAGATAAGATTATACATAAAACAAGTGTTATATGTTCGTTTCTAAAATCAGAAAGTTACACACCTTTCCACAAAGTCGGAAAACAATTTTTAACAAAAATTGCATTTTTGAGTATCAGATGGGCGGCCCCTTTAATTGTCTGGGCGGCCCCCTTAAATACTGGGCGGCCCCCTTAAATTTAAAGGGTCCGCCTGTCTGTTTGACAGTTTTTCAAAAACTTTGAAATATCATATAAAATTAACCGTAACTCCGTAGAAGTCGTGCCACCCGGCGTTTTAAAGGTAATTGAGTCTACTTTCATTTAAAAATACTTACAAGTAACCATTACAAACTTAAATAAGTCAGAAAGTTAAAATACTACACGAAGGTCAAAAATTTGAGTCTTGTTTTAACATAAAACTTGTATTTCAACTTTTCCTTCGAGTCGGGCATTCCTAGTCGATATATCTTTGAAAAATTAAGTATTTATGTTTTCAAAATATTGATCTTTATTAAATTTTAAAATGGATAGGAAACTTTTTTATTTTCAAATAAAATCGAGCTAAGTAAACATTGGTATATATAAAACACAAAACGACGACAAGTGTTTTATGTGCTATGTGAACTCATTTATGATTTTACTTTGCTAATCATTGCTATTTGTAATTTAGCTATTTGAATATCTTAGCATATGTGCCTTGTACTCTATTAGTTTATAATTAGTTATCTAGCTTATACTTAACTTGATCTTATGCTAGATTTCTTGCGTTAGGATTGCATAATTATGCTTGCATTGCATATAGGAATAGATGGCTTAATGTTACTCAAACATCTTGTAAATGAGTTAAATCTAATCACCTAAATATTTCAATCAATTTAATCTATTCTTAACAACACACTTAAACATTTTCAACAAATTACCTTGTTTTACCTTAAGTTGTTTAATATGACAAATTGAATCTTTGTAAAATATTAGTAGTAATATAAAAGAAAAAGTATTTTCAAAATCTAAGTGTGTTCATTATAAGTAACAATGAAGAGTCTTTCACATAAACAAAACTTATAATAATCATGAAGTAATAAGTCAAATTTCAATCATTCACCAACCTCACTCGTAAATAATCTTAGGATTAATGGAACACACTATCAAAATGCCTATTTATTTTAAATGAGTGTTTGTGAGGGTCAAGAAAGATCTTGATATTATATCAATTCATTATTCAAATTATGGTTGATATATTCATCAAATCTAATTGACATGTTTTTGAGTATGGACAAGAAATTGGATTGTTATTTGTTTAAGTTTCAAGATTACATCAAATGATATAGTCTTGAATCTACATACTCAATCACACCAGATTGATATGAAAATATTTACATCCTTTGTAGATGAAAAGAGTATGCATTGGATCATAACTCACACTTGTGTTGATAATGTCATATTGAATCTACTTGTCCAATAATTGTGTTCCAAATATTAGAATAACATTTTAAACACATTTATAAAATATACAATGAAGTAGGATTGACGACTTGGATGTTTCGTCCGAAATATTCAAGCAATTTACATTGCAATGCAATGGATAAATGTGTCATATCCGAAAAACCAAACATGAGCAAACTAACAACATATGTAAACTTTGCTCACACTACTTAAAATTATCACCACAAGATAAAATACATATTTAAGAACAATACACACTATATATTATATGTATTTCATTTTCTTTGTAGCATGAATGGTTGTGTTACAAGATAATGCACTACACTTTTCTTTTTGAAATAATTTAAGTTATTAGAATTGAAAAACAACTTGTCACAATGCATAAACAAGTAAACTTCATTTTGTTTCAAATACTAGTTAAATTATGATATATAACATTGGCAAAAATCATAGAAAATAATATTTGCTTTAGAATATATAAATGTCTAGTTTTAATATCATTTGTGAATCACAATCTCGTTTAAGATAAATAATCTTAATGAGATTCATTTTTCAAGATATGCTAAGGAGCATTCATAAATCAAAGCACATTTATTAAATCAAGTAATATGTCATCAAAACCAAATAACCGGTTAATCATGAACAAAAGATTAAAACTTTGCATTTACTCTTATCTTAACATTTAACACATCTCTATTGGGATAGTGAGTAAAATATATCATGTAGACTTACCTTCATAAAAACATGGTGTTTGAGTCACATTATGCCAAGTATTAGTGAATCAAGCAAACTTCATATTTGGTACTCTTCGATAGGTGAATTTAGGAACTCAATTTCTTCTAAAAAGAGAATGACTACTGGAGAATCTATTGACTAGAAACTCAATTTAACCTAACGGTTGGATTGCTTCTATGTGAGAAGTTGGGTGTGTGTAACCCGTAAAAATGGTCGTGTTTAGCCTGAATTGAGCACCACTAGTAATAGTCTCATACTCATTCTCCAACTTGATTAAATCGCTCTTCCTAAATGTACCTAACGCTAAGCTTACTTTTATGAACTTTGCTTCTCATTAGATGATTTCATTCCTAGATTTATGGCATATCGCATATATGTTATTTCTAGATGTTTATTTGCTCCTATGTGATTTGATTGTATGCCTTTACATGATTTACTCTATATGTATCATTCATCTAGGTATATTTTTATTTCTTTTAGATCCTACACCCTTATTTCATATGAACCTTAGTGTCGTTTTCCGATAGGTCATATTAGTCTCATAATATATCCGGATGAGCATGAATTTAATGGGAAGGGAAATGACACTCACTCACATATATCCTTCTACCTCACACCACCTAGAGTACCACCACCACTTCCTACAACCTCACATGCCACTCCCATGTTGCATGTGCAAACCTTCACCCAAGACAATTATCATGCTCCACCACCATCACCTTCCTCCGAACACTTGAAGTTCGTTGAGGAGCTAAAAGAGACTCATGAGCTTAGTGCTCTTTTAGCATTACATCTTGCTCAACGCAATTTGGATCCACCTCAATCAAGCTCACCATCATCACCACATAACATTAACCAAATTGAGAAGCATGTTAACAATTGCCCTTGTTGCATCTTCCTTCAACAACATACCATTGCTTTGAATGAGCACTTTACCTGGATTGAGTATCTTCTTACTAGATCTCAACAAACCCCATCACTTGAACAACATCAAAACCCTCAACCAACAAACCCCACTTCAAATCCACCACTCCATCCATCAAAGAATATATCAACTCACAATTATCTCCACCACCAAAAGTTATCACCACCTCATCCAAGTGAATTTCATTACGAAATGCGTCATTTCCACTTACTAGCAAGTGAAGAACACAATGAAGAAATCCAAGCTTCAAGTGTTGTCGACTCATGATCAAGTGTTGTCGACTCATCACCACCTCATTTCACATATCCACCTTCGGTCGTCAACCAACAAAACACCTAAAAAATCCCATGATTCCCTATCATCCACCCTTGTCGAACGATATATTAATCCAAACCATAATTGTCAACCCTTTGTCATCACCTTCCCTTTACATTCACGCTCATCCCTCCTCATTCCCCTTCTAGTTTTCCACAATTGAATCATAGGATATGTAGAAACGATAGCATGAGATAATAGTAGGCTTAACCAATCCTCTTGAGCATGAGATCTATAACAAACATCTTTTAAAATATATGATTAATGATATTTGTTGTCAAAAATCTAATATCTTTAAAAATATGCAAAAACCTCACATTTTGGAAAATAGTTTTTCAAGTAACTATCCCACTTTTAAATAAGATGTTTTCACAATAAATATCAACAATTTTGTTTTGATCAAAACCAAAGATTGAGAAAATTTTATTTACCTTTCATTAACACATTTTGAAGTAAAAACCGAATCTATTTTATTCAATTAACTCTCATATCTACATGAAAACCTACTTTCAAACATTGTTGAATAATGCTAAAAACGTCTCTTTAAATCATGCATGGTGATCTCATATTTGTCATCTATATTTATATAAATGACACTTATAAGTGAACTAAATCAAATCAAGAGGGCCATGGTTTATCTATTAAGACTTCGTTTGTAACAAGTCTAGAAACCCATGCTATCATAATACACATTAGGATTAATTCTCCTAGTTATGTAGTTATGAAATACTTGATGTTGCTTATTGTTTCCTAGCACTTATATTTTGCTTGCTAGATGAGTATGTTTGCATGCTAGATGAAATTGCTTGATTACTTAATCTCTTTGGTTAACATGCTTTCGCTACATAATTGCCTACATAATTAGTCTATGTTTAATTGCCTCAAAGAGTTGGACTTGTTTGAAACCAAAAATACAACCTTTCTGCAATGCACTACCAAAAACCCTTTTCTGGCAATCTGGGAATCACCAGATGGGCGGCCCCCTTAAATCATAAGGCGGCCCCCTTAATTATTAAGGGGACCGGCCTCCAATTAAGGGGACCGGCCATCTGATGGTCGAATGTGTTGTTTCCCTTTTCTATTTTTTAGCCCATTTCATCCTACACTTCCCAAAATTCACAAACCTATTCTATCCTAAACCTTCCATCAAAGTTTATCCATCCTTGATCCCACCAATCCTACATTTTCCTAGGTTCTAATCTTTGCATTAGATTCTAAATTTTCTTTTGGATTTAGGTTTTGTTTAAAAAAAAAAAAAAAAAAAAAAAAAAACAATAATTGCATGTGTCATACTTTTAGTGCATATACCTAATATGTCCATATATTGTTCCCCTATTAGTTTCATGCATATATCCATTATCATCATTATATACATGTGCACTTGTCTACTAACTTTGTTTTGAAGGATTACTTCACCGCTCGATTCTTTGGTAGCCAAAACAAGTTTTGAGCATACACCAAGGGGGAGCATACACCAAGGGGGAGCATTGAGGTTGATAGGATCAAGGCTTCACTTACGATGATGCAAGCTCGCCTTTTATATTCTATCTCAAGAGTTCAAGCATTGTAGAAGTCTCATTTAGAGTCCACCTTTTTGCTTCGACAAAAGGGGGAGAAGAAGTGTAAACAAGTAACTTATACATTTTACTATAAGTTATAGTTTACATAGTTTGTCATCATCCAAAAGGGGGAGATTGTTGGCATGAATATTACGATATTTAATCTAAACATCCTCTTCATGTTTTGATGATGACAAAAATGTAAGTTACAACATATAACGTAAAGTGCTTAAGTTACTTGTGATCACAATTCATCTATGCATTCTTACGTCAACAAGCCTCGACATCTCAACGTCTCAAGTATGCTTCAACAATCACTTAAGGTATGGATAAACAAGTGTTTAATACATTTCATGATCAAAGGGGTATTTAATTAACTAATACAAAGTTTATTTAATTATATAAACTTATTATATATTTTTGAAAAACACTTTTGGTAATAAAGAAAAATGTTTTAATCATACTAAATATATGATTCCAAACTTTTAACCAAAATTAGTTAGTTTTTCACCAAATAAACTTTCCCCACTAAAAGACAGAAAATCTGGCCGTTTCAGTAGGGCGGCCCCCTTAATTATAAGGGGCGGCCCCCTTAATTTTAAGGGGACCGGCACACAATTAAGGGGACCGGCCACGCTCCCCTGTCAGATTTTGTCAGAAATTTTTCCCTATAAATACCACCTCAAACCTGGAATTTTTCCAACCTTTTGCACAAATATTTTCAGATCCAATTCTCTCTAAACATCCTTCTAAAACCCTTTGATCATAAGATTATTAATCTTTGTTTCAAGTGATCCAATCTTTCATCACTTAAAGTGCAAGAGAAGTATCCTCCCTATCATAAACCCAAAGATGTATTAGGATCTAGTTAGTGCTTATGTGAAGTTGTGAAGACATTAGTGGCTTGAAGGTGTCAAGACATTAATGCATTGAAGTTGTGAAGACATTAGTGGCTTGAAGGTGTCAAGACATTAATGCATTGAAGTTGTGAAGACATTAGTGCCATGAAGGTGTCAAGACATTAGTGCATTGAAGTTGTGAAGACATTAGTGGCTTGAAGGTGTCAAGACATTAGTGCCTTGAAGGTGTGAATATACTCTTGGTGTGAAGAAAGAGTTAGGAAGTATTTAGTTGTGAAAAAGATAAGTTAGGAAGAAGATTGGTGTGTAGAAGAATTGGTGTGTAGAAGTATTGGTGTGTAGAAGATTGGTGTGTAGATTATTGGTGTGTAGCAAATAGGTGTGAAGAAGGTGTGTAGATTGGTGTGTAGATTGGTGTGAAGATTGGTGTGTAAATTGGTGTGTATATTGGTGTGTACGGTTTTCTCCGCCAAAAGGGAGCTTGTTGAGTAGTGAAGAAAACTCTCGAGTAGGTGACTCGGGGAGTGGAGTAGGAACAAGGAAGGTGTCCTTGTAGCCGAACCACTATAAATCATCGTGTTCGGTTTGCATGTTCTTTCTCTCATCTCTTTTCATTCATTCTTGCATTTATCGCTTTATATCTATGCTTGCCTATATGTCTTAATTGTTGCTTATATTGTTGTGATGATTGAATGTGTTGTACATAGAAGTTAATAGTGTGATAGGACATATAATTGTATGTTATGGTCAAATGGACTAATATATATATTTAACACTTCTCATGTTGAGCTTAACTTAATCGATAATTTGATACAAAACGTTTTAAGATTTTAAAAGGAAAACTTATACACATAAAGTTTGATCTATGCTTCATTCATAAAACTAGCTTTTGAAAACTAATCTAAAAGTTCACATATATAATTGATCATATTGATTATATGTTGCTTTTATACTAAAATCTAATTGAAGGTTTTTCAAACAAACAATTGAATAAATTCTAATCAACATTTTGAAACAAAGTTTTTATAAAACGAAAAAGAAGGGAAAACTATTCAACCCCCCCTTCTAGTTTTCCACATAAAGCCTAGGAGCAATACAAGGAACAATAGAGTCTCGCCTGTCTCTAAGAGTAGTTGCAAGAATAAAGTTGAAGAAGTAGAAGAACACCCTAGGAATTTATCGCTTTCTAATAAGAGATATATTTCATCTGAATGTAATGTCGAGAGTACTGGTTCTAATGCATGTAATGACACTGTTTGTTTAATATGCAAGAAATGTTTAATTAATGATGTTCATGATGAATGTGTTTCTAAGACTGTGAATGTTACGCCTGAACAGAAGAGCGTTTCGAAAGGTCCTAGTGCAAAATCTAGATTTGTTGGAAACCTAATTAAAAGAATTAGGAACACCACTAATAGTCGCACACCTAGGAACTATCTTAAGCATTGTGTTTGGATTCCAACAGGTAGAGAATTTATACTCAAGGATGGCAAATTAGAAATAGTTCAAGCTAAACAAGTAGCAACTGTCTATGAGTGTGATTTAGAATGTACCCCTAACCCCATGGAACCAAATTCAAAACGGTGTCCAAATACAAATTCTTCTGTTATTAGCAGGTTATCGAAATATGTCTTTGGATCGTCGACTCGGGTTGCTCCAAGCACATGACCGGGAATTTAAGGCTGCTGATCAATTTCATCTGGAAATTCATGGGAATTGTACGCTTTGGAAATGATCATGTAGCAGCTATTCAAGGTTATGGAGATCTTCAGTTTGGGAATTTTTTAAAACTTGTTTTCAGTTGGGCAGTTTTGTGATGCAGATTTAGAAGTTGCATTCAGGAGAAACACGGTTTTTATTAGAAATTTGGCTGGTGTTGATCTCTTAACTGGTAATCGTGGTACAAACTTGTATGCTATCGACATCAACCAAATGGCTTCTACATCACCAATTTGTCTTATGACAAGGGCAACCGAAACTAAGTCCTGGCTGTGGCATAGAAGATTATCCCATCTCAATTTCAACACGATCAACAAGTTAGCCAAAGACAACATTGTCACCGGACTTCCTAAGTTCAAATACACCAAGGAACACCTTTGTCCATCATGCGAACACGGAAAAAGTAAAAGAGCATCATATAAACCCAAAACCGTACCTAGTTCGGAAGCAAGGTTACATATGTTGCACATGGACTTATGTGGCCCAATGAGAGTTGAAAGCATTAATGGGAAGAAGCATATTCTCGTTATTGTTGATGATTATTCAAGATATACTTGGGTAAAGTTTTTGAGATCAAAAGACGAAGCACCATGTATCATCATCACCTTTCTGAAGCGTATTCAAGTTCTACTTCAAGCTCCAGTAAGGTTTGTAAGAACAGATAATGGCACAGAATTCACAAATCAGGAGTTAAGAACCTATTTTGAAGATGTTGGAATCACTCACCAAACATCAGTTGTTAGAACTCCACAGCAGAATGGGGTAGTTGAAAGAAGAAACCGAACTCTTGTGGAAGCTGCTCGCACAATGCTGATTTTTTCTAGTGCACCACTATTCTTATGGGCTGATGCTGTAGCCACTGCTTGTTTTACTCAAAACCGATCCCTAGTCCATCCAAGATTCAATAAAACCCCATATGAGCTAGTGAACAACCGTAAACCTGACATCTCTTACCTTCACGTATTTGGCGCTTTGTGCTATCCAACGAATGACAGAGAAGATCTAGGAAAGTTAAAAGCTAAGGGTGATATTGGAATCTTCATTGGATATTCAGAAAACTCGAGGGCATTCAGGGTGTATAATAGAAGAACGAAAAGGATAATGGAGACGATGAATGTGAAGTTTGACGAGATTTCACAAATGGCTTCTGAGAGATACGCTCTAGAACCCACGCTTAATCCAATGGCTTCTAATCAAACCAGATTAGGACCCGCACCAAACAGTCAGACTTCTGGACACATCAGTTCAGGACTCGTGCCTAATGGAGCTCATTCAACAAACACGGACAAACCTTCAGAACAAGAACTGGAAAATTTCTTCGAGTTAATGTTTGATGAATTTTATGGTGGAACTTCGACAAATGCATCTCAACAACATTCCGCTGCACCCGCTCAAAATCAACCACCACCACCACTGGATGCATCTACAACAATTGAAGCTGAAGCACCAACTACCTCAACATCATCTACATCTACTCAAGCCACTCCAGTACTTGAAACTGAACTACCAAGAGTTGATGAGCAAAATCAAAATACAAATTTTCAAGAAAAACCAACAAATAATTCAAACGATGTTGCGTTAGAAGAAGGAGAAGAAGCATTTGAAAACCCGTTTGCAACAGACTCTGCTGAATCTTCTTCAAGGTTACAAGAACCATCTGACACACATTCGTTACACCCAAGGTACCCTTCTACGTTTCAATGGACAAAAGACCATCCAATAGAACATGTTATTGGTGAACCTTCAAAGCCAGTTCAGACGAGGAGACAACTTGCCACCGATCTCGAATTGTGCATTTATATTTGCTCAATCAGCCTCAAAGAACCAAAGAACATTCGGGAAGTATAACATCCCGTAAAAATTTTCCTACGATTAATACATAATTACAACATAAATTAACCATTTTTACCAATAACAATATTTTTTTTTTAATATATACTTATCAATTGTAAGCGTTATCCACTTTTTACCTTGGAACGATATTTACACATAAACCTTGATAGACTAAATATCACATATGATTTAAAACGTTTATATTTAATAACTATACGTTTCGACAGATAACCAAGTATGATATATATAATTCCCGAGCTTATGAAAAACTCCCTAATTACGCACTTGAGCCTCAACCAAAGTAAATCTTGTAAAATAATATAATCAATCTAGTCAAACCCTTAATTGCACAACATGTATCCTATCTCTACTAACATCTAATGCACATGCCAACTTGAACAATAAACATATCGACCTACAGTTAAAAACATAGTTACATGCGTTATAACATACAAACATTCCACACATCAAATATATATTCATTTCACTTCACTTCTTGTGATTCGCCACAACACCAAACGGACTCCACATTTTTTTTTTCTATTTTCTTTCTTTGGGCTTGCACCCCAAACAACCCAAGCTGATCACAGGTCCAAACGAACCTTATATATTTTTTTCTTTTCTTTCTGTTCCAGTCGAGACCAAGTGCACCCTTAGTATATTTTTCTTCTATTTCCAGCCACGACTAGGCTCACAAACCACCCCCATACTTCTTGATTTTGACACACGACCTATATATAACCTTGTACTTACAAATTGATCACCTGGCATAGAATCATGAATGGCCAATCTCGTTACATATCATGCTCGTTTACCCCTTGTAACTGCCCAATGTAAACTCCCCAACTCACCTTGGGTAAAATTGTATAACTCACCACAAGATCTCAATTCGACCTCCATTGTCCTCCAATCATCACAGAAGCTGTCAAAAATATTCGAGCACTTGCCTTACACATTCTTTTACTCATGATTGTTGTAACATCGCGACTGGTCATGGAAAGAGGTGTCATGTAAATGGCGGTTCGCTTACTCCACCTTCCTCACTTGCTACTGCCTCGAATACAACCTAATAGAACCCATATGCAACTCTTACACCAGCCACCCTTGCTCCCCAATCATCACAAAACATCATGTCAAGCTGTTAGAAACTATCAGGAATAACCTTACACATGCTCTTTTGTTTGATCTCGATTGGACAATGGGGGAGGTGGCGTACAACCTTTGTAAGGTTGCTTGTTATCTCACACTGAACTCGAGTATATAAACAAGCCATGCAAATAGCAGTCTACTCACTACAACTCACATCACAATAATACAAACCTGTAGCCTTTCTAGTCGAGCCAAGGTGGAAGAGTAAGCAGGTGGTGGAAACTAGGAACTGTTATTGATTCATGGGTGAACCCTTAAACAAGTTGTACATCATCACTCTTCCACATGTGAAGGGGGAGTCCTTCATAAGAAACAAAAACTCTCAAAGTGTCAACAAAAATGTGTTTATATTCATAAACACTTTGAGAGATTTTCAATCAAAGGTTTCATGGCAATTATAGGATTCATGGAGTTATAAGGTGACTAAGGTTAGGGAAAACCGTCCCATGATCCGCCAGAGCCGGAGGGATCTACCCAAGGACAATTCCAATAGATTAGAATTAGAAGTCCTTAGGTATGATTGAAAAAAGGAGAAAATGAGAAAGGAGAAAGAAGGGGTTGAAGAATTAAAAAGAAAAGTTATGAAAAAGGGTGAAAAGAAATAGCCCTCCATATGTTCAACCTTAGGGCAGACACCGGGTTCAATTCATATGCTACTGGTTGTTACTAAGGTGATACCGGTATTGAAGATAAAGACGTCATGGACCCAGTGACGCACTGCACTAAACCTTCTAGGCACTCAAGTTCTCTTAAAAGAGCTTGTTTCATTCTCACGGGGAACCGGTGTAATCTATCAATCTGTCTCTTAGAGATGATTGATATTGAAGCAGGAGACCTCTCCCTAATCTCCGCATAGGAAACCAAATGTGCACTTATCGAGTCTAGAGCCCCGAGATTCATCAAAAGATCTCATAGGAACACATGATATTTCTACATTGGTTGTTCATCATTAAGGACGCCAGATGTAAACTTAAGAGTCCTACGCAGATATTAACAATCTGCTGAGAATGTTTATGAGAGGAATTACTTATGTATATTCTCAATGATTGAACGGAAATTCCTGCCAGGGTCAACATCAAGCAGCCCTGACAGCAGGTCACTTCGGTAATTCTTTATGGGTTACGCTTAGTGTTCGCGGTGGTTTCAAACGGTCTACAGTCGTGGAGTGATCCCCAGCGACTCACCCAGTCATTGAGCTACTTAGTAGGTCTCGTAAGCTCTTTCAGGAGTATCTGATATGGGAACGGCCATGGTAAGGGTTAGAAGTAGTCTTCACACTATGCTGTTGACGATCTCTAATTCCTTATCTGTAAGTACCGGTTGTTTATTGCTAACTGTTTACCTGCAGCTATACATCATCTCCATGGCGAAAGATTCCACATGCTCATACATGCATCAACAAAGTCAAAGGAAAGTTCTCACAAAGATCAAATGATAGCAACAGTCAAAGAAAGATTCTACGCCAAAAAGAAGAATCTACAAAGTAAAGTGACAAAGATCAACGTGAAAGAACGGGAATAACAAATGTATGTATGACAAAGACTTAAGACGTATGAGCATGTTGGAATGGCAGACAACCACCACAAACACAGAAGTGACGAAAGGCAGATGACATCATCGGATCACTTCAACAACAATGAAGCATGATGAACTGGAACTATGATTCATCTAGTGATTCTAAAAGACGTCAAGAGCTATGAATGATAAAGTTTAAGACAAAGATGATGACGTCGCGCAACCTCAATGACCAACACTTAGGGGGAGATTGTTAGAATCGTATTTTTATTTATAAAAAGTGTCGGTCATTAATGTGTAGTTATAGGTTGCTTTAGAATATCATTATGATGAAGTTTATGCTTAGTACTCATGTTTTGTAAAAGTCTAAGGGCCATTAATGTAATAAAGTAAAATATTAGAGATGCCCTAGACTATTAGTATAAATACTCTTGTAAACCTCATTTGAGAGGTTGGTTCTCTTAGTAATAACAAGGTCATTATTTCACACACTAGAGTTCTCACTCTCTTTCTCTCTACTTACTTTCTCTCTCTAGGTTTAAGCTTGATTCAATAGTGATTTAGGTTGTTCTACGGTCCTACAATGCATGGGGAAGGGAAATTAATGATGAATAACTATTCATTCGTGTGGCTCAAGGGTGGCAATCTAATCAACTGCCCTTATAAGTCACATAGAAACATAAATTAACAATCATAACCATAGAAAAATTGCACATTAAACACACACACACAATCTCAATCTAAACATACACCTACACACTCTACAGTTGGGTCATATCAAAGTTCTTAATAGGACAAGGAACTTAAATGTGCATTAGGGGAGGTTGGGCTTTGAGAGGGTAAGAGCCATGTCAAATCATAATTAAACTTATCAATATATATATTTTGCAATGATGTATCTGCAGTATCATTCAAACTTGTCCATTGTGTTTGACTTGTTTTTAGACATGTTTCTTGTTAAGGAAGTTTACTACTTTTGTGATATGCAAGCTTAGATGCTTTGATAAACTAAAAGACAAAAACCTTCCTATTAATGATACTCTACATTTGGGTCGTATCAAAATTGCTACTAGGACAGGGAACTTAAGTGGGCATCAGGTTGGGTTTTGAGAGGGTAAGAGACATGTCAAACTAGACTTGTTTCAACATACACTAAATGACTAAAAGAAATACACTACCAAGAAAAATATAAGATTAGAATGAATCATATATTCATACACCATACCTCAATTTAGTAAAGATATATATCACATCATACCTCAATTTATAGCAGTGAAACCAATCGAAGATAAATATATAATAAAAAGGAAAGATGGCTTACCATTGAAACAGGCTTCAATCATTATGAGCGCTAATTATGTGGAATCCATTTCCAACATCATAAATTGCATCTAATGATAGATGTTCTAACAAATATTACAGTATGATCCTAGAAACCAGATTTGCAACTAAAGATATATGTTCTAACAAACCACATTTCTCAAATTCAGGCGGAATCTCGCAGCTAAAGTAATTCTCCTCTAACTTAAGAACCCAAACACCAAAACTTCAACCATAGGCAGATCAACGATATCCGAAAAACCCCAAACAAACTCATTACTACACAAATGAAGAACTTCCAAATACTTCAAATGAAATATCAAAACATGAACTTTCCCTTCAAACAAATTTCGACATAAAGTAAACGGCCTAAGATGATATAAACTACTCAATGATTCAATTAACGTACCCACTAACCTTTCTTTTGATTGTTCCAACTTCACAACTATAGCATCAAAATTGCAAGTAACACCATCCTAATCAAAAATAGTTTGAAGAATTTGAAGTCCATCCATAAATAGCTAAATCCATTACATTCATGAAGTTGCAAGTGGGGTTCAACAAGCATGATTAACACAGGAAATGGATACACTTTGGTACATGAACCACCTGTTGGGTATCCCATGATAGACTGTTGAGTGACTAATGTTTAACAATGGTCAATGCATTTAATATAAATCTAACTAATATCTTTTACATTTTATACAATTATTAGAACTAGTCAAAATTTAACAACATAACAATTAAAGCAAGAATATATTAAATAGACATACTTTGATACATGATATTCTGGATACAACCCAAATACATGATCAACAAGACTACTTAGACATACCCACAACCCAGAACCACACTTGACTTACATAGCGTTTATAACACAAATACTACCACAAAAGACGATTTACCTTCAAAAGATGCTTACATAGCGTTTAAACATACTGAGGTTCTTGATAATCCTTGACTTGTAAGTGGCACGACGCAAACTTGCTTGACGCCTTTTACTCAACACACACCTTTACACTTTCAAAATTTTCAAATTTCAAAGACTATTATACTACAAAGTTTCAAATTTTCAAATTTCAAAAACTGCTATACTTTCAAAATTTTCAAAGACTACTGTACTTTCAAAGTGTCAAGGACTACTATAGTTTCAAAGTTTTCAAATTTGAAGCTCTAGTAATATAGCATGCCTGCGAACATAATATACAAAATTTATCAAATGTCACAAACTTCAGCTAAAATAACTACAAAGTTTACTAACAAATTTTAACAACAAAATACACCAACTTACATCAACACAATACACCAACTTACATCAACATAATACACCAGGGTCTTGGTGAGCTGATGGGTTTAGGCTGATGCGATGGCGGAGGATCGATGGCTGTGACATGGTGGTGTGTCGGTGGCTGTGACGTGGTGGTGTTGGTGTATGAGATGGGAGAGAGATTATGTTGTGTATAGGAGAGTTGAGAAGGAGATGAATGTAAATGTGGTGGGAGATTGATGTTTGTAAGGTTTGTATTTGGTTTGGATGTTGGTTAGGTCTTTGGTTTGGAGTTTGAAGTTTAAAATTTAGGTTCGGGATGAGTACAAGTCGCATAACTAAGTACATAAACGTTCAACATATCAAATCAAATAACATTTTGTACAAGTCGCATAACAAAGTACATATACTATTTGAAACATCTAATCTCATTAAAAAGTACAATTTGCATAAAAAATAAAGTATATTTTATTTTTCAAAAGTTTGACTTTTTTTTTTTTTAAAATTGTACAAGTTGCATAATAGTTCACTTACACATAGGTACAGGTTGCATAAAAAAGGACACTTACACACACTTACACACCTGTACTTGATTTTGGGGCAAAAATGACTATATGAGCATAATGGCATAAAATGCATAAGTCGAATTGGGGCAAAACCCTCTACTTGAAGTCGCATGGGGCTAGGCTTAAAGCATGGTGAATTTCATGGGACAAATGCTCAATTGCCCTGAGAATTTATGAGTCTTGAAATTTCTGTGTCCCTACCACTTTGTGACTCGTCCTCATAGAATTTAAAATTTCTTAGCCACCCAAGGATATCTAATATCCCTCTTATATGTCATTTTAAGCATTTAAAGTGCCTTAAAATATGTACAACCAGATATGATTGACATGAAAATTTAATTTCAAGTTCATTATACCATGAACCAAACACGCCCTAAAAAATTAATTTGATGCAAATGTGTATAAACAATCTCTACGACAATATTATTTATAGGATTTTTCTAACTTGTGCCATAGGAGCACAAGTTATGCACACCAAAAAGTACATAAAAGTACTCAGGGACCTAAAGAAAAGTACAGAAAAATGTATTTTTGTGTGGGTCCCTGAGTCATTTTTCATAGATCCCGTGGTATTTTTGGTGTGCTTAACTTGTGCCCTAAGGTACAAGTTAAAAACCCTTATTAATATGCGAAGAGAGAGACATGTTTATGAATGAATGAATGATGTTTTGCGTTATTGTTCTCAATAATGTATAAAAGAAGAATAAAGAATACACTTTAAGAGCGGGCAGGCATATAGAGATTTAAAGGTGCGTTACACACCTCGTTACGTTAACGTTTTTCCTATAACATACAATATAAAAAGACCATATCTCGTAAATATTATTATAACACATGACCAAAATGACACACTAACTTCACTTTTACATTCAAAATAATAATAAAAACATTAATGAAATTGGAGGGCTTAAATGCGATTGTTATTAGCGGCAAAAGGCTTAAATGCAATTGTTAGTGAAGCGTTCTCCAAAGGAATATATATAAGGGAGACTTAGTGGGTGAAGATAAGGTATCTGTATCACATCTTTAATACGCCGATGACACTATATTTTTTGGAGATTGGGATAAGGAAAATCTGCAAAATTTAATGTGCATTTTAAAATGCTTTGAGGAAGTGTCGGGTTTAAATATTAATCTTAACAAAAGTAGATTATATGGGTTGGGAGTTTCATCGAGTGAGGTGGAGGATATAGCACGATACATGAGATGCAGTGTTGTTGAATTCCCATTTGTGTATTTGGGGATGCCTATTAGAGCATGCATGAGACGGGCTCACACATGGTAGAGAAATTCAAGAGTAGATTGTCCAAATGGAGAGCTAAATAAATTTAAGAGTAGATTGTCCGAATGGAGAGCTAAATCGATGTCCTTTGGTGGTAGATTAACGTTGACTAAATCGGTCATGGGTAGTTTAACGTTGTACTATTTCTCGATGTTCTGTGTGATTTAAAAATCAAGAGTATTAGAAGAGATTTTTTTGGGTGGTGTAAGTGAAAGTAAAACAATATCATGGGTTAAATGGGAAACCATTCTTTCTTCTTATGGGGAGGGAGAATTAAATATCGGGTCTTTAAGGGCAAAAAATTGGGCTTTATTGGGTAAATGGTGGTGGAGATTTTGGAGGGAGGGGGACGCGTTGTGAGTTAAGGTAATTAGAAGTATTCACGTTTGTGATAAGGGGCTAAGTGATGTAGAGGCGCACATAAATGGGGGTGGCGAGGGTGTTTGGAATGATATAATGCGGGTGGGGTTTGATATGAATAAAGTGGGTATAGGCTTTGCTTCATCTTTTGTAAAAAAAAAAGTAGGTTGTGGGAATAATGCTTATATTTGGCTAGATAGATGGGTTGGAGAATGGAGATTGTGTGATAAATTTTCTATACTATTTCATTTAGATAGGAAAAAGGATGCAAAGGTGGCGGAGAGGGGCACTTGGATCGATGGGGGTTTGGTCATGGGAGTGGGATTGGGTAAGGGAACCAAGGGGTAGGGGTAGTAGCGAATTTGAGGAATTGGTAGGAATTTTAAATAGAACCACTTTGCTCATGATTGTAGGGATCATTGGAGGTGGATACTCAACAAGAAAGAAAAATTCGCGGTTAAAGATCTATGAAGACTAGTGAATGAGAAGTGGCTTCAAGTGAATGGGTCAGGTCAAGAAACAATGTGGAATAAACTTGCGCCAAAGAAGGTGAACATATTTGTGTGGCGCTCTTTGAAAGGTAGGCTTTCGGTTCGTAGAGACTTGGACAAAAAAGGCATCGACCTACATACACTTCTACGCCCCTGTGTGATGATCTCGTGGAAACAATCAACCATTCTTTGTTAGTATGCAACATGGCGTGGACTATATGGGTCAGAATCTTTGATTGGTGGAAGGGTGACGTGTTGATGTATTTACAATAGTAGATCTCTTTAGACATAATGGGTTTTGTTCACAATCAAATGAGAACAGAAAGTGGTGGCAGGTGGTGATATGGGTACCCGAGTATTTCATTTGGAAAGAACGTAACAATCGAGTTTTCAACAATAAGGTTACAACCGTAAATAATATAGTACGAGATATTCAATTGAAAAGCTTTCATTGGATTTTGCGTCGGTCTAAAAATGGTCCATGGTGTTGGCAAGAATGGTTAAAATTCCTAATAGGAGTCAAGTCAACATACTCACTGCTCAACTGTAGCTCATGAGGCAATTGTGTAGTTACAGTGTTGCTGCAAGGTGCCACATAATTTTCAGTTGGGTCAAAAAGTTTGTATGTTTTAAAGAGTTTGTTGTAATATGGCATTTTCCATATATAATTGTTCATCAGGTGGTGGTCAACTTGGAGTCTGTTTGGATGGTTATTGTTCACTTATCTAATTGTTTGGCGCTTAAATGGTGGGTTATGCCTTTCATTCAGATGGTCAGGTAGTTGAGGTAGAACTTATGAAATTGTGGTCCTATTGTTTGGATCTTGTGAGTATGTATTTTTTTCGGTTATCTTGTGCACTATGATGCAGGTCTTGTTCTATTATCTTGGGTCTTTGCCTCTTTAACTGTTTTGTTAGAGAGGTGGAATGAGGTGGAATGCCTTTATTTTGTATTGGTTTTTGTTGGTTATAAAATGTTGCTTTTTCAATTAAAAAAAAAAAAAAAAAAAAAAAAAAAAAAAAAAGGATAACATTCATTATGTCACGCCTAGCGTAGGGGCGGTGTTGATGGCGCCATAAGGGCGGAGGGAGTGGTCACCAGTTCACCAAATTTTGCTAAATTTCCACATCATCAATACCCAATAAAAACCTTACAACTCACACTTCACCAATTCACCCCAATTTTCACCAATTTGGTGGCATTGGTTTCACCAAATTTCCACATCATCAATACCCAATAAAAACCTTACACATCACTCTTCCTTCTCAAGTATTTACCAACACCAACACTTTATGAATCGGTAAATGTTACCGAATTTTTGCTTTACCGATTCTTGCCGAACGGTGGCATCGGTGTTACCGAAATTTGCCGAGCTTCACCGAGAGTTTGCCGAGCCCACTCCCTCCACTCTTATAGGCACTGGTTTTCCCCAATAACAAAGTCCTGTAACACTTCCACACCGAGCACTCAAGTGTTAACCTCTTTCCCAAACCGCTATACCAAACAATTACCTTTATAAATGACATCCACACCAAGCCCATTCCCACTCCATCATAAAACTGAGCCCATACCCATAATGATTTGCAACAAGAAACCAAACGCCCCAAGTGAGCCCTTTTAAATCCCTGTCCAACACCAACACGCGCCGCGGGTAAAAACTAAAAAGTCCTATCAAAGCACAAAATAATCTCAAATTTCAATTAACCCATACTTAAAAAAAAAGGTGTTACTCGATCGACGAATCGATATTCACATACGGCTGTTAGGTAACAGAATATGTATCAGGTAACAACTACGGAGTAATTCATCTGGTGAAGAGATGATCAAACTTTTAAGTGTTTATATTGTACAATAATTGGTGATTTACAGTTGTGGGCATTATGATAATAAGTGTAACAAAAATACTAGCTAAATCTGTTATTTTGTACTAAAAACCGGGTACATTTGAAAAATTGCACGTCTATTATTAATATTCAAGTGAACGCCCATATTAGTACAAAATAACGTGACACTTGAGAAAGTACACGTTCATTGTATAGCTTTAATCCTACAATTGTATGGTTAGGTAATCAATGTCAACTGATAAACTGTTACTTGAATCGGCAAGTGTTTAATTGTAGTCGATAACTGATATCCTGTTTGTTTAGCTTTTTTAGTTAACGGCGTATATAGTTAAGTAACCCATACATATTAATATGTTATCATCACTAGTCGAACTATGGTATTTTTCATCTTGGTTTTTGAGAACTAGTTTGCTGGTTCGAATTTTTTTTATTTGAACTAGAATCAAATCTTTCCGAGGGAAAAGAATTCTTAGAAATATTTGGTAATTACAAACTTTGTAGTTTCCAATAGATGGAGGATCGTGAATAAATATTTATAAGCATATCATGTTTCTTGACTACGAAAGTTTTGTATACTATAAAGATTGAATGATTAGGATTGTAGGCAGCGTACAGGACTTCTATTCGTGAGTAAACTAAGGATACAACTGAATGGGTTTTTGTATGTGTTATCCTGTAGGAGGAGCAATACTTTGGTGAAGAAGCTGGCAAGGATGTATCCACGAATGCAGTTGAGGCCAAGAAAGGAAGATTTATCGCAAACGTAGACTGTTCAGAAGTTTGGTGTCCAATGACAAAACACTTCCTTAGTGAGTATTCAAAAAAGAAAAATTACAGGAGGAAACAGGTATCATGCATGGTTTGGAATACATATAATGATCTCTTAACATGTTTATTTTGCACATGGGGACTAGCTTGTCGGGGATAACCGTGTGTATATGTTTTGCTTTCAATTTGCAGGCTTTATCTCTTATGAACCCGAACAAGATTAGAGCTTGTGAGTATCTTATTAGGTTGCATGAAGAGCGTGGCGATAAGATAGTCGTTTTTTCTGATAGTCTTTTTGCACTCACGGAATATGCAATGGAATTTCACAAACCAATCATATACAACACCTCAAGGTCCATTCTAGCTTACTGTTATTTGAAACTTATTATTCGTTTTTTTGCTTTCACATGTTTCTCATGTGAACTTTTATATCTCATGTTCAGCCACTCTGAGAGGGTAAAGATATTAGAGGCTTTCAAGACCAGCAAGGAAGTTAACACTGTTTTTATTTCAGACGTGCGTAATAGCATTTTTCTTCTCAAATATGTTTGTTTCATGGCTCTTGAATGTTGAAATCACTAGGATTAATTGTTTCTTGTTATAGGTTGGCGATAATTCCATAGGTATTCCTGAAGCTAATGTGATTATTCAAATTTCATCCCATGCTGATCAAGAATCTTAACCTCTTAGGCATATCCTTAGGGCAAAGGTATTCTTTTAGCTCGGTTTTTTCTAATACGTATATTATCCTTGTGCTTACAACGTTGACTCTTAGATTCTAATCAGCGAATTTTATTTTTTTCCGCACACAGGGCTGTCTTCAAGATAGAATCCTTTTCTACTCCTTAGTATCGACAGATACAAAGGTACTTTTATACAGATATATCTATATTAGCCTATGGACTATGGTTAATCCAAGGATCTCGAAAATATTTACGCTTCTTTTTTTTGGTAGTCAATTCTGTTATTAACGAATTCTCGAACCTTAAAGCTTAGTTCTGTAATTGGCATTTTGCAAAGCCATAAGCTGAGCTGGTTTTTTTGAGTGCAGGAAATGCAAGACTCAATTAAGAGGCAGCAGTTTCTGATTAATCAATTTTTAAGTTGTAAGGTAATCCTATATACTTGTCTTTAAATGAATGGGATTCAATGTCGCATATACATATAAATAGAACCCACAATCGTGAATCTGTTTCTGATTCTTTGACCTTTACTATGTATCCAACCAACAGGTGATAACAGGTAGTATACCACCTATACCAGACACATGGTCAGAGTTGAGCTATCAGCATTTGAAGAATCAGCTTCGTCTTCTTAAAAAGGTTATAAATCTATAAATCTTATTATTTTACCAAATTTCTCTTACAACTCTGGCATGAATATTTATATGCTGTCTTTATGTCAGGTGTTATATGCTAGTGACAGAGAACTTGGTTTAGAAATACTTGAAGATGATACAGATGACATACATGGACAAAATGGCAGTTCAGCAAAGAGCAAGCCCAAGGAACGAGCAAGGTTACGTAAAATGTTCAAGAAACGTTTTATGTCATGCAACACATAGAGTCTAAGGGTTACTTTTCCTACAAGAATTATAACCGTCACTTGTTCTGTTGTGTTGGCATACCCTTCGAGTGGCATTTGATTTATAAAGTGAATGGAACTCTACTCTTGTACAGGTTTTAGCTTTGTTTTATTTTTCGGCATTATCAAAGCTCAGTTTTGTAATGCTATCCTACATTCCAGACTTTGAGGATTCATCCTTATTCGTTAGTATCATATCTCATCAGAGTCCTAAAGATACGAAATTCATGGATTGCGGTTAAACAGTTCTTACACGTAGAGGAACAAAAGCTGTTTAAGCAACTTGAAAGGTGTTCAATATATGTGACTAACATACAAGCACTAGTATAGTGACTTGTATATTGCACGCCTTATTAATTTAAAACTCTAACTGAATACAGTTGGTAAAATGGCCGGATTGGGAGGGTTTGGTAGCAGGTTAACCGGGGTTTGGGTCACTACAGGTTTGGGTTTAAATGGGCAACCTTGGGACTGGTTCGAATGGCTGAAATGGTTCGTGTCATATCATGATTTTACTATTTTTGCTCCTTTTACCATCTTGTAAAAGCTCATAAGCAACTATAACATGTTATTTATCACTAAGATTGTGACACACATGAGCTAAAATGGGCTTACTGGTATGCAAGTTTATTAACTAAACTAGAATTTTCTTTTTAAGTTGAAAAATGCATTTGTGCACATTAATTAAACATATAAATTATTTTAATATATTATATATTTTTTAATTTAATGAACTCGACGTGTTCTTTTTAATCAGGGGCTACAATTTCTGACCTGACACGAAATCTGACCTAAGACCGACACAAAAATTAATAGGTTCGGGTTGAGTGTAAATTGGTTTCGGGTCGTGTTCAGGTCGATCCATCTAACCCGTTTATTAAACATGTTAGGTTCAGGTTGAGTGTAGCCGTATAGGTTAAATGAGTCGACCCGCCAACCCGTTCAAGATATTTTCTTAAAATTAAAAATAATATATATACTTTATTATACGAGTTAAATGGGTCGACCAACGAACCCATTTAGTCTCTTTAACCCGTGTAATGTGCCAACTTGTTTAAATATGGGTCAACTCGAAACCCTTTTAACATATTTAACCCGTGTAACCTATTTAACCCGCCAACTCATATAAATATACGGGTTAAATAGGTCGTGTTCAGGTTATGTATAAACAAGTTAGAGTTAACATGGTTGATCCGATAATTTAAACGGGCCAGGTCCGGGTTGGGCCAACCTGCTAACCCGACCCGACCCAAATCGCCACCATTATTTTTAATGCATCTAAACCAATTTACCTATGAGTAAAAGAGGAATCAAATGCGCAAAAAGGCAACTTATGATATAGTATAGGGACCAAATTACAATTACTTGATTAGTAGAATAGAGCTCCTTTGATAATTTTCACTCACAGTGTTGTTACTTTTGGTACTGCAACTCAGGTACCTTCCTTTCCTTTTTTTTTTTTTTTTTTTTTTTACAGCTTTTCATTTTTTAATCTTATTATGTTGTGTTACTAATTAATAGATTCTATTAATAAGATTTGTACTAAGTTTCATTTATGAAATGTGTCTTAGTTTTGATTTGTTTGTATGTATGCATTTTGGATATTTTAGGGACTATATATATATATATATATATATATATATATATATATATATATATATATATATATATATATATATATATATTTTTTTTTTTTTTTTTTTTTTTCAAAATTGCTCATCTAAACACCTCTCAAATTTATCAGAGTTGAATGAATATAAACAAATGGTTTAGTCACCAAATGGGAAAGAAAGATTATTTTTCCAAATGGTTTAGTCACCAAATGGTTTAGCCAAACATATCTAAGGGGGTGTTTGTTTCGGCTTATATAGCGAGCTTATGGCTTATTTGGTTTTCGGCTTATGTTTCATAAGCTCACTTTTTGTGGGTTTTTTTTTTTTTTTTTTTTTTTTTTTTTTTTTTTTTTTTTTTTTTCCTCCTACTTATTTATGTTAATACTAATGTTTGCAACACTAATTAGCATTTGTCCAACTACAAGATGGAAGCTGAAGCCAAACGGGCGTCTTTGGATAAAATCAGCAACATTCCTTCAACCATAATAGAAAACATCCTATGTCTTGTTCCGATTAAGGATGCAGTGAGGACGAGTATCCTTTCCAAGAAATGGAGATACAATTGGGTCAAAATTCCTAAGCTTGTGTTTAATGAGAAGGATATGTTTGATGAAACAACTCATGAAAATCAGCAATCCATTTTGGAGCAATCGTTTGGACGTCTGTCAAGTGAAAGGAAACAGCTGACGAGGAAATGTAAACTTTTCTATGCTATACACCAAGTTTTGTTATTACACCAGGGTCCAATCCTTGAGTTTAGCCTTTCCATGATAGATGCAGATGTCACATGTGTTGAAATTGACCAAATAATAATTCATTTGGCAAGGAACAACAATATTGTCAAGAAACTTGCACTTGTTTCTGAATCCCGTTACTTTTTATATGCGCTCCCCTTATCAACCTTTTCGCTGCATCAATTAACGGACCTAAATCTCAAGAACTGTTTTTTAAACCTTAATACAACATTCAGCGGATTTGGTAGCCTTACATGCTTATACTTGGAGAGTGGAGAGGTCTCTAAAGAAGCGCTTCTACATCTCTTATCCAGCTGTCCATTACTTAAAAGACTGGAACTGGTAAGTTCTTATTTGAAAATCGTTCCAATGGGCTTTCATAATTTATCTTAAAAATGTAAGTTGCTGCAGGTACTAGAAATTAAAACTGTCGATGAAGAGATCCCCATTATTGAGTTATTCAAGTCTGTGCCTGTGATTGAGCATCTGTCTATTTTTTGTTTTTGTACTGTCATTAAGGTAGTGTTATCCACATGGTATAAAATTTGATAAAACTTATGAAAAAATCTGCGGTTGTTAATCTTTGTTTTGGCATGGTTCAAGTGTGACGCTGTCCCATCAGAGCTTCCAAATGCATTAGCACACCTCAAAAGCTTTTGTGTAAACGATATGATGCTACTTGATGTTTATGGGTTACGAATTCTTGGTCTTGTGATGAGAATCTCCCCGAACTTGGAGAAAATTAAGATAAAGGTAAATATCATAAATCTATGTTGTACCTTTTTGTTTGGTTTCACATGCCTAAATATATTCTCACAAGAAATACCAACATTTCATGTAGACTGTTGATCTGCCAGTTGATAAAGATGAAATACAGTTCGTTACTCTTGAAGAATGTTCTGACATTTGGTTGGAGCATTTGAAGGAGTTGGAAATAGTAGATTTTTCCAACTTTGAAGGTGAGATGGAGTTTGTAGAGCTTATCTTGGCCAAGTCACCCATGCTCAAGAAGGTCACTATAATGCTTAACACTTGTTATGTCACCAAGGATGAAGAGTTAGATATATTAGAAGATCTCTTAGCATGCCCTCGTGTATCACCGTTGGCAAAAATCATTGTTGAAAGTAGTCATTCTTAGGAGTTGAGTATAAGGATATATCATATATGCTTGACAAGTGCAGTTGGTTTCATATCAATTTAGAATTTTAGACCACTAAAATTGAATAGCTAATACGCTTGTTCTGTTGTATTTTCGTTGTTGGATATTTTGAATTGTTTCAGCTTTTGGCTTCTATACTACTATTGATGAGTAGAAGTTGATTACTATTTGTGAACTTGTCTAATGTCCTGCAGATAGGATTTTATATGGTGTTAATTGGCTGCTGCAACAATAGGATGTTTGGGTCATCTATGCTGTTTCTTTTACTAGATTTTTGGTAACGTAATGTTGATATGTCAACTCTGATGTAGTCATGTAGATGTTAATGGCAAAATCCTTTGGGTCATTAGGATCATCACTAATCATCATTTTTTTTTTTTTTTTTTTTTTTTTTTTTTTTTTTTTTTTTTTTTTTTAAATCAGCTATTGATTTCATTATGTACTTACCAAATAAAGGTATTTTCCATCGGACCGAATGCCAATTTCTGTTTTATGGTAAGTTCATGTGTTGATGATGTTTATGTTGTATGCACCTAGTGCTCTACAAGTCATTAAAATATATGAGTTATGATATTTAGGTCTACATAATAGACCTACAAATGGGCCTACACCATTCACATTTTGACAAGTTTCAAACACTTTTTCTCACTCTTTATATTAACCAATCAAATTTTAAATTCTACCAAGCATAGTTGTAGGTCTATTTTTAGGCAAACAATTTAGGTCTACAAATCATTTTTCAAAATATATATAACTACTTTGTGAATGCTGAATAACGAAAGGCCTATGTTGACAGGAATATTACCTATGTTCCGACTAAAGTTTAGAAGTGACCAATCAAAAATAGGAAAATTATTTACTAGCTTAAAATTTTTTCAAGTTCTATAGTGGAAGTTCATAGTGTCGTACTGTCTAGTTTCTTGGTTTAGCCATTTTTACTCCTCCTAGGCTCCTATAGGAGGGTGCACTGGCGGAGACATGAGGGGGCAGGATGAGCACGTATCCCTCTAGTGAAAAAAAATTATAGTGTATGCTATTTTTGTAATTTGCCCCCCTTAACGATCTGATTTGCAGTGTAGTTTCTAAAAATTAACAAAGTTTGCCCTATCGACCTTAACTTTCTAGCTCCGCCATTGAAGGGGGAATGTCGAGTGAACCTTACGGTTCTTGTTGTACTTGCTTCGTTTAGTTTACATTTTCTTGTACATGTGTGTTTTTGTTTGTTTACATATAAATATATTGGTTGTTTCCAAATAATAATAAGGGTAAATTGCAAAAATGGTCCTTCACGTTTCACAAAATTGCAAAAAGGGGACCGAGACAAAAAGTAGCGCAAAAAAGCCACCCACGTTCCACATTTTCGCAAAATCGCCACTGAGAGCCCTTTTCCGTTAAGTGCCATGTCATCGAGGGCATTATCGTCATTTCATTGCTACTGTTGATTAAAGGACTAAATTTGCAATTTGAGTTTGATATTTTATTTCACTTCACCACCACCACCACTCTCTACCACCGCCGCCACCCTCTACCGCCACCACCACCACCACCCTCTACCACCTTCATCTTCATCTTCCTCATCATCAAACCCAGATTCCGGCGAACTATTTCCGGTTTATTCTCTCGGCATGGTGGTCGAGGGTCACCACATCGGCCCAGTTTCGCAAAAATCAAAGGTAGAAAAATAAGCAGCCATGACAACAGCATGTAATATTTGCAAACATATTAACAATAGCTAAAAGTACGTCATTTCTAGTACTTTTGTTTACCAACGAAGGAGTACTATTTAGTGTACGAAATACATAAAAGTGATGCTTGTTTGGCATTCTGTAATGTTCGGATTTAATTGGTAGAATTAAGATTTTTCATATCAGAGTGTAACTAGTGTAAATATTGTCTGTAAGATGACACCTCCTTTGAGATGGAGAATGTGACACTGACACCTTTTATGTTTGATATATTTTGCAAAAGCAAACCCTTGTTTACATAGATCACAAGGTACAAGGCCATCAGAGTAACTACCATCCAAACACCCCTTATACACCTTTGGGCCTCACTTTAGGAAGTAACCCCATCTTCCATGGCTCACCAACTAAACACAGACTCAAATTAATCATTCTTTCTCAATTTGTCAATTCAAATATTCTTTATTCCCCATTCATCAAACACTTCTTTTGAATCCAGTACTTTTAAGCTCGATAGTTTCGCTTTCACAGTTTCTTCAATATCATTCCACACATCTTCCCATTTCCTTAGAACCTTCTGGAATTGTCTCATATTCCTTTCCTTCCAGATAAAGTACACAGTAGCTGCAAATACAATCTTTTTCACCATGATCCAAATATTTCTTCTGTTTGGCTGTCTTTCCAGTTCCCCCAATATCTCTTTCCACACCTTACTTCTTGATTGTATTATGCACATTTGTTTAGCTTTGTCACATATGCAAGCAGAGAAAGGACATGTGAAAAACAAAAGTTGATGGGAATCAGCTTCCTGTGAACATAATGAGGATTTCATTTATTTACTTGGCATCCATCTACTTATTCTGTCCAGTGTTGGTAGTCTCTCTTGCACCAATATCCATACTATAAATACATGTCTAGGGATAAAAGAAGAGAACCATAGAACCTCATACCATGGAACTTTCTCCTCCAGAGTCCTCAAATCTTTCCAAACTCTGTTAATGCAGAACTTCACAATATTCTTATCTCTACTCAACCATTGTACACAGTCATCTTTATTTGCATTAAGGGTAGGAACTTTAAATTGGTGCATAAGGAGGCTCCTATGGGTTTCCTCTCGGAGGATGGGAAAGAGCTACGACCTGCAGATCTATTATTATTTAATTGGATCCAAGGTAAAGATGCGTGCTTAGATGTGACTGGAATCTCTACTTTTGCTAGTGGAGGGGTGTCCTCATGGGCTCCTGGGGTAGCTTTGCATTACGCCATGGGGAAGAAAAAGAAGAAATATGTGTCCAAATGTGAGGACAACGGATATAAGTTCATACCATTTGCTTTTTCTACGTTCGGGGAATTCGATACGGAAGCTTTGGACATACTCGCACGTATTAAGTCTATTTCTATTAGCCATTCGAATAATGCTAAGAGTGGTGCTTTTATTTTTCATCGAATAAGCTTGATACGTGGGAATCGCACCAGGCTTTACCTCTCAAGGGATCTTGAGAAGCTTACAACCCCCACTAGGCAGTGTACCTGATCGTTGTAGTATAGTATAGTGACAAGTACCGGGGGATTGATCGTTCAGCTAGGAATAGTGTCGCTAGGATTAGAAAACCTAAATACTAGTTCTAAAGGTGAGAGATGATTCTTTTTGTATTTTTATATTTTTTTAGAAAGCAAGTAAAAATCTCAGGTTTGAAGGATTTGGGCAGAATTAGTTGCTAGTCAACTAACCCAATACTAAAGATGCAATCAAAATAAAATACTAGAAATGAAAATAAACTAAATTATACTACGGTTGTGAGCAATAAGTGGAGAAAATGTGTTTACTTAGATTTCACTACTCCCTTGACATCTTTTACATGTTAATTACTTGTTATAGTTGCATGGATGACGGATTGTATTCCTTAATACCATTCATGGGGTATCACACATAACTCCCCAATTCTATGAGCTCTTATCTCCTCCTATACCATGCCCAGCACAACCATAGGGATTATAAACAGTGGCTCATGCATTAAATACAACCAATAAAGACCTAGTGCAATTGGTTCATGTTTTCTAAGACGTTCAAGCATGTTACCATTTGGAGATCTGTCAGTTTTCTTAAGCATAACATATAAATTCATTCATCCAAAACAATTATAAACAAGTAATCAACACATAATTAACATCTAGGTTTCATTAGATCTAAGCAAACACAAGATAGATCTAGCCTAGCATGATGGAATTAAGACAAGAATAAGATATAGACAACCAACACATAGACATATTGATTGAATTAAAAGAACACTTATCTCAATTACACATGAAAGGTATCAAGGGCTTAGAACCCTTGAAAAACCTATAAAATTCGCACCAAGTTCGTACTTAGGGTTTCTCCAAAACTTCTCTCTTTTTAATGTGAAAATTAGAAAACTATATATAGGAAAAGGGGTTTGACGGCGTCAAGACCAAACTTGTGACGCCGTCACCTCGCCGCCAAAAATCTTCTCGGACTGCCTTGATCTACTTCTGACGCCGTCATGTATTAGCATTTCCAGACCGTCATGATTTTTACTCTTGACGCCCTACCTCGTGACGCCGTCCAATATGTACTGGGTCGTCATGGAATTAACTCTTGACGCCGTCAGGGTGTTACTCTTGACGCCGTCACCTACTGTTCCCAGCAAGGAAAATTAAGACTTTGGCGTTTTCTTCACTTTTATGCTACAAAAACGTCCGAATTGCTTCCTTTTCCAGATTTCACTCCCAAAGTACCTAAATTCACAAAAGGAGCGATTTAGGGCAATATTTGATCAAATAAATTCAATTCCGGGCTTAAATGACCCCCTAAAAGTGGTTCATTTTCGCCTCATCATATACCTTACACTTGAGATTTGCTTGTCCTCAAGCAAATGCGCTTTTATTCTACTCAAAAGACAAGTTAGGGGTCATTTAACACTAACATAAAAGTAATTACAACAATTAATCGTTCAACTAAAGACCAATAGACAAGCACGGAGGTCATACACTAGCACCTCACAAATAGTGTTTAGATACTCACATCTCTCGGGTGTAATAAAGTATAAATTACAATATGGAAACGGAAGATATCTCTCACTACCTGTCATAGCAAAATAGATTACCATAGGCTTGGGAAAGGATCAAACCTCCACCACATGGCGTAAGCACCTAGGATAAACTATCAAAGAGGTCTTTTAAAGGGTTGTAACGTTAGGTGTAGGGATATGAAATACACGGTTTTGTTGGATAAAGGAAGTTTTACTGGTGGCGAGTTAACAATCTTAGTTAATTACATGTACAATGTGGCGTTGCTAAGCCAAGACTAGACTCGACTTAAGCTAATAAATGAAAAATAACAAAAACATAAAATAAACATAGAATGAAACGGGATGGTAGTCCGTATGTTTTTTCTCTTTTTTTTTTCTTCTTTTTCTTGATTTTTCGATTTTTTTTTTTTTTTTTTTTTTTTTTTTTTTTTTTGTCATACATTCTTACCCTACCATCTAAAATAATACATCATAGGGAATGAATATTCCCCTTATACTTGAATCTTTACATACTTTACATTAAACTAATCTAGACTCGAATTAAGAAAATCAAAACACTTGGAGCACTTTTAAGATTAACGTACATGTGGGAGTAATAAATGATGTTCTTCCCCATTACTCCATAAAATAAGTACTTACCCATGAGTCCCAATCGTCCCAAAACAATATGTACAAGGATATGACTCGACTTAGCAACCATGTAATCAATTAGATAGTTAACTTAGGGTTTAACAAATAACAATAATGCACTAAAAATGAGCGCATACACGGAAGGCTAAGGCGATTTGGGTGTACATTTAAGTGGGGTGTAACAAATTCTTCCTTTAAGTAAGATGCTTAAAGTTAGAAATGAAAAGATAGGCTCGGAGGGGTGTACTAGGGGTTTCGTGTACTAAAAATGAGTACAACGCTAATGGTGTGGGAAAAAATTAGTTGACTTAACTAGCCAAGTAATATGACTTAAATGGTCAAGTAATTATGATACGGGTTTAACACAAGGGTGATCCTAATGTCTCTTATCATGTAGTAAATCCTACCACACGAATGTAGTCTCACTAGCGGTCTCGGGATGCATCACTAACGTAAGTTCTAGAATCTAAATGCTACCGGTACACTCATAAGCACTAATAGTAAATGCTTTTCCTATCAAATCTAAAGGCGAACCTCACATATTTGGGTGGAAATTTTTTCTGAAAGTACGGTTATGTGCTAGTCATACAATCTCCTATCCATGAGATGCTTGCTATGGCTAAAGTTTCACTCCTAAATGTTGTAAAAAAATTTAAATTTGGCGCTAAAATTGCACTAACAAGTATTTCTCATAGTTTTATTACACATCTACCATTAAACACAACAAACTCAAGCGAAAGTGCATATGTAAGGTATCATCATTTTACCCTCCCCTTACACTTAAGATGAACATTGTCCCCAATGTTCAAGTAAAGAATGTAAAAGTTAAAAAGTAAAAAGAATGAAATCAAATACTCTCCTGATTCGCTCGGCATGGATAATAAGGTGGCCATGTTAGATCTTCCTCAAAGAAAATGAACAATCAAAGCTTCCCTTCCAGAATATAAATCATCTTCTTGTCATACATAACCTGTAATTCTTGAAAAAATAGACAAAACAACCTCGCGTAAAATCGGCGGCATCCTATATAAGTTACTAAATCCTAGAAAACAAGACAAGATATAATGCTTGTGGAATGAAGTTTGCAGATCTCCTGGAGATTATAAAACTTAATAATTCACAAAAACCATAAGACTCCGTTAGAAAAACAAAACCGGTAAAATTTTCAGATTTTTACACGTGACGCCGTCAAGAGTTAACCCTTGACGCCGTCAGAAGTGACCTGCAGAAATTCTTATGTTAAGTTTCCGGAAAATTTCTGGAAAAACTTGGTCCTACTTCCTGGAAAATCCTGCAAAACTTCATTATGACTCAATACAAGCATTTGACTCTAACAAATACGAATACACATGTTCATTTATTATTGTGGAGAATCATGATCATGATCGGTGTATTTCTTAAAAACATATTTGGGGTTTCCCCTTACACTTATCTTTTGCAAAAATACTTTTAGGTGGAGTTAAGACTAGGCCAAAACAACAAAGTAAAGTATTTCCACTATTTAATTTAGAAACATGATCAACCAACAATAAAAATAAATCATGCATACGGAAGCAAATAACAAACAAACAAAAATAAAATCACACAAAGCATGGGTTGCCTCCCAAGAAGCGCTTTTCTTTATTTACGAGTCTTGTAGCTAGACTCAAGGTCATGGGTTACTACGTGACCTCATCATTGGTTTCACTCTCCGATTGTAGATATTCTTTGTAAAAACCAATCACCTTTTTCTCGACCGCCCACATAATCTTTTGGGCAAATTCTTTATCGACTTTATACTTTGGTCCAAGGGCCAAGCAATCTTTGTAATAAAGACTCCTTTTTTCCCATACATAATCCATGCTCTTTTTCTTATCCTCTTCATTGATGTCCTCAAAAGCACCAACGTTGTCCTTATCAAAACGGGATATAAAGCGAAATTCTTTCATCCTATTAGGCATCCTATAAGTGATACTATCGGCGTTACTTGCAAATCGGATCGTTCCTTCTATCTCATCATATTCCTACTTAGACTCCTCAATAAACGGTTTGCCAAACACAACATTGGATAATCGACAGTCAATAACATTAGCAAGATCCTCCACAATCATAAAGTCGGTGACAAAAGTGAAATTACCAACAAAGACATGTAGACCTTTAACTCTCCCGACAAAGTTACAAACTCCACCGGGGTATTTGGGATCTCTTCTAGGTTCAAGTCTTGTTTTCACTATATCATTATAAAAAGTTGAGGACATAATGTTGATTGGAGATTTAAAGTTAATGTAAGCATTGCTAATGTGCCTATACCCAATCATACATGGTATCTTAGCATTCTTAGGATCGCCTCTCTTTATCTTAGGTTCAATTATAGTGAAAGGAGATCGCAGGTTATCGATAAGGTTGTTATAATATGCAATCTCCTCCTTAGTGGGGTATAGATTAAAATAGTCATTAAGCTTCGGATCTATTTCCCCCTCTTCAAGTTCCTCAATAACATTCACAAAGTCATTAGGCCCTAGGTCCTCATTTGAATACAAGGCGGTCGCTAGAACACTAAATGCATGTTCGAGCTCAACCTTAATCAAACTATTAAGCTCCCTAAGTTCCCTAATTTCACTTTCAATTTGTTCACGTAACAAAGCCACTTCTCTAGGGGAAAGGGGTGAATTCGCGTTTTCCATAATGGTCAACGGAACAGTCAATGAATTTAATTTACTAACAAAGGCACTAAGAAAAAGATAGACTAAAGAAAACCTAAAAATAAAAATAAAATCTTACTAGAAAGGAATCTAGCAAGTAGACCTAATAAAAAGAGATTCTAACCTAGACAATAACTATTCCCCGGGCTGCGGTGCCAAAAACTTGATACGTGGGAATCGCACCAGGCTTTACCTCTCAAGGGATCTTGAGAAGCTTACAACCCCCAACAGGCAGTGTACCTGATCGTTGTAGTATAGTATAGTGACAAGTACCGGGGGATTGATCGTTCAGCTAGGAATAGTGTCGCTAGGATTAGAAAACCTAAATACTAGTTCTAAAGGTGAGAGATGATTCTTTTTGTATTTTTATATTTTTTTAGAAAGCAAGTAAAAATCTCGGGTTTGAAGGATTTGGGCGGAATTAGTTGCTAGTCAACTAACCCAATACTAAAGATGCAATCAAAATAAAATACTAGAAATGAAAATAAACTAAATTATACTACGGTTGTGAGCAATAAGTGGAGAAAATGTGTTTACTTAGATTTCACTACTTCCTAGACATCTTTTACATGTTAATTACTTGTTATAGTTGCATGGATGACGGATTGTATTCCTTAATACCCTTCATGGGGTATCGCACATAACTCCCCAATTCTATGAGCTCTTATCTCCTCCTATACCATGCCCAGAACAACCATAGGGATTATAAACAGTGGCTCATGCATTAAATACAACCAATAAAGACCTAGTGCAATTGGTTCATGTTTTCTAAGACGTTCAAGCATGTTACCATTTGGAGATCTGTCAGTTTTCTTAAGCATAACATATAAATTCATTCATCCAAAACAATTATAAACAAGTAATCAACACATAATTAACATCTAGGTTTCATTAGATCTAAGCAAACACAAGATAGATCTAGCCTAGCATGATGGAATTAAGACAAGAATAAGATATAGACAACCAACACATAGACATATTGATTGAATTAAAAGAACACTTATCTCAATTACACATGAAAGGTATCAAGGGCTTAGAACCCTTGAAAAACCTGTAAAATTCGCACCAAGTTCGTACTTAGGGTTTCTCCAAAACTTCTCTCTTTTTAATGTGAAAATTAGAAAACTATATATAGGAAAAGGGGTTTGACGGCGTCAAGACCAAACTTGTGACGCCGTCACCTCGCCGCCAAAAATCTTCTCGGACTGCCTTGATCTACTTCTGACGCCGTCATGTATTAGCATTTCCAGACCGTCATGATTTTTACTCTTGACGCCCTACCTCGTGACGCCGTCCAATATGTACTGGGTCGTCATGGAATTAACTCTTGACGCCGTCAGGGTGTTACTCTTGACGCCGTCACCTACTGTTCTCAGCAAGGAAAATTAAGACTTTGGCGTTTTCTTCACTTTTATGCTACAAAAACGTCCGAATTGCTTCCTTTTCCAGATTTCACTCCTAAAGTACCTAAAATCACAAAAGGAACGTTTTAGGGCAATATTTGATCAAATAAATTCAATTTCGGGCTTAAATGACCCCCTAAAAGTGGTTCATTTTTCGCCTCATCAAAGCTTTTGTATTCAAAAATGAGTGGGAGCACAACTTGTGTCTAGACTCCCATCCAACTTTATGTAAAGTTTTTATGGTTCTAATAAAGTGATGGTTTTTTTAAAAAATAAAAAAATAAAATAATAATAATAATAATAATAATAATAATAATAATAATAATAATAATAATAATAATAATAATAATAATAATAATAATAATAATAATAATAATAATAATAAGACTGAGATTTTTTGGCCAAAGGAAGACCCCTGAAGCAGGCTTGCAGGTGTTTTCCCGCCTAAAATTGCCCGCCCACCACATGGTGTTAAATTGCTAGGTGGGCCGGTTAGTGTGGACTTTGAGTTCAGTAGTACACATGTTATGAAACGGGTTGATAAAACAATTTAGCTCATGGCGGCCATTGCTAAGCTTAAAGACCCTCAATGTGAGTTGCTGCTTCTTCGTGCTTGTGATGGTATTTCAAAGTTATATTTCTCTATGCGCACATGCTCCCTTAGGGTTTCGAATAGGCTCACGTTGCTTTTGATGCGGCACTGCGTTCCTCCCTGGAACGTATTGTTACTGACTCTGGGCCTGGATTCTGTGACTGGCAGTGGAGGCTGGCTACCCTGCCTTTTGCTTTCGGGGGGCTTGGAGTATATTCAGCAGGGGATGCCTTGTACTATGCTTTCCTTGCATCTAGACTCCAATCTGCCAAACTCCAGACTAAGCTCCTCAGACATTCTGGTGTTGTAACCCCTGGCCCCTCCTTCGATGAGGCTTTGTGCGCTTTTAATGCGAAACCGGAGAATGACCTTCTGAGTAACCCGGATGAGATTGCTGCCCCCAAACTCATGAAGAAATTGGCAGATATATATTTCAAACGTGTTACCCAACTGGTTGAATCCACGTTTCTCCCCGAAAAATGGCCCTTTGGGGGTCGCGAAGGAGGACTACACTTCAGATTGGCTTAGGGTGGTCCCGATATTTGGGCTTGGACAGACTATGAATGCCAGAATGTACAGGTGCATATTATGTTATCGGTTAAGTGTTCCCCTCTTCTCTGTTCAACTGCCATGCTCAGCGTGCTCCAGGGTTTCTGCTGGGGATATTTATGGGGACCATGCTATATCGTGTACTGGTACAATTGGTGTTAAACACCGACACAACTTGGTGCGTGATACTTTGCTTGACATCTTCTGTCGATCTGGGGTCTCGGCTCGTAAAGAGGTCGATATCGGATTAAGTGGAGATGGGGAGCAGGCCTTAAGACCAGCAGACATTTTACTCTACTCATGGGATGGGGGGAAAGGATGTGTGTGTTGATTTAACCGGGTCGTCCCCCCTCACGCAGACCGGTTTGCTGGACTTTGTGCCGGGTCGTGTGGTGGCTGATGCCGCTAAACGCAAGCGGGTTAAGTACGGTGCTAAATGTGCGAACATGGGATATGGTTTATCCCCTTCTCATTTTCCTCTCTAGGGGAACTTGAGACAGATGCGGTGACCCTACTTAAGCGGATCCGGAAGTTCTCTATGACTCAAGACATTGGAGCGCGTGCTGCGTCTCATATCTTCAGTAGGATTAGTTTTGCCATTGCTAAAGGTGTGGGAGCCCAGTTAGTGTCGAGGCTCCCCACTAATTTCTTGTAATCCTATGAGTTTGTTTCTAATGAAATGGATGTTTAAAAAAAATAAAAAATAATAATAATAATAATAATAATAATAATAATAATAATAATAATAATAATAATAATAATAATAATAATTTGTTTGTTTACATATAAATATATTGGTTGTTTCCCAAAAGAAAAAAAAAGTTATAATCACCTTGTAAATACAAATATGGTTGAGCATCGCAAACCCCAAAACCGATCGGACCAAGAAAACCGACCGGACCGACCAAAAACCAACCAAACAGTGGACCAACGTTCCAGTCTCGGTCTCAACTTTTCCTTATTTTTGATCTCGATCCGATCCGGTCTTATGTAAAAACCGACCAACAATGTCTTCTTGGACAAGACCGAACGAAGGACCGAACCAACCCGAAATGAATCGAACACATTCGGTCCGGTCCTCGGTCCATAGTTTTGGTCTAATTCGGTCTCAGTGTTTTTTCCAGTCCAATCCGGTCTTAGACCGATACTCAGCCCGTATATTACAAATTATTAGAAACAAAAATTAAGATAAATGAGCAAAACAGCAAGTTATCATATATACAGGGACCAAATAGGGATAAATAGCTGATTAATGGAGTAATATAGCTAGTTGTTTTTTTTGAACTATAATATAGAGCTAGTTTGACACAGACATTTTTCAGTCAAAGAGTGAGCAATGTTAGGGCTCTAACTCCATCAGGTATCTACCCCCACATTTTTTTTTTTTTTTTTACCTATAAATTTGTTTCATAGATATTGTTTCTTCGTTTCAATTTGCTTGTCTAATTTCGTTTACTTATATAAGCATTCCCAAAAAAGAACCCAAGTAAAATGTGTTATAGGAGATTAGGAGGAGATGTTATATGAATGTGCTTATTGTAGTTGATTTTGTTCGATTGTTTTGCGAATTCTAGTTATTTAATGAGTGAGGCTAAATGAATGGTTGTAGTTGATAAAAGAAATAACAGAGTGGTGTTTGGGTTAACGTTTTAAAATAGCTTGTGCAGTTGTGCTTATTAGCTTAATGCCTTATCAACTTAACTAGCTCTTAAATATAATCACTTTCACAATGTTTGGGTTAGCTTATTTACCTAGCTTGGGTGTTTGGCTAAGCACTTTTCAATGACCGTTTGGATAATCTGTGATTGTCAGTAAGCTAATAAGCACCTTTTGTAAGCTTAGTCGTAATAGCTTATTACTCCATTGCTTTTATGAGATAAATAAGCCCGTTTTTAAAAACCAAGATGAAGGTGCTTTTCTAAAAGGGTAATTAAGCTAAAAATCATATGCAGTTCAAATACGTTAACTGAAACACCCTAAGCAAAAATTAACAGGTTTATCCTAGTGTTGCTGTGGGCTTATGATGTGTGTATTTATAGGTAGGTTATGTTGAATAGACTCTTAAAGAGCTAATTATTGCAGCATTTGATTTGATGTCAGTTCAACAAGAAGACCTTGAGATGAGGGCTAAAGCTAAACGTTCGTCTATGGATATAATCAGCACCATTCCTCAAAACATAATAGAAAACATCCTATGTCTTGTGCCGATTAAAGAGGCAGTGAGGACGAGTATCTTGTCGAGGAAATGGAAAAACAACTGGATCACAATTCCTAAACTCGTATTTATTGAGAATGATATGTTTGATGAAAAAACTCAACATCAGCAGTCCATTTTGGTGGGGGACTTTAATCAAAAGACAACTGAAAGGATAACGATGACCAAGAGGTGTAAACTTTTTTATGCTATAAATCAAGTTCTGTTACTGCATCATGGTCCAATTTTCGAATTCACCCTTGTTATGGATGGAAATGACACATGTGTTGAAATTGACCAAATAATAATTCATTTGGTGAGGAATAACAATACTGTCAAGAAATTTAAACTTGAAATGACTGAAAGTTATGACCATCTTTATAGGATACCCCGATCTCTGTTCGCGTTGAATCAGTTGACAGACCTATATATCGATTATTGTGTTTTTGACTTTGATCCTGTATCAAGTGGATTTGGTAGCCTTACGAGCTTATCTTTGATCGACGTTGATATCCGTCAAGATTCGCTTCTACATCTCTTATCCAATAACTAAAAAGCTTCGCTCTGGTAAGTTCTTATATGAAATTCTAAATTTGTGGCTTTCATAACTTATCTGAAATTCTGAATATTGTAAGCTGTTGTAGTCCTCCAACTGGGTATGCCACAGTGACAATATCAGCATTATTAGGCTATTAAACTGCTTACCCGTGATCGAGCATCTGTCTTATTCTCGTTGGTATTATCAGGTAATATTTTAACCACATGGTATATAATTGAATAATTTTGGGGGAAAATAAACTCTAGTTGTTAATTTCGTTTTGGCAAATGTTTCAAGATTTCTGCTGAAGCCATGGATCCAAGAGAGCTTCCATCCACATTAGTCCACCTCAAATACTTCCATTTAAAAGAAATGATGCTCATTGACAATTATGGGTTAGAATTTGTTGCTCTTGTGATCAGAAGCTCCCCAAACTTGGAGAAAATTAAGCTAGAGGTAAATTTTATAAACCTATTTTGTATCCTTCTTTTCCGGTTCCTCATCCCAAAATACACTGACATGAGAAATAAAAACACTACCTGTAGATTGACAACAAAGATCCTGAAGAATCTGAGATGGAGATAGTTGCACTGCAAGATTGTTCGGATATATGGTTGAAGCATTTCAAGGAATTGGAGATTGTAGATTTTGCAGACAGGGAGGGTGAGATGGAGTTCGTGAAGCTTATTTTGGCCAAGTCGCCTGTGCTCGAGAAGGTGACTATAGTGCTTAAGAGTTCCTATGTTACTAAGGACGTAGAGATAGAAATATTAAGAGATTTTTGTCGATGCCCACGTGTATCACCACAGGCAGAAATCATTATTAAGCGCGGTTGTCGTTATTAAGTAAAGGCGGGCTGGAATTGCCTCAGAAGTTACCAACTGTAATTGGCTTCAACTAACTTTAGACTACTAAATGATTTTGCGAATTAATTATGATAATCTAATGACATTCAGTTGCTAATATATGTTTTTCTGTATTGTCTTTGGTTAATTTCTAGTGTTTCTTCAATTGCTGATTTCTGCAATCAGTGTACTAAAACTGTTCTGTGGTTAAATGTGATGTAGCTAACGGTGACGATCTTGTTGCTAGGAAACGAGTCAATATGTATGTGTTATTAGATAAAACAGTTAGCAATGTTAATCAAAACAAACAATAAATGAGTCGATGGGTCATCATCACCTATTTTGAGTAGTCGGACCATGGTTAGATTGTGATCGATTCATAACGAGTCATCGGTCGGTTCATAACTTCATATAATTATGAAATATGTTCAAAAGATATGTATTTGGGTCAAAGGAAGATAATGTTGGATGCCTTAAAAGTTAAACCTGTGCAACATTAGCTTATTCTATTATGAAAAAGTAGGCCATGTTAATGCGACCAATGTATAATTAACATGCAATCTTAAACATAAAATTAGTTATAAGTTTATGTCTTTCTACCATTTCTTTAAGTCTCTTACTCTGTTATCAAGTTTTTGAAATGAAAAAAGAGAAAAGAAGAGTTAAAAATGGGCAAAAGAGAATAGGAGATGAATGAAAATAAATTTTTTACATCATGTTTCCGAGTTTTGAGAGAAAATAAGAGAAAACATATGATTTTACAATTATACTATTGGTTACATATAAAAGTTATGTTTTATATTAGGTTATTTAAGTAATTTTATTTATTTAAAACTTTCTAATATAACTTCTCTCAAAATCATCCCACTTTTGGGAAGAAAGTTTTAGAGAGAAGTTTAGCCAAAATTACTCTCCTCTTCTATTCTCTTCTCTCTTAAAAAAAGCTCAGGAACACGAATTTATTTTATTTTCTTCCCACTTTTTTTTCTCAACTTTCAAAAATAAAATTCGGGAACGCAACATAGAAATAGTTGAATACAATGAGTTCTTAACAAAAAATCAAGAAAAAGTAGGCGAAACAGAAGCTTATAATAAAATACAGGAACCAAAACGGAAACTTATAATAAAACTGGTTTGAAACAGATATTTTACACTCACTCACTCACTCACTGACTCAGTCACAAGTGTAATTAAGAAGTTAGGGTTCATGAATTCTTGACTCAATGTCACTCAGGTACATATCTTACCCCCTTTTCATGCTTTCTATCTTCACTTTTATTTATATGATGTCTCTTAATTGCTTGTTTCTTTAACTGATTGGTAACTATTATTTATTTCAACTTTTAGATTTTATAAGGTGTTTGAAACTAGTTGACTGGTTAAAATGTATCAGTAGTTGACTTTGAGATGAAGTATTTGGTTGATTTTTTTGAGATCCGAATATTGAAATTGGTCAAAACTAGACCAGGGTGCGATTTATTATGATTTGGCGCGCGGCGCTTCCTTATTAGTGTAAAGAATGGCGCACCTTAAAAACTCGTGCAGCGCGCAAAAATGTTCATTTCAGCAAACAAGTTTCTAACGGGTAGAAATTGGTAAAAGGGGATGCATTAGTGCGTATTGGTAATTGGTTTTTTATATAACTCAAGTGTTTTTTAGAAATATGTATGCTAAAATCATTGTGTTCACCTAATATGTTTACTATACAATTGTACCATATGTTGTTTTCAATAAGTGAAGTTGAGTAGACAGTCGACTTGGAAAACTATAATCCACGTAACTTGGCTAAATAATCATAATATCATATAACTATAGTCCAAATCATTTGTTATTTTAGGGCCAATGTAATAATAAAAGGCCATCTCCTTGCTTTTTAAGTTGAGATAATATTACATTTTGATAATTGTTGGGGATAAAAAATAATTAAAATTTAAAACTAAAAAATTAAGATAAAGAAACAAAACGGAAAGTAATTAACAATACAGGGATCATATGTATAAAAGTTTCTTATAAGTAATGGAACACTAGTTTGACACAGATAATTTTTAGTCAAAAAAGAGTGAGAAATGTTAGGGCTATAAACTCATCAGGTATCTTCTCTTCCCCCTTTATCTTAGGCATAAATTTGCTTAATGATGAGCTGTTTTATGCTTTCTTTGTTCAATTTGCTTATTCTATTCAATTTGTTTGTTAATAGAGATTATCTTATGTAAACAGATCTAACTGGTAGTATATTGATTACTTAAACACTAGATATTGATTTTAGTTTATCACCTTTAAATTGCTCAGCCAAATGTATGTCACATATAAAGCTAAACGCGTATAAAGAATTGGTTTAAATAACTACATCAGAGTATGAACCATTTCCTTTCACTTTAGTAGGAGTATATTGGGCTTATTTTTTGGATTATATTTTAAATTGATTTTTACAGTAACTAAATTCTGCAGCACTATTTAGCACCTGTCAAACAACAAGAGATGAACGCTGAAGCTAGGTGTGCGTCTTTGGATAGAATCAGCAACCTTCCTCCAAACATTATAGAAAACATTCTCTGTCTTGTTCCGATTAGAGATGCAGTGAGGACGAGTATCCTCTCAAAGAATTGGAGATACAATTGGGTCAAAATTCCCAAACTTGTGTTTAATGAGTATAATATGTTTGATTATGAAGCTGATGAGAATAAGCCGTCCGTTTTGGAGCGATCGTTTAGTAGACGGATAAGTGATAGGAAACATTTGACTCGGACGTGTAAATTTTTCTATGCTGTACTCCAAGTTCTGTTACTGCACGAGGGTCCAATCCTTGAATTTAGCCTTAAATTGGCTGATGCAGATGACACGTGTGTTGAAATTGACCAAATAATAATTCATTTGGCGAGGAACAACAATGCACTCAAGAAATTTACATTCAAGACGTTTGATAACACAAACACTGATTTTTACAAACGTTTATATCAGTTACCCCGATCTATTTTCTCGTTGCATCAATTGACTAACCTAAATATCAGTTGCTGTAGTGTTGACTTCGGTTCAATAAGCAATGGATTTGAGAGCCTTACAAACTTATCTTTATCGAATATAGGCATCTATAAAAAAGCACTTCTACCTCTCTTATCCAGTTGTCCATTACTTAAACGCCTCAAACTGGTAAGTCTCTATTAAAAAATCAACCGTCTTAGGCTTTCATAACTTATCCGTGTATTGTAAGCAGATGCAGACGATATGGACTGGAGAGTGCTATGAAGATGTCACCACTATTGAGCTGTTAAACTGTTTACCTATGATTGAGCATTTGTCTATGCTTAGATGGGCCATGCAGGTAATATTAACTAGATAATTTGTAATTAAGTAAACTTTGGGAAAAAAATCTTTTGTTAATCTTTGTTTTGGCTATGTTTGAAGTGTTTTAATAAGAGTAGAGACCCAAGAGAGCTTCCAAGGGCATTAGTCCACCTCAAATACTTTTATTTAGCCGATATGGCGTTCCTTGACGATGATGGGTTAGATACTCTTTCTCTTGTGATGAGAAGCTCCCCAGGCTTGGAGAAAATTAAGCTAACTGTAAATTACATTAATCTATTTTGTATCTTCTACTTATGTTTTGCTTCTCTTGCCAAAATACACTGACACAAGAAATACCAACGCATGCTTTAGGTTGATACTCAATATGGTGAAGCCCTCTTATGGAGTCATGAGGACTTTAGGATAGAGTCAAGTTCATTGGAAATTTGTTCGGATATATGGTTGGAGCATTTGAAGGAGTTGAAGATTGTAGATTTTTCCAACATGTTCTGTGAGATGGAGTTTGTGAAGCTTATCTTGGCCAAGTCTCCCGTTCTTAAAAAGGTGAGCTTAGTGCTTGAGTCTTCTTCGGTTACTATGGATAAAGAGTTAGAGATATTAAGAATTCTCACAAGCTCCCCACGTGTATCACCGTTGGCAGAAGTCATTGTTAAAGGGAGTATTTTATGGCGTGGAGTTTAAATATATGCCTTGCAAGTGCAGTTATCTTGAATCGCTTTAAACAACTGAATAACTTTTGGGAATGTATTATGATAACTTATTACGGTATTAGCTACTAATGTTGTGGTAATTTGTTTTTCTATCGGTTCTTTGGTTATTTTAGAGTTTTATTGTCCAGGTTTCAACATTATTTGGTGTTGCAGTGACTACTGTTCAGTTAGATGCGTTAACAACATATGTGAATGGTGAGTGGCGAGTTATTTATGTTGTGAACTTTCGCATACTACACCCATTTGCTCACACAATCAATTCTCGACGGATGTTGCCAACATAAAAATACATTAATTTATAGTTAATGATGAGTTTGACTCATATGACCCCAAATGGGGATCTGATCAACCTAGGTTATTCCATTGAATATCAGAAGTTCAGAACACTCTGACGGTCTTTTATATCCTTGCAAGCAAACACGAAACTGGAAGTAATAGATTTACTTCATCATTTGTTGTTAGTCTTCTTCAGAGATAACACCCTGAAAACGCTGGGTATTAGGCCTCTGTTTAAATAAATTACTTACCATTGTAAATTCTTCAGTTGCTTCCATGTGTAGCATCCATTTAGTTAGGTTTTTCTTGTTTTATAAAATGTGATGTTTCTTTGATTAATTGAGAGCTATTTTTCTTAATTTTAGAATTTATAAGGTTGCTTGCTATGTCGTGTACATTGTGGGAGTGTTTGGGATTTTGCTTATTTGAAGATTGATGCTGGTTATCTCATCAAAATATACAAGTAGTACCAACATGCTTATTTTTGGCCTAGTCTCGAGATGTCACATCAACTAATAAAGGGGGTGTTTGTTTATGCTTATTTTTGTGCTTATGAGATTATGTGGTTTTGGCTTATATTGCATAAGCTCATTTTTTTCCGGCTTCTTTTGAGAATTATGAACTTATATAAAGCTATTGAGATAATAACCTTATATAAGCTCATAAGTTAAAAAGTATGCCGGAATAATAGGCTTATAAAACATAACCCGAAAACACATAACCTTATAAGCCCAAAAATAAGCTTAAACAAACACCTCGTAAGCATATATATATATATATATATATATATATATATATATATATATATATATATATATATATATATATATATATATATATATATATATATATTTTTTTTTGGCTTATTTAGCAAAAATAAGCTCGTCTTCGTGTTTAGTTAAACTTATAGGAGTAATTCTTATATATACTTAAAATTGAGTAAAACCTAATAAGTTCAATTTAAATGGGCAAGACAACAACATATTATAATGTATAGGGATCAAATGTGTACAATTATCCAATCAGAAGTGGTTTGGGATGTATTACTTATATGTCAAATATTATAAAGTCGAATAAGTATGAAGAAATGGTCTTGCACCCCACATAGAAAATGGCTTTAATTTTCCAAGCCACATTATATCATAGAATAATAAATAACTTTTGCCTAAGTCTCTTTAATGGTTTGACTACGTGAACTAAAAAGTGTTCCACATTTTGTAACAAACTTTCAAATTTTGTTCTCATATGCACTTACATTACTTTCTTATCCTAAACAATTTTGTAAAATCCAACTGTGCATTACACGTCATTTTATACTCTTATGTATAGTGACATGGCTACCAGCCTAACATGTCATTATCTTCTCCAACAAACTGCATTACCACCATCATTTACCTCTGTCACCTTTACTTGAAAACCATTACGCTCCATGACCAGTGTGGGTGTTGTAATACAAAGACCTAACCTCGATTATTTTAGGAAAGAACAATACATCTTTCTTCATTGATGATTTAAATGACAAATATGGACTTCGATTGAATCAGTGATGACATGGTTTTAGATTTGAGATTGTGGTTAAGAGATCGAATGATGTGGTTTCATTTTATAGATTTTGGATTTTGATTTGGGGGGTTAGTGTGTGTATCAGTATCAAGGAAAAATGACCTACGTAGAAAGGATGGCCAGAAAAGATGTACTATCAATATGGCCGAGTTTGTCAGAGAAAAAGGAGGTGTTCCCCGGAGAAGAAGGTGATGCCGTGCTAGTCATGTCATTGTGCACATCAGCATAAAAATGGCGTGTAATTAATAATAATAATAATAATAATAATAATAATAATAATAATAATAAACTCAAGTAAGAAAGTAAGGTAAGTGCATATGAGTACAAAATGTGGAACGCTTTTTAGTTCACATACTCAAATGGCACTTTGTCGAGAGTACGTTGCTATTTTAGTAGCTTTTTTTTGGTTTAATTCTAGGAATTTTAAACTTAATGTGCTCGACCTTCCACAAGTATTGTATTAGGCTTTATTTGTGTGTGAATTATCTTTAATTAATCATTTAGTATGTAACTAATATTTGCAACGCTTGATTTAGTATCGGTTCAACAACACCACCCTGCGATGAAAGCTAAAGCTCAACGCCCGTCTTCGGATAAGTATGACTACCTTCCTCAAAACATTATAGAAACCATCTATGTCTTGTACCTATTAAAGATGCTGTGAGAACAAGTATCCTCTCTACGAATTGGAGGTACAATTCCAAAACTTGTGTTTAGTGAGAAAGATATATTTGATAGAACCACGTTTGAAAATGAAAGGAAAGGGTTGAGCAGCAGGTTATGGCTTGAAAAGGAAGATTTTTCCAAGAAGTTTACACTTGAAAGGAAAGAGTTGACCAGGAAGTTAACGCTTGAAAGGGATGGGTGGTCCAGGAAGTTAACACTCTAAATGGATAAGTCGAGCGCGAAGTTATAAACACTTGAAAAGAGAAATTTGATCAGGAAGTTAACGCTTAAAATGGATGAGTGGGGCAGGAAGTTAACGCTTGAAAGGGAAGAGTAGGCCAGGAAGTTAAGTCTTGAAGGGGACGAGATCATCAGAAAGTTTACACTTGAATGGGAAGAGTTGTTAGGGAAGTATAAGTGTAAAATGTTCAATGCAATACACCAAGTTTTATTAGTGCACAAGGTTCCAATCCAAGAGTTCAGCCTTTCACCGAGCAATTAAAATTTCACATGTTGCACAGGTCTTGCATCTCCACAAGATTGAATGATATCAAACAATATCATGCCAACATCATTTATACAAAAATAAAAAACAGGAGACAATAGAGATTGGGTGAACCCTTCATGAAACTGATATTATATATCGAATGAGGTTACAAATATGTTTACATAATCCTAAACTATTTATACTAATTGAATCGACACTTAGAAGGGTTGTGTTGTTTCACTGGTACCGTTTCATCAACCAACACCCTCTTTGAAACCTAAACTAAATAACGATTTATAACCCTAACAAACTAAACGAGCCTTTTGACCCAACCCATATCCAAAGTCTGGATTATAAACTTCCAATCTAAAATACATAATACATACATAAACTATTCTAATTTACAATTTCTAACCAAACTATAACTTTAACTATTGTTTATGTCATTATAATTCCAACATATTCCCCCCTAATGACAAAACAGATAGTTCCTTGCTTCTCCTTGTTCAATCTTTCTTGTTCCTTGATGCCTTCTTGTTCATACTTTCTTCAGATCTTGATTTCTCCATGACTTTTGGTTTTTGTCATCCTTCTTGCTTTCTTACTTGCTTACTTGTGATCGTATGATCGGTTCTTACTTGCTTTGAAACACAACGGTTTCTCTTACTTGCTTTGACACAAAACCGCAGCCATGGTTCTTTCTTCATACTCTTGAAACTGCCATGTTTCTTCCTTTTGGTTAACCACCGGTTTGGTGGTGTAACCGTTTTTTCTTCCTCCATCGACATCTTGAATCTTGAATGATGAATTGTTATGTTGCTTAATCCCTTCGCTCTGATACCAATGTTGCACATGTCTTGCGTCTCCACAGGATCGAATGATATCAAACAACATCATGCCAACATCATTTATACAAGAATAAAAAACAGGAAACAATAGAGATTAGGTGAACCCTTCATGAAACTGATATTATATATCGAATGGAGTTACAAATATGTTTACAGAATCCTAAACTATTTATACTAATTGAATCGACATTTAGATGGGTTGTGTTGTTTCACTGGTACCGTTTCATCAACCAACACACCATTTGAAACCTAAACTAAATAATGGTTTATAATCCTAACAAACTAAACGAGCCTTTTGACCCAGCCCATATCCAAAGTCTGGATTATAAACTTCTAATATAAAATACATAATACCTACATAAACTATTCTAATTTACAATTTCTAACCAAACTATAACTTTAACTATTGTTTTTGTCATTATAATTCCAACATCACATGTTTTAAAATTGGAACAAGTATTGAACTTGACCAAATAATAACTCAATTAGCGAGGAACAACAATACTCTCAAGAAATTGACTTGTGTTGTGAGTCTTCGTATAGGTTACCTTTATCTGTGTTCTCATTGCATCAATTAACGGACCTGTTGTTAAGTAGGTGTGCCTTTGACTTTAGTCAAACTTTCAGTGGAATTGGAAGCCTTACAAGCTTATACTTGGAGAATGACAATGTCTCTAAAAAGGCGCTTTTACATCTCTTATCCAATTGTCCATTACTTAAGAGCTTCACTCTGGTAAGTTCTTATTTGATAATCTGTCCAACAACGATCATAAGGTATTTAAATATTGTAAGCTGCTACAGGTGTCCACTTTAGATGCTATCGATGAAGATATCACCATTATTGAGCTATGAAATTGTTTACCAGTTATTGAATATTTGTCTCTTAAATGTTGGAACATTCAGGTAATATCATCCACATAGTACGTAATTGATTAAACGTGGGAAAAACTGTGGTTAATCTTTGTTTGGCTATGTTTCAAGTGTTCTGCTCAGGACAGAGCACGACAACTTCCAACTGCATTAGTCAACCGTAAATACTTCTATTTAAACATGGCGACACCCCTTGATGATTATGGGTTATGTTTTGTTGGTCTTGTGCTCAGAAGCTCCCTGAATTTGTAGACATTTAAGCTAGAGGTAAATAGTGTAAACCTATCATGTTTCCTTATTTATTTATTTTCCATGCCAAAATGCACTAACACAACAAATACTAACCCTTCATGTAGATTTCCTTTGACAATAGTGATACAGAGTTACTTACGCTGGAAGATTGTTCGGATATTCGGCTAGAGCATTTAAAGGAATTGGAGTTTGAAAACTTTGCAGACCGGGTTGGTGAGATGGAGTTTGTGAAGCTTATGTTGGCCAAGTCACATGTTCTCAAGAAGGTGAGGATAATCCATAACGGTAGATTTACTAAGGATGAAGAGTTAGAGATATTAAGAACTCTCTCAGGCTTCCAACGTGTATCACCGGTGGTAGAAAAAATTGTTGCACATAATCTTTATTTGGAAAACTGAAGTTGTGTAAAATATTTATGCCTTTGGACTGCAAGTGGCTTCGTGTCACTCTAGGCCACAAAACTACTTTTGGGAATTGACTATGTTAACCTACTATTGTTGACCTACTATTCTGCTAACGTGTCAATCTGTATTGTCTTATAATCTCTAGTGTTTTTTCAGTTGTCTTCAACACAATCGGTAATAAAGAAATGTCTTGTGACGTTGAATGTTAATGAGAAATCAAAGAGAGAAAAATGATGAAGTGAAATGATTTTTTCATTACCTGATTAATAAATGAGGGTCACATTGTGTATTTATACAAGAACAAAATGGACGGGAAAAATGTAACTAACTTCAAACACTGTTGACCAGTGGTTGACTATAAGCTAAAGCTAAAGCTATGTACAATTACTACTCTACATACTATTACAATCTATCAAACACTTATGATGGTGTAAGTAATTGGATGAAATCACTGATGAGATGATCCTTGCATTAGATTTGACTTTTGTAGTTGACTTTTCATCTTTGACCTTGACTGCATTTGTGTGATTATCTCCATTACCCCTGCAAGTTGGCAGTGTGAAAGGATCACACAGGCCAAACTTAGAGATACAATTGTGGAAGAGAGATCTGTTGAGCCCTTTAGTTAACACATCAGCAACTTGACTGTTGGTAGGATGACCCCTGACTTGATCTTCTCACTGACAAAATGACAATCAATCCCAATGTGTTTGGTTATGGCATGTTGGATTGGGTTGGCAGCTAAGGCAATTGAGGATTGGTTGTCAAAAAAGATGGGAACCGGGGTTATGGTTGGTATTTGAAGATCCTTTAATAGACTGAGTAACCAAGTACCTTCACGTGTACAATATGCTAATGCCCTGTATTCAGCCTCAGTTGAGGATCTTGATACCACTAACCATTTCTTAGATTGCCAATAGATGAGACATGGTCCAAGGTAGATACAAAATCCAGTGACTGATCTTCTTGTAACTGTGCAACTGGCCCAATCACTGTCACAAAAGGCTTTGAGCTGCATGGTGTTGTTAGATGGGAAGAAGAGACCTTGGCCTGCACACAATTTGATATACCTGAGCACTTTAATCAAAGCTTTCCAGTGTGGTGTTCTAGGATTGTGGCTGAATTGGCTTAGAGCATGAGCAGCATAAGATAAGTATGGTCTAGTAAGAGTTAGATAAAGTAGTTTACCAACTAAAGCTCTATATTGAGAAGGATCTGTGAGTGGCTCTCCATCTTTGTCATTAAGCTTTTCAATGGGGTTGATTGGAATATCTGAGGGTGTGAGATCAAGAACCTTAGCACATTTAAGAAGTTCCAGTGCATATTTCCTTTTAGTCATAGTAATGCCTTTTGAATTTCTCATAAACTCAATGCCCAAGTAGTAGTTAAGACTGCCTAAATCTTTGATGCTAAAAGTTGAGTCAAGTTGTTGCTTGATGTGATTGATCAGAGAGAGGTTCTTGCTTGTGAGAAGGATGTCATCAACATAAATAACCAGGGCTAGGCAATCTTCTCCTTGTTTATATGTGA